>BSBK01009404.1:0-315000 GCA_027943335.1 Chamaecyparis obtusa | reverse complement strand
TTACACTTCTATTTTATGGTGTCTTTCTTATGGCTTCCATGGAAGAGTGAAGAAAGATTGTTCTTGTTTATGCTGCATAGTGTACGTACTTACTAGTATGCTGATTTTGTAGTATGAAGTGTTTTTATGTGAAGTAAAAATCTGCATGTATTTTCATGTCATTATGTGTGTTGTTTAAGGGATTTTGTTCAAGGAAATACTCACCCTTGGGAGGGAAGAGTAGCCTTGTGGGTGAAGGGATTGTGAGAACCCTCTTGGTGTAGATTCTCTCTCCTTGGGAGAGAGGGATGCACCATGGATTATGGGGTCCATGGTAGGCTAGTAGCATTGATATGCTTGGGGGTCATAAGGGTTTTGACCATTTTTGGTTGATTTGTTTTGGGTTGTGAAGAGGATTTATGTTGCTCTTATATGGAAGAAATGAGAAGTTATGTTGATTTTGTGTGAAAGAGTTGTTGCCTTGTTGAAGGCTTGCATTTCATCTCTAGCCTTGTCTCTCATTGGGTACTTGGTCCACCTTCACCCTTAGGAAGATTTATTTTAAGCTTCTTGAGTTAGCCTTGGGAGGCTATAATTATGTGTGTATTATGTTTTTGGATATGTTTCATTTGGCTTCTTGCATACCCGGGTTAGCATTGGTTCTCCTAGCTCGGGGGTGGCCTCTTAGAGGCCTAGGATGGGAGGTGAGCTTCCCATGGCCATCCTAAAAAGATTTCTTTTGCAAGTCCTTGAAGCATCTTGTTTCCATGAAGAGATTGTAAAGAGGAATATGCTTGTGTTGGAGGAGTTTTGGTCCTCTTAGAAATGTAAAGGATAAGATCTCCTTGTTAAGTTCTCAAAAAGTATGATGTTTGTATAAGGAGGTGTAAATATATGTATTTCTCATTTGTAGTTAGGTGCCTCCTTTTCAGTGCATGACAATTATTTGAAGCCATTGTGCTGTAAAAGAATCTATGTTAACATGACATTATAAAAAAAAGGATTTAAATAATTGTGCATTTTGACATATTTTTGTGTTTCAAAAAGGTTGAAATGTAAGATAAAACTATATTATAAAATCTTACTTTTAAAGGTCATTTATCTCCTATTCATGTTAGTAATAGGCTTCTGGTTTTAAAGGAAATCTTTTGTTGTTACATGAACTTGTGAAAATATGAAAAGAGTTCTAATTCATTAAATGCTTTATTTTCTAGTGAAGGAATTAATCATTTTTCTGTATTTTAGTTTCAATGCTATGTATATCCTATTTTTTAAGTTTAGTTTAGAACAAAAAGGAAGGTTTTGCTTATAAGGGTAACTATGTTGTGTTCTGCCCAGTAGTGGATTTCTAGGCATGACATTAAACATAATGTTAATTGATATTGGGAGACTTGATTCATATTATACTAAGTACATATCAATTGTGAACAACATTAGTAGGATATTGCATGCTTGGTTCTTATAACAACATCTTCTGCATGTGTATCTATTACAGTTTGTTCAAGTATATTTTTAATGTTTTGGCAAGAAAAATTAATTAAACTGGGTTTAGATTCATGAGAGAATCATTAAAAAAAGACAAATATACTTGAAAAATACTGTTATATATTTAAGATATTGTTAATTAAATTAATGCATCTTTTATGCATATATGAATTGTATCTTTCTAATATAGACCTAATCCTTGCATCAAGTACTAGTCTATATGTCACCCTCCTTCCTTTTTTAAATTGTTGTTTGATTGTTATTGTTATAGTTCTTCTCTTCCTTTCCTTTCCTCTCTTGTTTTTAGTCTTTCTTCTCTTTAAATTATATATATACTCTAAGATTTCTCATAATGGATGCTATTTCTTTGTGTGACTGTGGACTAGTGTCGCAATATTTTTGTCGTATACTTTAAATTATTCTAATGGTATTTACATCAACATATTACATAATAGTGGATAATCCATTATTGAGAATGAGTAGAGAAGAGAAAATCAGTACAAAAGACAAGAATGAAAAATCAGGATCATTATTTTGGTGCCTTGGGCACAATTAGAAAGGAATTCCTAAAGTGAAACCTAATATTTCATCTATTTTTTATTGGCTAACTTTAAAAAAATAAAAATTTTGAAATATTCACATATAAATTTATCAATAAACTACCATTTCAAGCTACATTACTAAATCTTGATCATAGTAAAAAAATTCTAAAATTAATTTTAATTTGGAGAAAAAAGAGTTTATTTATTTTCAATGGTCAAATATTCAATATAAAAGATGTGGAAAATAGAAGAACAATATTGATTAACTTGAAAAAATAAAAATTCTAAAAATTCATAGAGAAATTTATGGTATATTACCATTTCAAGCCACATTATTAAATTTTTATCATATGAAAAAAAATTCAAAAACTTTCAATTATTTACCCATAATATTTATAGTAATTTATTATAATATTTATAGTAATTTTTTTTCAAACTCCCTCTATATATTTTAGAGCCAATAGTTGGTGCCATAATCTTCACCCTAATTAAACCCTAATCTCTAATTTAATTGTATGTTGCCCCGTTTGTTTGGTGGAAGATGGGTGGAATTAGAAGATGATAACCCGATTTTGAGCAATATCCACTGTTTGGAACCCTTATTGTCAAAATCGGGTTATCATCTCAAAACCTGAATATGGGCCTAAAATGGGAATATGAATCTTCCCACCAAAGAGGTGGAATATGAAATGATAACCCGATTTTGAGAAATTATATACCCAATTTGATGAACGGTCAGGTCCGCAATCTTCTCGGTCATTATTTTTTATCCCCATTTTTTATGTTTCATGGATACGACTTTTTTTTTGGGGATACGACTGTGGATGAGGGTTTGTTGTCAAACGAAGGTGGAGGGTTTTCTATGACTGGTGTTTGGTGTCAAACGAAGGTGGATAAAGGGTTTGTTTTTGAAGGCGGATTTCCAGGTTTGTTTTCGAACGCCTTTGTCTGAAACTCAATGTCGTATCATATTTTCAGTATCATATTCAGTAACCGTATCTTGTGATTATATGTGCTCAATGTGATTATATGTGATTATTTTTTAGTATCATATTCAGTATCATTGACTCCATGATTATACTCAGTATCATATTCAGCAACTGTGATTATACTCTTTTAACAAGTTTGCCTCGGCATATACTACCAAACAACTTAGTATTTTTCTACTTATATTTTAGGGCTTATTGGAGGCATTGTGCATTCCTCTTGTCTACCTAAGTAAGTTGTATTTTTTGTTACTATTATCTCATGGAGCTCTAAATTAATTTTGTGGACTTTATCTACTTTATATTGTATGTATCATTACCTGCCAAATTGTAGTAGAAATCTATAATCAGCCTGCAAAACTTGTCTTTTGCACAGTATTTTGCCTGTATCTTATTATATGCATTTCTTCTTCAATAGGATATGCGATCTCTTTGTTTCCTAATAATAATTTTCGTTGGGCTAGTAAGCTCTCTCCCATTACAAGTTCAATTTCTTCAACTTGAGATCAGTTCAGTTGCTCTGATTCTACTTCTATTTTTCAATGTTACACTGGTTCCTCATCATGGGCAATTAAACAGTTGTGGCTCACTAATTATAACAAATTCCTTGAACCATTACACTAGAGATTAAAAATGGTGAATTAATTTTTACATGTTGTGTAATTATTAATAAAGAGTTAAGATCCACATTACTGGAAGAAGAATCTAGCAAGCACTTTGTGAATACTTCACTGAGGCCCTAATAGCCCAATTCATTCACTATTTTCACATAAAGACATTGTCAAGCTCTGCAATGACCTTCTTTTGGGAGTAAACTCTGCTCATTTTTCTGATGCAAACTGATGGTTGTCTCAATTGGCTACTAATCTTGGGTCTAGTGGCCATTAATTTTAAGAATGAGGCACTCCTTTCACTTGAGTGTTTTATGGTACATAGTTTTGAAAGTACTTGTTTTCCTAGGAATTATCCATTTAAATTTATTTCTGTCATATTTTTTTTCAAAATTTGAGATATAATTTCAGATACTTTATTTTGGCTGTTAGTCCATCTGGAACTTCAAATTAGCTACGGAGAGTCTCAGTAGCTAATCAGAAGTAGGTTTATGAGAACCTGTTTTAAATTATCAATGTAGGTCTATGAGAACTGAGTGTTTGAAAAGTCTCAATTTGAGACTTGTCAAACGTTTGGTTCTCAACTTCTCATAGACCTACATTGATCATTTAAAGACATTGATGTGATATTATAATGTCTTTCAATCTCGTTATGGTACCTTTATCTTTTACCACATTCTCGTTGCACTGTTTTGGGCTGTTACTAGTAAGTATGCACTTGCATCCTCTATGGCATCTTGATTAACAAGGAAGTGTTATTTTAGAGTTGTATTTCTTGACTACAAAATCTGTATTAGAGGATATCTATCTTTGTCCATATTTTTGTTTTATATCTGATGATTTGTTTACTCTGTGAAGGTTCTAGTTGATCTAAAAGATTTTGCAACATTGGATAAGTATATGCATATTTTCATTAAAGTTATTTATTGAGTCTATTTATTTTATTTTAATAAATGGCACACTTAAGTATTTTATTGATAGACAAATTGTTATAAATCTAAACTGTGGTAGATGTTGAGCGTTTAGAAACATTTGGAAGCTTTAATGAGTAGCAGTTGAAGTCAAATGATAAATGTAATATTTATATATATATATATATATATATAT
The DNA here is from genome assembly GCA_027943335.1 of Chamaecyparis obtusa. Classification (NCBI taxonomy): domain Eukaryota; kingdom Viridiplantae; phylum Streptophyta; class Pinopsida; order Cupressales; family Cupressaceae; genus Chamaecyparis; species Chamaecyparis obtusa. The sequence continues at coordinate 310,290 of BSBK01009404.1, read as the reverse complement.
ATATATATATATATATATATATATATATATATATATATATATATATATATATATATATATATATATATATATATATATATATATATATATATATATATATATATTTGAAGTCTTCGATGGACTGTTAAGTGTAAGTTTTAAAATTAGAGAATATGTTGTTAAATCAGTTGTTGAAAGTGGTCAACTTCAACAAAATGCCTGCTTATTCAGATTCACTGTGCTCTTCTCATAGCTTTCAAGCCCCTTGGCCTCTACATCAATGATAATTTGATTAAGTTAGGGCATGAAACATAAAGAATTTGATTGAGTTATGGCATTCAAGTTGTTGCAACCTTTGATGGTGAGAAATTTCAATGATTTGAGCTCTCCAAAATTATCAGGAAGACTATTCAGGTGCTTGCATACATCCATAAACAATGATTTCAAACAACTCAGTTGCCCAAACACTAATACATTTGGGGTGAAATTGCGACGGCAATTTGCGACGACAGGGAAATGTTAAGCGGTTTTGGCTTTTTGTTTTCAAATATAGCTTGACACCGTTGCAATTGCGACGTTGTCGGGATATAAGTGCAAAAAAAAAAGGAATGTTGTCATTTGTGTTTTCAACAGCACCAAGAGAGATTCCCTCCGCGAAATCAAGCGGGTTATCATTTGTGTTTTGAACAAAGCGGGTTGTCATTTGTGTTTTGAACAGCACCGAGAGAGATTCCCTCCGCGAAATCAAGCGGGTTGTCATTTGTGTTTTCAACAGCGCCGAGAGAGATTCCCTCCGCAAAATCACAGCTACAATTTCTGAGTACGTTGGGTTTATTTTTCTTTTGTCATTATTATTTAATCTGGTATTCAGCTGTTAGAGAGCTAAAATACCCAGAAATGAGGACATATCTGTGTTGAATTTATTGTTAGCGGCTTTGGTTATTTAGAATGCTTCCCCACAATACTTAATAGGATGCATTTGGTTTTCAAAGCTTTCACTGACTTGGATTCAAGATTCTGAGACTTTCACGTACCTTGCTTCAGTTGTTTCCACAAACAAATCGCGTGCCTTTTGTATGCTTCCACATTTTATATACATGTCCATCAAGGTAGTCACCACCACTATATTTGACAAAAACCCATCTTCAATTACTTTTTGGTGAATTTCCCTACCCTGTTCTAAAGATCCCATTTTGGCATATGCTTGAAGAATGCTGGCAAAAGTGGTTGAGTTTGGTTTTATACCTCCCAATTGCATTTGTTTAAAAACCTCCAACGATTTTAAAAAAAATGCAATTGGGAGGTATAAAACCAAACTATAACAATCCACCCTTGCTTGGATAGATCACTCACTGCTATACATTAGCATTCAACTCACGGTAATTTCCCACAGTTTATCCTGTGATCACACTATTTTCCACAAAACTTTGCATATGCAATGTCACTACTTCATAATACAAGTTAGTTATTGTCATCCCATGAATATTAGGCCTTCTATGTTCATGGGATGATCTTCATTATCTCTAAAACTCTACTGCAATGACAAGTCTAGACAAAAGAATGACTATTTCAGCAGTGACTGGCGCGACAGCAGTCTCAATATAATAGTAAACTCATTCAATAACAAGAATAATTGAATAATCAAACCAAATGATTTGAGACTTAAAAGATCAAGGAACTTGCAGAAATTAAAGTTTATTGCTCGCTGTTTCCTTCACCAGTCCATACACCCGCGCAACAGCAAATTCAAAGTAAACTCATTCAAAACGGTTTAGAATGGATGAAAGAAATCCTTCTAACTCATGTATGTGTTAGTTCAAACAAACTAAGACTTCCAAGATAAATGGAGTTGCAAAAACTAAGAGTTTTATATTTCTTACTATTGCAGTCCGTATATATCTCCCTTCTTTGTCATAACAGAGATATATATAAGATTCTTTATAACTTCTCAAAAACTAATCCAACCAATTTTCATCGGTTGGAGCTTAGTTTGAGCCTAACTAAATCTTAAATACTAACTCCCTCCATTGTTAGCTAACCGTTGGATTTTGAAAATTCAAAAATTCCAACTTATAATTAATTGAATTATTTTAATCCAAAGACCACTAAACTCACTAACTTTGATCTCTTATGATTATTAAACTTTCCAAAAGACTTAAACTTCCGCACTAGCCTATTCTAGATTCTTAGAACATTATTGAACTTTGGACAATCTCAGTCCATTGTAAACAAGCTTTTAGTCCTAATAAGGACATCATTACAAACTCATTGAAGTATTGCATTATTTTAATAACATTAAAGGTGCTAAGATCCTCCAATTGACCTGTTGACCCTGTTTATGTATTCCATCCCTCTGATTTGTCCTGAAAGTCTGTATAATCTCCGTCTCCAAATTGGTTGTGTGAGGTGCTCCGGCACCAATTCGCCAATGGAATAGAAGTTGTTCTTCCTATATCAATGGAAATCCTAGCTCTACAACTTCTAACATTAATTGAAGTAGAGGAAGATGGTGCGATGAATGTCATATTAGTAAAATTGTTGAATCTACAAGAAGCTTATGAGAATGCTTATAATGCCTTGACACATCACCAAAGAATAGTATAATGTGGGTTTGACAAGAGGTATGCAATCCCCCTCTTAAGAAAAATGATATGATTTTGAAGTACAATGAAAGAGCAGCCAATCCAAGTCAACATACAAAGTTTGATGCCTTATGGGAGGGTCCTTTTTATATTTCTCGCTACAAAGAAAATTATGTTTTTGAGTTGGAAAACATGGAAGGTAATCCTTTTGAGATATTGATAAATAGGATCCATCTTAAACATTTCTATTAATAGTTTATCCTTCCTTCTTGTACATAGTAGGTTATTTATGCTTTAAGCTCAATAAGTATCATGAGGTACATTTTCTTTGTTGTTAGTCTCTAGTTTTCTTAAGGTTTGAGCCCATGTTTTACCCCGTGCATAGCATTTTTTGTTGTCCAACACATTTTAAAATGATCACCCCCTATTATTGTATCACTTCCTCCTTGTTCCTCATTCAAGTGGCAATTACACAAGGGACAGTCACTGTGAGATGTCCTCATTTGTGACAAGGACAGTCACACATGAGGACATCTCATAGTGACTGTCCCTTGTGTAATTGCCACTTGAACGTATTGCTATTCAACCACATTTATGGGCCCGTTTGGACCACGACACATAGTAGCATCTACAGAGAAGAATATCCCAGGTGTAACAAGTTGTAAGAATATACCAATAGTTCTAAGAAGTTCCCTAGCATGTAGTAGCATCTACAGAGAAGAATATACAACATGAGGGCAGCCACTGTAAAGACAACATGATAATGTACACTCATTGTATGTGTACATTATCATGTTGTCTTTACAGTGACTGACCTCATTCAAGTGGCAATTACACAAGGGACAGTCACTGTGAGATGTCCTCATTTGTGACAAGGATAGTCACACATGAGGATATCTCATAGTGACTATCCCTTGTTTAATTGCCACTTGAATGTATTGCTATTCAACCACATTTATGGGCCCGTTTGGACTACGGCACACAGTAGCATCTACAGAGAAGAATATCCCAGGTGTAACAAGTTGTAAGAATATACCAACAGTTCTAAGAAGTTCCCTAGCACATAGTAGCATCTTCTAATTGTCTATACCACTTCACAAGGTATTGTTTGCACACATTGTTTTTGGTTCTTTTGATGACCCTTGTTTTGAAATTGCTATTAGGCCTTGTAGCTTATATGTTTTGATTGCTGGAGAGCTTCTAAAGCTAAGCAAGAAGACCATTGCACGAGTTATAGCCGCGCGCTCAGGTTTGAAAATTGTATATTTTTTAATCTAATGTATATTTTAACTAGACTTTTAGCTTATTTTTGCTATATATTTTAATCTAAAGGGAATCATGGATGTGAACTTGAAAGAATTTTATACTTAGTTCTTATGGAGAGAATAGTAGTAGTTTACGGTCTAATATCAAATAGAGTTTTCCAATTACAGAAAGTTAATGAATTCTAATAGCTTATATGTTTTGATTGCTGGAGAGCTTCTAGAGCTAAGCAAGAAGACCATTGCACGAGTTATAGCCGCATGCTCAGGTTTGAAAATTGTATATATTTTAATCTAATGTATATTTTAATCCTTTTGCCATGTCATGTAATATGTCTTGCCTTGTAGCTTATATGTTTTGAAATTGCTGTTAGGCCTTGTAGCTTATATGTTTTGATTGCTAGAGAGCTTCTAGAGCTAAGCAAGAAGACCATTGCACTAGTCGTAGCCGCGCGCTCAGGTATGAAAATTGTATATTTTTTAATCTAATGTATATTTTAACTAGAATTTTAAAATATTAAAGGATTTAACTAGGTCTAAGAAGATTTGTGTACTTTTGACAATTTTGCTTAGTCACTGAAAGTTGTAGACCGAAGTTTTCATAGCCCAATTTTTGCTTCCTGCGAAGAACGATCATGTCAGATAATATAAGTGAAGAACAAAATAGGGAGACAATCGCTAGATTGTGGTCTAACTTGAAAAGAAAAGGTGATGGAAAATGTTATTGTCCCTACAAAATTTGTAAGGGCTTAAACCGTAGAAGACTGCTAATCAAAACAGTTAAGAGACATTGTAGGGAGAATGGTCACATTGAAGGGGGGCATGACTATCATCCACTGGTAAGTTGTTCATTATATCATTTTAACAATTTATATACATATGAAATCACTTGATGATGAGTTGAAGATCATGGTTTATTTATGTTAATCAATTTTATATAGGTTGATCTCCCCAGGGAAGTACATGATATGGAGGAACATGGGGGTGCGAATATCCAAGGTGAAGATAATGATCCCATGGAAGATGATGATCATGCGCCAGAAAACACAATTGAAGATGATGGTATAAATACATTGATCCATGACACATTTAGTCCAAGCGGATCTGATCATGATGATGATGATAGCCTCGATGTACCTCTACTTGAGAAGGCATACGAGCCCCTATACAAAGACTCCCAAACAACTCTTCTCTCTACTGTATTGTTGTTGTTGAACTTGAAGGTTATGAATGGTTTATCCAACATAACAATGTCACGTATGTTAAGGTATGTCATATATGTCTTTATAGTTAACAAAGGGTGAATAATGTACCACTAATATTGTTTATATTAACAACTTATATTTTTTGCTGTAGATTGATAGGCGAGTTTTTGTTACCACCATCAAATATTCTACCTCGCTCATATCGAGAATTATCTACTATTATGAAAGATATTGGAATGGAGTATCAAGCAATACATGCTTGTCCCAATGATCATATTATATATTATAAAGAACATGAATTTGCAACACAATGCCCTGTATGTCATACGAGTAGATATCGAACAAATCGAATAACAAAAAAGGTGCCTCACAAGGTTCTTCATTACATCCCCATTATTCCACGGATGCGACAATTATTCAGGTGTACTAGCTTGGCACAATTTATGGATTACCATGCACGCAATAGAAGTTGAGATGACATTATTTGAATCCCTACGGATGGTTCAGCATTTATGCACATAGAGGAAAAGTGGCAACACTTCAAAGAAGAACCTCGTAATCTCAGGCTTTCATTGGCAGTGGATGGTGTCAATCCATTTGGAGAGATGAGATCTGTTTGCTCGGTGTGGCTTGTTTTTGTTATCAACAATAACATTCCTCCGTGGATGTCAATAAAGAGGGAGCACATTATGTTGGCAATGATTGTTCCAGGTATTTTATCATTTGATAGTTATTAATTTACATGTACTTACAAATCTTATAGTAAAATGGTCACAATAATTATGTAATGTTACTGTTCATTCAAGTAGGTAAATATCAAGTTAAAGATATGAATGTATATATTGAGCCTCTTATTAACGAGTTGGTGGAGTTATGGAACGATGTCACTATGTATGACGTGTTTAGACCAATAGGACAAAGACAATTTCAATTCCATGCAATACTTGTATGGACAATACATGATGCCCCAGGGCTAACACATTTTTGTGGTATGTTATAGTGAATTCAAGTTGCGCATGATAATTCTAATTATAAAAATCAACATATTTAATAATCCAATTATATCATTATCTTGTAGGTCTTCAAACAAAGGGAAAATTTGCATGTCCAGTTTGTGGTCCAAAGATGAAATCTCGTCATTCAAAAAGTTTAGGAAAGCAGGTGTTTGATGAGTACAGACACTTCCTCCACAGGAATCATAAGTATCGAAGTATGGAAAAATATCTTTTCAATGGGAAAGAAGAGACTACATCAAAGCCACGAAGAATGACACCTCGCCTATGGAAGTTGGAATATAATAGAATTAATCGTCGAGGTAATGTCGTTCCACCTAATGGTTTATGTTTGTAATTTATATATTTCTATTGTGATTTTTGTTTACTAATTATGTAATTGATGATCGTGAAGGTCGTCAAGGCACTACTGACAACCTTCCAAAGGGACTAAAAAGATATCCCAGACAATTTAGTAGGTTGCCCTACTACGAGGACCTACAAATTGTGCATTTGTTTGATCCTATGCATATTGGAAAGAATATAACAAAGACATTGTGGAAAATACTGGATGGAAGGTGTGACAAAGAAAAAATTGTCAAAATTTGTAATGACATTCATGAATCCAATCATGCACTGAAGAATTTCATTCACTCAAATAGCAATAGAGATCAGATTAATATAAGTGCCCTTCCTTGGTTATTAACGGAGCAGCAAAGTGATGCCATAAAAGAAGTCATATGAAAAATTTGATTTCCCACAGGATTTGCTGCAAACATAAGCAATCTCATATCAAAGAAAAGTGAATTTGGGCCAGGGCTCAAAACGCATGATTGGCATACTTTCATCAAGGTAAGCTATGTTCTTCTGTATTTACAATATATTCATAAACTACGTGTACTATTCATTATGTTATGTTAGAAAATAATGAAATGATTGGTTTATAATTACTGCAGTACGTGCTACCTCTATCTCTCCCAGAGCACTTCAACAATAACGTCAAACAAGTGATATATGATCTTGGAAAATACATGAGGTAAGCAGTAATATCTGTTCAATTTGTTGTATATATTTATTATATTCGCGATTTTTTTTCTTGCTATGTAATCTATTGTATATTATTTTGTAAAGTCTCGTATTTATATATTTTTTGTGACTTGAATCTCTTAATGTAGGTGGTTGTCATCTAAAGAAATCCATAAAGAAGATATAAACTATTGGAAGAGAAGAATTCCTCATTTACTGTGTGAAATGCAAAAGTGTCTACCTCCAACTTTTTTCAATGCACAAGAACACTACCTCATACACCAAGTTGAGGAGATTGAATTGTGTGGACCTGCACACACTAGGTCAATGTGGATGGTTGAGAGGCACTTGAAATCTTTGAAGGCTTTAGTTCGACAAAGAGCACATCCTGAGGGTTCTATGGTAGAGGGATACATGGTATACCAAACTATGGTGTACATTACTGAATATCTTCCTAAGTTTGCTTCAAATATCCATGTAGATCGCATTTGGGATCTCGACCCTTTTAAAAAATTCAAAGGGGAGTATTTGATGGGGAAAGGTAGATTGAGGAAAGTGACAAGTAATAAATTATAAGATGTTATTGTAATAAATTATTTCTTAATCTTCAAAATAAATCAGTTGTAAGTCATCTATTTTGTTTTTGTACAGTTGCTCAAGAGTGGGATGCACTACATTTGTATATTGCAAACAATCTTGATTGGATGACGGTATGGATTGAATGATGTCAACATTCTGGTCACACATTAACATGGGAAGGTGTATCTTCATTGGTTAAAGAAGCTCATCATAATGGAGATTCTAATGTTACGCAAAGGGAAATAGATTTAGCATATGGTTTAAGAGATTTCCAGGTACGTACAAAATTATTAATCACCCGTATGTTTATCAACTCATGATATAATAATTTTGACATGTTTCACATATTATTGTAGGTTAAACACCACAAGGGTATGTTCTGTAATGGTCAAAAAATTTGCGTCAAAGTGTTGGATGACACGAAGAAAACTTGTGATTCTGGAATAACTGCAGTCTTTCAAGTGACTAATATTTCATCTAGAAATGACTTACATCCTCAAGAGTCTAAAAATCAATAATATGGCATTTTGGATGAGATACTTGAGTGCGACTTTAGTTCCTTCAAATTAGTACTCTTTGTTGTCAAATGGTACAGGCTACGACTTAATCCAAATGATCCTAATAGAACTGTTATTGAACATGATAATGGATTTACAATGGTTAATACAAGGTCATTTGAGCCAGTTGGGGATGAGCCCTATGTTCTTCTAAGCCAATGTGAGCAAGTATTTTACTCAGAGGTTTCACATAAACCAGGTTGGTCATTTGTTGTTAGACATGAACCAAGAGGAAGGCCGATAAAGTATAATGCGATGGAAGAAGAAGATACCGAAGAAGTAGAAGATGATGTAGATGATGGTCACGATCGACAATTATTGGATGATGTTCCTGAGACAAATTTTCATGAAGAAGAAGAAGAAGATGATGACGATGATGCTGCTACTGATGATGATGATGAAGATGATGTTGATGTTGATGATGATGATGTTGATGATGACGACAATGACGACAACAACGACGACGATGACGATGATGATGACGATGATGACGAGGATGATGATGATGATGATGATGATGATGATGATGATGATGATGATGATGATGATGAAGATGATGAGGATGATGATGATGAAATTTAAAGGTATGCCATCAATCCTTAATGTATTTAATATTCATTTCTTGATAGAAATATATTTGTCTTAAATGGTTCCATAGTTTATTCATTATCTATTTAAAAGCTACAAGTTTCAACTACAAATAGAATACTGCTAATCTAAATTAACTATTAATCTAAATTAATTAAATAAAACTATTTAAAACACATATTGATGCATGAATGTATTGAGCCTTATTTTCTTTCAGGTCAAAAGCATTTGTAAGTGTTCTCACAACACCAACCAAGCATCTTCATAAGATCACTCTCCTTGATCCAAGCCAACTCCATAACCTATCAGAGTGCACACCAAATCCTTATGCCACCTTAGCATTCTACATCTTTGGAATAATCCCAATGTCCCTCAATCCATCCAATGGATTCATCCAAGCAATCTAATCAACAAACTATCAAATGCTCACAATGCCTCAATAGGCTCCAAACTTGACTTCACCTTAACTAGGTGTTTCCTCCACCTCCACCACACACATCAAACAACTTTAAATAGCATGTCCCCAAGGTTACTAAGCCCTCAACTCATCAGCTGATACAAAAACCTAGTTTTAGCCCTTCAGTAGGCCTACTTCCCTAGCAGGCTTATAATGTGACCCTGATTTAAGTGTTATAATGTGTACGTTTTAATGTTTTTAATTTTTATGTGATGCTTATGATGGATGTGATTATGATTATGATGTGATTATGCTCACGATAATTGAATTACATTTGCAGGAAATTGAACCCCTTTCAAGAGCATCCCGCACAGTCTCATGGATCAACAGGTATAAGTCAATACACCTTATAGAAAGTCTATTTAATACACTTATCAATAGTAAGATTGATGTCTTCTAAGATCTCTCCCATTTGTAGGTACCAGCAAATAGGTATTTGTCAGAAGTGTCTTCCTCGAGTGAGGGAAATATAGGAATAGAAGAGGAAAGTGAGACATGCAGTTTATCTAGAATAGGGAGATTAACTAGAGGTCAAAGGACTAGAAGGAAATTCAATAAACACATGAAATTTTTCCTTGCTCAAGGGGGGTCATGTTCTTATGATGATGAGATGAAAGGGGACATCGAGGTGCCCTTGAGGTACCAACATCTACAGAAACATTGGGTACCCAAGGAACTTCCTCCAATAAACACTGATTTTTGTGTTAATGAGAGGATATATCGCATAGCACCATCATCATTACATGGTTTGGGCCTATTTTCTATGGATGGCATAAAGGTGTCTTACAACAAAGTTTTTGAATTGATGGAGTATGTTGGACCATGTTACGATTACAAAAGTTGGATGCATATTGTTCAATATAAAAAAAGTATGCGTAGGTATGCACTCTCGGCAAATTATATACAACAGCAAGACAATAATCAAAGTAAAAGTGTGGCTATATACATTGATGGAAGGCCAAAAGCAACAGGGAATATTACGGGTTTTATAAATAGTACACGACCTGGGTCAACTATAAAGCAACCCAATTGCATATTTGAGGCCCGCGAGGGAAATCGTGTATTCATCTGTGCGATAAAATCAATACGTGCAGGGGAAGAGCTACTTATTGATTACAATTTGAACCGCATAGATACAAACGAGGCTACTATCATGGGGGTGGTACATACTATTAAACCAACTTCTAATCAATGACTCCAACATACCATTTAGTTATTAAATTTTTGGCTAACATTTTTATACTTGATCTTTGACACAGGGGCACAATATGGAGCAACCACCTGAAGGTGATGGTGACGATATTCCTAGCTCATCTACACATGAGCAGGTAAAACTCATTGTAATTGTGCAAACTAGATAGAAGAAAAATGTTATTTTTTTTAATGTTATTTTCTTCATTATTTTGGAGTAATTTTGATAATACTAATACTATTATTGTCACAGAGGGCCAGTGGTCGGAGAGAGGGAAAGCAACCTGCAGTCCCTCAGGAGTCCCCCCTTGTGGACCCTTTTTTTATTGATTTAGCAGAGACCGATGACCCGATCAGTTCCATTAAAAAGCTGTTAAAGAAAATTGGGAAAGAACTTCTACGTTTGGTATCCATACATCCTCAAACTCAGGAAATAAAAGATAGGGCAGCTGAGTTGTTGCGCACTTCTGAAAACTTTAAAGTAAGTATTAATGAAATTTTTAATTATTACAAGAGTTCAATAATGGTTTTTATGTTATGCTCTTTTATGACATTAATTAAAATATGGATGCATTGTCTTTACAGAGTTATTTGCGTAATTTTGAACCCCATTCCCATGATGAGGCCGGTACTGCAAGTGGTTCAGGTAGATCACATGTTCCATTCCCCACTTGTGTTTTCCACTGAATATATATAGGAATGATCATAATCATTAACAATACATGCTCGAACAATCTTTTTTTTTAATGCTCTAACAATCTTGTCCATGCTAGTCCACGCATTCTATATTTATCATGCTCTAACAATTTTATTCTTCAGCTCCTTTCCATGATGATATGACAACGCTGCCTCCATCCAGGATAGCCACAAATGTCTTGCCGACTGCCATGTCAACAACACACAGCCTAAATGCACCAACTGTTGCACCATCTACTGGTACACAAATCCCTCTTTTTCTCTCTTTTGTTATGTGTTTAAGTGTTATGTGTTTACAATGTAGATCCCTTGATTGTGTTTGTGCCACGGGTGCTCTGCACCAATTTATTTCCCTTGAAGTATTATTTCTTGGAGGCATTTGATAATGGTTTTCATTTTTTGCAATAGGAGATGCAACAAGTCCCAATGCAGCATCATTTCCTGGATGTTCCCGTGTTCCTAGTACGGGAATGGTGAAGGATTGTGTATTGATTGTCAGCGACAATGAAGGCATTCCCTTAAAAGTAGCCAAAGTTCTAGGTACTTTAAAGTTATTATTATTCTATAGTGATATAATAGTAATTTAGTTTTTTATCACTCTTCATCGACTAATGATCCCATGATTATTTTGTAGGGAATGATATTTTTTGGTGAAAACTTGGTGACGAGTGTTTGCAGATATTCAGGCCCACCCTACGTACATGGTGGAACATCATATCCTAACTAAAACCCCAAACCACTATTTTGATTTCATATCATTGCTAGAATAGTTTTCCTTTTCATCAATTTCTTGAACTATATTAAAGGTAGCTTCTCTTCATTTATGAGTCTAACATGTTTTTTTTTACTTAAAAGGTGGAATAACCAAGATAAAAAGTTGAAGGATGATCTTGTACATAGTATGACCCAGCTTTTTGGACCTCGTGCATTTGAGAGAAACAAGCTCCTTGAAAGAGCTGGTTTATGTTTGAAGTATATTAGGGACCAGTACAGGAAATATTTAAAGGTTAACCCTAGGCACGAGCGTCCTCCCTGTGTTCTTGAGGCTGAGTGGCAGGCTTTGATTTTGGATGGAAAGTATAAAGCTGACATGAAAAAAGGAATTACGCCAGTAGAGAGTAGAGCAAGGTATGTGATACTTTTGAGAATGTAATTATGTACTAATTAACCTCTAAATTTTTCCTGTAATTATGTACTAATTAACCTCTAAATTTTTCCTGTACTGGTCTCTAACATATTTCAAACTTTTCATAGATTGCCTGACACATCAAAGGCAACAAAGGAAAGATTAGAAAAGCATGGGACACACAAGCTCGGCTCTGGTGGTTTTTCCAAACTTCAAGCACGAGTTGTAAGTATTAGTAAATGAAAACTTGTATCAATTTTTTTATATATTGCAAGGAAAAAATTTTTGATCAAACAATGCAAGTAAAATTCACCATACCAAGAAAAAATGTAGGGGTCAGAGTTCAATAGATGCCTCACAGAAGAGGACAAGAGAATTGGCTTCCAACAAGGCTATAGAGCCATGGCTGAACGGCTACGAGCAGAAATCAGTGTGCAAGGTTCAAATAATGATGCATCTGAGCCACAGGTAAATAAGCTAAATGAAATTTATTTCAAATTGAATACTTTACCAATTAGTCTATTTGATGTTAAGTTCTAATATAAAGTGAGTATATCTATTTTAAGAAAGCAATGATAACAATGTGTAGGATATTGGAATGCAGCCTGACAATCCTTCTACACAATCTATGCATAATGAAGGTTCGCATGATGTGCATCCTAGTGGTGGAGGTATACATTTGCTATTAAAATTTTTATATGTAATTACAATTGGTGTTTGGATTAATGTAAAATTTTGTATAGCAACTGTAGAGGATCGAGGGGTCGGTGCTCATGAGCATGTTGAGGTTGAGTCTAGACAAAATGATGTGGCCAGATCAGGTAATTAAAGAGCGCCACAGTTATGTTCTTTAAAATAATTAAATACTTGTAACAATTATAATTAAATATTTTAAATTTAACTCTTTTATTTGTTATTGTAGAGGACCCCCCTTTGCAGCAGCATAGGAATTTGAGATCATCAAGAACAGAGAACAAAACAACTGATGAGGGGGGTATTGATGATAAAACTGATGCTCCTCTTAGAGCTTACATAGAAAAAAAAATTAGAAAGAGAAAAAAGAAATGATTGTCATCTAAATACCTTAATTGATAATGACTGAATTTTATGTCTCAATGAATTTAATTATGTGCTAATGAATGTTCATGAATTATGTGTTTATTTTCATATTGATGAATGTTGCGTGTTAACGAATCTAATGTGTTAATGAATGTTATCATGTGATATTGATTGAATGTTACATTTTATTAATAATTGAAAGAATGAATGAATGTTAGATGTTAACGGGGAATGTAGAGTGATGTTAGGGGGAGGGGGGTGGGGCCAAATGAGCTTCCACCTTCATGTGGTTGACCCTATTTAGTAGAGAATATTAAACTATATTCTCGAAACAAAGTGAAGCTCAATAAGATACTAAATGAGTCAAAATGGTTATCAAGGTCCTCTATCCATAAGATACTTGTAGTCAAAATGGTTATCTAGGTCCTCTATCCATTCCATAAGTTCTTCACCATTCAAACTTCCTCCATAACAAGGAATGTGCTCTAGGTTAGTCATGAAGCCTAGCATGGACTCTATGTCAGATAGAGCCACTATTTCAGAGCCTTTTCTGTGCATTTCCTTCAAGCACTGTACAGTGTACGAATGTGAAAGGGAGGGAAAACCAGTGTGGAAGTTAGAGTATTTATATCTTATGCTTTGAGAGTTTATTTGGTAGATTCAAGACACCTTATATCAAAGTTATTCCTTTTTCTTATCTGTTGTTCTGTCAAACCCTCATTTTTAGGGTTATTGCATTCAAATGGCCTTAACTTGCAAATAAACCATAGGATATCCTCTGTTCTTTGTAAAATGAAAGTTAAGGGGGTTTATTTTCATATTTTAAAAGCTTTGGAACAGGATACTAAGCTAGAGAATTTCGAGAGCAAGCCCTAGGTCAAGAATATCAATGTTCTTGACTAGGAGTTGATGGATTATGCAAGATCAGAGGGTAGCGGCAAGTAAAGGACCTCAAACCTTGTTGAATCTAGATCTTTAGAGAATGATGGACATCTTCAAACTCTGATCTTGGTTTCATGCACCCATTTTCAATGCCTTGTTTTGGAACCCACACCCAAAGGCATGCATTAGGTCTGCGGACTCAATAAGGACATTGATATGCTGGAGTGGAGTCAGGGTCTGGGAGTTGGAGGATTGTTAGAACATCAAAAGGGGTACTCAAAAAACATATAAGTTCATAAGGTCCTTTGTCAAATTGAAGAGTTATTGCTGCAGAACAGGTTTTGGAGACCTACTAGAGTCACTAGGTCTATTTGTGATTTTGATGTCTTGGGTTGTTTGGAACACAACCAATGCATGATTCTGCATGTTTTAGGGAATCTTAAGAGTTTTCAAATGTTTGATTGGGTTGGCAAAGCCTAGGATCAATAAATTCTCTTTTGGTAGAAAATCAGGGAACTTGTCCCTAAAAGGAAATTTGGTCTTGGTTGGGATTGAGTCAATAAGGTGTTAGAAGTATCTCGAAACCTTTGAAGTCCCTCTAGTACAGAGATTTTAAACTGGTCTGATAGAATCAGAGGCTAAATTGCTTAGGTGTAACATTTTGGTGTCTTGAAGTGGGTTGGGGCTTAAGACCAAGTTTCTTGCTGACCACTCTGCATCACATTGTCTTGCATGAAATTAGTCATTCTATATACACTGGTCTAGTGTTGTCAATAGACCCAAATAGTTCAAAGATACTCGAACCAATCAGATGTTTTATGGGGTGCATTTTTGTGTTAGGTAGAAAGGATTCTTCATACAGGTGAAAGTCTCGAACCTTTCCCCACTCCCAAAAAAATATCACTTGTACTGTTATGAGCAGTCATGAGGACTAGACAAATACATTATAATATATGTAATTACCACTTGAATGTATTGCTATTCAACCAAATTTATGGGCCCGTTTGGACCACGGCACACAGTAGCATCTACAGAGAAGAATATCCCAGGTGTAACAAGCTCTAAGAATATACCAATAGTTCTAAGAAGTTCCCTAGCACACAATAGCATCTACAGAGAAGAATATACAACATGAGGGCAGTCACTATAAAGACAACATGATAATGTACACTCATTGTATGTGTACATTATCATGTTGTCTTTACAGTGACTGTCCTCATTCAAGTGGAAATTACACAAGGGACAGTCACTGTGAGATGTCCTCATTTGTGACAAGGATAGTCACACATGAGGACATCTCACAGTCACTGTCCCTTGTGTAATTTCCACTTGAATGTATTGTTATTCAACCACATTTATGGGCCCGTTTGGACCACGACACACAGTAGCATCTACAAAGAAGAAGTTTGGTATGCAATGGTCTTGAAACCTCCTGAGAAATTCTTGGTATGCATTTGTGTGGTGCAAAAGCTTCGTTGAAAGAGAAAAAGAAGAAAATAATAGAAATGATTTTTTTCTTTTTATGTCATATACTGTAACCAGCTACTTATAACTTGCAAAAATTATTATAACCATTTGAAATTGAAACTTAGTTTAATGTGAAACTGAGAACTGCTTTATTAGAGCTTTCTGTGATTTAGATTCAGACATCAAGAACATTGTTTGCCTAATATTGTGATTAATGTTTATTTATTAATATCTCATACTGACAAACAATTGATAATTGTAGGGAAAACATCATTGGGTGTCTTTGAGGATCCACCAGAAGCCAAGGAGAAAATGTATTCAAATGCTAAAGATGGTGTAACAGTCCTTACAGCTATTGAACCTTGTTGTGTAGATCATCTCCGATTCTCCAAGTTCAACAGTATTGTGGTATTCCTTTGGATACTTCTAATGGTAAATTTCAGACATCAAGTTCTTTTCGTATGAAACTACTACATTTGTAATCTGTAGTTTTAAACTTTTAGTTTATAAATGTTCATCGGCTTTAGTTCGTATGCTGCCATTTCAAGTATGATTAATGAAGTTACCTTTATCACAGGATGAAAGTGAGCAGTCAGCATACTGGTACGGAGCTGGCAGCATTGATACGGTGACTAGGGCATCATTTAATGGTGGTATTGTGTTTTCCCATGTTTAGGGCATCGGCCTTTTGAAGCATTGCCTTCATCTTTCTTAAGTCTGAGTTTTAAGTTTGTTTATTTCCATCCTAACTTGCTTTTCCCTCTTCGGTTTTGCAGTACTGTGAAGGTAGTCGCAAGTTAGGGCTGTTTCATTGCATACCCGAAACAATGAAGACATTACAGTCCACAAAAAATTTGTGCTTGAAAGATGAACAAATAAAATTAAACTTCTAAATAACCAAAGCCGCTAACAATAAATTCAACACAGATATGTCCTCATTTCTGGGTATTTTAGCTATGTAACAGCTGAATACCAGATTACATAATAATGACAAAAGAAAAATAAACCCAACATACTTAGAAATTGTAGCTGTGATTTCGCGGAGGGAATCTCTCTCAGCGCTATTGAAAATACAAATGAAAATGTTTCTCTACATTATCATGTTGTCTTTACAGTGACTGTCCCTTGTGTAATTGCCACTTGAAGGAGGATAGTCACTGTAAAGACAACATGATAATGTACACTTACAGAATGAGGACAGTCACTCTAAAGACAACATGATAATGTACAGTCACTGTAAGGATAGTCACAAATGAGGACATCTCACAGTGACTGTCCCTTGTGTAATTGCCACTTGAATGTATTGCTATTCAGCCACATTAATGCTTTTCTTCTTCAACAAATGAGCATAGTCACTCTAAAGACAACATGATAATGTACACTTACTGTGAGTGTACATTATCATGTTGTCTTTAGAGTGACTATCCTCATTTGTTTGAACTAACACATACATGAGTTAGAAGGATTTCTTTCATCCATTCTAAACCATTTTGAATGAGTTTACTTTGATTTTGCTATAACATAGAAGGCCTAATATTCATGGGATGACAATAACTAACTTGTATTATGAAGTACTGACATTGCATAGGCAAAGTTTTGTGGAAAACAGTGTGATCACAGGATAAACTATGGGAAATTACCTTGAGTTGAATGCTAATGTATAGCAGTGAGTGATCTATCCAAGCAAGGGTGGATTGTTATAATGTGGAACATTGTATAATGTTTGTGAGATGGTGAATCATCCACTAATTTGGATTTGAAGGGTGTAGAATCAGGTGATTGAGAATGCCCTAGTTAAGAAGGGTTTAGAGCCAAGAATTGTGGGTTTGGGTGTTGCAGAGCCCTAGAGGCTAATTCCCTTTGGAATTGTTTGTTTCAACGTGTAAGAAGACACTGTCCAAGGATTAGGAAGTGTTAGGTGGAATTTATCATATACTTCCTTTGAAATTTGGGTCATTTTTATACATTAAAACTAGAGGTACAGTCATAGAACAGGGTAGGGAAATTCACCAAAAAGTAATTGAAGATGGGTTTTTGTCAAATATAGTGGTGGTGACTACCCTGATGGACATGTATATAAAATGTGGAAGCATACAAAAGGCACGTGATTTGTTTGCGGAAACAACTGAAGCAAGGCACGTGAAAGTCTCAGAATCTTGAATCCAAGTCAGTGAAAGCTTTGAAAACCAAATGCATCCTATTAAGTATTGTGGGGAAGCATTCTAAATAACCAAAGCCACTAACAATAAATTCAACATAGATATGTCCTCATTTCTGGGTATTTTAGCTCTCTAACAGCTGAATACTAGATTACATAATAATGACAAAAGAAAAATAAACCCAACGTACTCAGAAATTGTAGCTATGATTTCGCGGAGGGAACCTCTCTCAGCGCTGTTGAAAATACAAATGACAACGTTTCTCTACATTATCATGTTGTCTTTACAGTGACTGTCCCTTGTGTAATTGCCACTTGAAGGAGGACAGTCACTGTAAAGACAACATGATAATGTACACTTACAGAATGAGGACAGTCACTCTAAAGACAACATGATAATGTACACTCACTGTAAGGACACTCACAAATGAGGACATCTCATAGTGACTGTCCCTTGTGTGATTGCCACTTGAATGTATTGCTATTCAGCCACATTAATACTTTTCTTCTTCAACAAATGAGGATAGTCACTCTACAGACAACATGATAATGTACACTCAACTGTGAGTGTACATTATCATGTTGTCTGTAGAGTGACTATCCTCATTTGTTGAAGAAGAAAAGCATTAATGTGGCTGAATAGCAATACATTCAAGTGGCAATCACACAAGGGATAGTCACTGTGAGATGTCCTCATGTGTGACTATCCTTACAGTGAGTGTACATTATCATGTTGTCTTTAGAGTGACTGTCCTCATTTGTTGAAGGAAAAAAGCATTAATGTGGCTGAATAGCAATACATTCAAGTGGCAATCACACAAGGGACAGTCACTATGAGATGTCCTCATTTGTGACTGTCCTTACAGTGAGTGTACATTATCATGTTGTCTTTAGAGTGACTGTCCTCATTTGTTGAAGGAAAAAAGCATTAATGTGGCTAACTAGCAATACATTCAAGTGGCAATCACACAAGGGACAGTCACTGTGAGATGTCCTCATTTGTGACTGTCTTTACAGTGAGTGTACATTATCATGTTGTCTTTAGAGTGACTGTCCTCATTTGTTGAAGAAGAAAAGCATTAATGTGGCTGAATAGCAATACATTCAAGTGGCAATCACACAAGGGACAGTCACTGTGAGATGTCCTCATTTGTGACTGTCCTTACAGTGAGTGTACATTATCATGTTGTCTTTAGAGTGACTGTCCTCATTTTTTGAAGGAAAAAAGCATTAATGTGGTTCATTAGCAATGTATTAAATAATTATTTTTTTTAATTCTATCCAGGACCATCTTAGAATATCTACTATTTGCGCATTTAGATATTAACCTAATCAACTTGATTCAAAAGATAGATGGTCATTAACCAGAGAGAGATCGCCATGCATTAAGAAACCTAATTTTTCCAAATCCAATTGTTTCCCTTACCTGAATGCCCTACTATTCTAGGCAAGGTATACCGCTCACCTTGGATGAGAGACTAATTATGGGAATTTCTTTTTTCACCCAGATCGAAAAACCACTGACAAAAATGGAAATGACCAATCAAATAGTAGTCTTATTTTAGTCACTTTGTTTGCATAATAAATTGCTTGCATGGATTATTGTAACTAAAACATAGATTCATGCTCTAATAGCTTCCTTTAGCTCGTTAGACTTAATTTGAATAAAGAAAATTAATGGTACAATCAGTAAAATGTAGTTTTCACCATCGTCAATCTCTAGGCACCAAGGTTTTAATATTGAGATTATTTCTTTGTGGTATGCAAGTTGTAAAGGAAATAGAGCCTTCAATAATAAATAGAGCACTCTATTCTTTCTAATCATTTGATTTCTTTATAAGTTTATGATTTGATAATTGCTATTTTCTGATTTTTGTGTATTGTTGATTGGTTAATTGCTATTACCTTTTTCTTTCCTGTTATAAAGAGCTTCTATCAGACTTCACACATGAAACTCTAGATATTTCACACATTCAGATGTAAGCTCTCTTGTTCAGTTTAGTCATGAGACCCCTATTACTAGAGTGTTTGGTGCAGAAATAGCCACTTTTATTGTAGAGCATTATTTCTTAAGAATATGTTATCATGTTCCTAATGGAATTGTGCTTAGTATTCAATTCCAAATTAATTTGATTTTCATAAATGTTAAATATAATTGGGTCATTGGTGTATCTGATAGTTGATATGTAGTCACGATGAAGTTAGAAGTTCCAGTGGCTAGAGTTTGTGGCTTTGATACTTCATCCTTGTTGGTTTTTTAGCCTTTCTATATGCCAATAAAAATAAGGTGCATACCTGAAACAAACAAGCAATAATGCAAAGGCTGGTTTGTGAAAATGGAAGTATTCTAGTGATATTAATTTTAAAAATTTCTTTTATTTTTTAAGGTCTTGGATGGGAGCTACTATAAATTACTAACACTAAAGAAATATTACATCTGATTATTTTGTTGGAAGTTTGGAACATATTGAACTTTCTCCACTATAACATATATAGCCTGGAGCTTTCATAAAACCATTTTGATAAATAGTCTTGCACATTGCCTGTAAGACACAAACTTTCAGTGCCATAAAAATACACATTGTCCTCAATTAGTAATGTCTCAAATTTTGTACAGAACTTGTTATTTGAGTCTTATATTTCAGAACTGAAGCAAAAATTTCTCCAAAAAAGTCAAGATGATCGATCTAGCATAGATTTCAAAAACTGTAGGTAGTTTAACTAATGTGGATGCAATCATATTTTACCACTCTGAATGAACTAGTTTGCATGAAAATTTATATACAACCATCATTGCATTGTGGCTCTTTGTTAGAGACGTAGAATTTTGAAGTTTAAATTATTTTCACAATTTTATCATAACTTGGAGCATTTTTCATACTTAGCTGCGTCACTAGCTTAATGCATATTAATTATTTTGTCTTGTTTTTCTTGCATGGCAGGGAAGCAACAACAACATATAGGGCTGAAGCTTTAGAATTTCAAAAACAATTGAGGCATTTGCAGAATCGGTGTATTTGCTCAGTGGTCAAGCTTCATCTTTGATTCAAGGAAGATGAGCACGGGAGGCAGCAACATCTTCAACAAATGGACGAAATTGCTAGCAAGAATATGGAGGTATGAAGTAGAGAGATGCTTTGTAATAGAAGGAATCTGTCTTAAGCTAAGTTTGTGTTGGCTAAGAAAATCTCATTTCATAAAAACTTGAATGCCTCTAATGTATACAGTCCTATTTAGTGACACAATATTAGATTCGTAAAAGGTAAGTGTGTTATGAACATTTCTATATGTAACCTTGCAATATTTTCTACTAAGATTTTCACTCTTTAAGGATATTTTGTAAAGTTTATAAGGTCTAAAATTTATAGGCAGGTGTCTCACAACCAAATTATATTACCTTGGATTTTGGACCTATTTTTAGTTGCTTGAGTTGTTGTAGGGTTATAGCACATTATTTTATAGCAATATAAGTAGATGTGTGAATTCTTGTCATGAACCATCCAAATCATTGTAGTCATGCCCTTGCTACATGTAAATCTTAGTTTGGAGGTTTGATCTCGTGTGTTGATGAATGCTTAATACTATGTTGGAGGTTTGATCTCTTGTGTCGATGAATGCTTAATCTGTAGTTTTGATATGTATGATTCTATAGTTGAGATGAATTGTTGAATGTGTTTGAGGACTTTGATTATGCTGCTGTGATAGATTTATGTAGGTTTCCTTATAATATCACAGTGATAGTTGTAAACATGTATCAATGTTCCTCTGCTAATTTATTGCTGCTACTGTTGAGTCTATCTTTATCTGCTGCTGATGAAGGCATTGATTATCTTTCAGATGTATGTCTTTCTGTTGTTGTGTATTTCTTTCCTCTACTTTTGATGAAATGAACTGCTAAATATATTAATCTTGCTTGCTATTATTATTGTTTGCTTGCTGAAATGAACTCCTAAAGTTAGTGTCTATTATTGTCTTGCTTGCTATTAATCTAATTTCCATTGCTATGGTTCTGAATAGCAAATTGCTGCATCTTCTCGACAAATATTTATCACTGTATTAAGGTTATTCTTAGATCTCTTTCTTCTGGTCAAACCCTTTATTAGAAGTTTCTCTTTATTATAATAATTACTGTTTCTTTTATGAGGTTTGTATGAAGAACTTGATGTTCTTAAAATGGACATTTCTCTGATTTGTCAATATAATTGCTAATGTGATAGTTTTCAGACAAAGAGACTGTTGCTTTGTCACTTAACCAACTAATTTTTTTTTATAAAAAAAATCATTGTTTTATTAAGTTATTACTTACAAAATGTTCTTGATTGTTCAAGAGCAACTCAGATTGCTGATCTCAATCCTTTGCAAGGGCTCAACTCATAAGATGATTGATGGTCTATGTTTTAGATAGGAAAATTGTGAAAGCATTTACGGTCAAGACTAGGGGATGACATTCTTTCAATTTGCAATGCATGTCTTGGGTGCCAAAAGGTCAAGTAAAACTGGAATTCAATGAATTCATGTATTATTATAAATTTCTGAGAAAAGATATAACCGTGCAAGAGTATGCTAATTTGGGTGTTCTTAGACTGGGTGCTATGTATTGATATGAATATTGATTGAAATTGGTTGGCTTGAGCAAAAGCTATAATGTTTCTTTAAGGTTTATCATAGAATCTACTCTATTGCAACATATAGAACTTATATGATAGTCTTTGAATTGCTGAAGTAATCCATGATTTCTGATTTCTTCCAATCCATTTGAAGTTTATTCTAAGAAGTATTTAGCTAATTTAGCTAGACTTGTGAAAGTTCAATGCCATATATTTTTAAAAATATGGAGCTTATATGATAGCCTACGATTGATAAAGTATATGCCTGATTTATGAACTTTTACCATACATTTGGAATACATCATAACAAAAATGTAAAGCTAGACTTTATTAGTTCAAGTATAGTCTTGGTTTTTCTGTTGTGTCCTAGGTCATGTCATACTTTAGAAGCAACATTTTTATTTATGTACATGAGTACTTGGTGTAGAAGGTTGAACCTTGCCACTCAATTTAGATGAAGTCATTGGTCTGCTACCACTCAACCCCCACCCACATAAGGAAATCAAAATTCATTTATCTTTATTTTTGTTGACTTGTATTATCAACTAGCAAAGCTTGATAAACTTGATGTCGTACCATTTTATGGAAGCTAGCATTTGATAAATTTGTTGACGGTTATGCTGAGTTGTTTGTGTCCTTTATAATGCATGATATTGATCAAATGGGATTTGAATTTGAGTACACAAATGTGCATAGTAAAGTCTAGTGATAGTTTTTAGGCCTTCATCTGGTAAGGGTGGGTAGCTACGAACAAAAGTTAATCATTGTTTTATTTTCCTTTAATTATATGTATAAAACTAAAGGAATCACCATCCTTGGTTTAGCATAGAGTACGCATTGGCCTTGAGCTTGTGTTTGTCTAATAATGAGTTTGAGCTTATTGTTCTCAAGTTGACATCTTTAGTCTTCGTAATTAGGTCAGATATCGAGGATTAGTGAAAGAGAAGCTTAGGACACCATCTTATACATATATACATATACTGTGAGTGTACATTATCATGTTGTCTTTAGAGTGACTATCCTCATTTGTTGAAGAAGAAAAGCATTAATGTGGCTGAATAGCAATACATTCAAGTGGCAATCACACAAGGGACAGTCACTATGAGATGTCCTCATTTGTGACTGTCCTTACAGTGAGTGTACATTATCATGTTGTCTTTAGAGTGACTATCCTCATTTGTTGAAGAAGAAAAGCATTAATGTGGCTGAATAGCAATACATTCAAGTGGCAATCACACAAGGGACAGTCACTGTGAGATGTCCTCATTTGTGACTGTCCTTACAGTGAGTGTACATTATCATGTTGTCTTTAGAGTGACTGTCCTCATTTGTTGAAGGAAAAAAGCATTAATGTGGCTGAATAGCAATACATTCAAGTGGCAATCACACAAGGGACAGTCACTGTGAGATGTCCTCATTTGTGACTGTCCTTATAGTGAGTGTACATTATCATGTTGTCTTTAGAGTGACTATCCTCATTTGTTGAAGAAGAAAAGCATTAATGTGGCTGAATAGCAATACATTCAAGTGGCAATCACACAAGGGACAGTCACTGTGAGATGTCCTCATTTGTGACTGTCCTTACAGTGAGTGTACATTATCATGTTGTCTTTAGAGTGACTGTCCTCATTTATTGAAGGAAAAAAGCATTAATGTGGCTGAATAGCAATACATTCAAGTGGCAATCACACAAGGGACAGTCACTGTGAGATGTCCTCATTTGTGACTGTCCTTACAGTGAGTGTACATTATCATGTTGTCTTTAGAGTGACTGTCCTCATTTGTTGAAGGAAAAAAGCATTAATGTGGTTCATTAGCAATGTATTAAATAATTATTTTTTTTAAATTCTACCCCAGACCGTCGCAATTGCGACAGCCCTCCCAAGAGATGCGATGGGGACGTCGTATTGGCGATGCCCAAGCCCGTCGTAGTTGCTTCGGAGGACCGTCGCAATTGCGACGGTCCTCCCAAGACATGCGACGGCGGTGCCGTATTGGCGACGCCCAGGCCCGTCGCAATTGCTTCGGAGGACTGTCGCAATTGTGACGCCCTGCTGTCGCAATGCGACGGAGGCGCTGAATGGGTGAAGCAGTGACATTGTGACGGCAGGGCATCGCAATTACGATGGAAACCCATAGACGTCGTGATTTGCGACTAAAAAACTGCGACGTCTATCACTGTCGCTATAGCGACACATAGCCGTCGCAAAATGGCCCCAAATTTATTAGTGAAATGATTGTGGAAGGCTCTCTAAGTTTGAACACCCACTCAACTATGTAGTTTTTTGAGTCAAACTCATTGACCCATGATTCATGAGTAGGGGTTCAACATGAAACCATCTCTCATGAGAATGAATGAAACACTTAGCACTCATTGGATCTAGGTGATGCTCATAGAGGTGAAGGACTGGGACTTCCCAGGAGGTCCCGATGCTTCACCTCTGTGAGCATCACCTAGATCCAATGAGTGCTAAATGTTTCATTCATTCTCATGAGAGATGGGTTCGTGTTGAACCACTACTCATGAATCATGGGTCAATGAGTTTGACTCAAAAAACTACATAGTTGAATCCTGATAGCAATATCACATACTCACATTGATAAAAATAATGACCGATAAGATTACAGACCCGACTGTTTAATAAATTTGGGTATATAATCGCTCAAAATCGGGTTATCATTTCATATTCCACCTTTTTGGTTGGAAGATGCATATTCCCATTTTAGGCCCATATTCAAGTTTTGAGATGATAATATTCAGCAATCATATTCATGAACAACAGTATCATATTCAGTATCATACAACAGTATCATATTCAGTATCATATTCAATATCATAAGCAGTATCATATTCAGTATCATATTCATGAACAACAGTATCATATTTAGTATCATATTCATGAACAGCAGTATCATAAGTAGTGTCATATTCATGAACAACAGTATCATATTCAGTATCATATTAGTTGGTTGTTAGGTTCTATAATGTCTAGTAAAGTCCTTAATGTCTTCAGAAAAATATGTAAAAGTCATGTATATAGTTGTTCAATGATAGTGATGGTTTCAATTGTGTATCCATGGAATCAAAGAAACACTTGTTCTGATGTCATTTTGATTCAAGTTTTGGTATATCTCTAAATGTCTTGATCTTGGTATGATATCTTAAGAAAAGAATGAGGCTTTTCACTGGAAATTAACCAAGCATTAATCAACTTAATTGAAAAAGTTGTATGAACTATCTAACCGTATATATCTATGTATGTAGGTATGTATCTATGTATCTATGTATCTATTTATCTATCTAATTGTATATATGTATCTATCAAAACTACATTGAAACAACAAGCAACTAAACAAACTCAATACACAACCATTTCCTTAAGAACAATTCACCATAAAATAGGTGTATTGATTATGGCTCAATTTTTTTTTAAATTGTAGATCATAACATATTGTCTTTTGAAGATTTAAGTTGTTCTTAGCTTACTATCGTTGTGTTTGTCCACATTTCAGGCCATTGATGGATCCTATTAAGAATATTGACGTTCTAGGATAGGTAGTTGTGGAGACCACATATTCTCAGCTTCTCACAGCTCTGATTGCTTGTGTTGTCATAGCCACAGTAGTGGTGGCCCTAGAAGGCGATGCAGAAAGGGGTAAATGAAAAAGAAAAGGAAATAATTTTTATAGAATGGTTATTCATTCCAATAATGTGGATTGTCATGATCAGATTCGCATGAGTAGGGGAGCCTTCCTTCATCTAGCTACTATCCTAAGGCTGAATGGATCCTTGAAAGATACAATACACTTGACATTAGAAGAACAACTTGTGATGTTCCTCCACACCATTGGCCACAATTTGAGGAACCGCAAGATTGCCCACAACTTTGGCCACTCAGGAGAGATAATCAGCCGATATTTCCACAAGGTGTTGAGGGCTATCTTAGGACTCCAAAAGGATTTCTTTCTACCACCTAGTCCAAACACTCCTCCTGAAATTAGTGGGAATGAATGCTTTGATCCATTCTTCAAGGTAATTGTTGTGTTGTTACATTTTTCTTGTATGGATTTTTCTCATTATCATTGAGGACTGGTTGACCTTACAGTTGATGATTGTATCATATCATATAGGATTGTGTTGGAGCTATCGATGGAACCCATATACCAGTCATCGTCGATGTCGACATGTAGGGTAAATATCATGATAGAAAAGGCAACTTGTCACAAAATGTTATCGGTGTGTGTTCCTTCAATCATAAGTTTTAGTACTGCCTTGCTGATTGGGAAGGGTCTACCGTAGATAGTCGTGTTCTAGGTTCAGCTCTGTCAAGAGCAGATCCTCTTGTTGTTCCCCTTGGTAAGCCAAATCATAGTTTAATAATATGCTTTATTTATGTAGGAAAATATTTTCACGTTTCATGTATTAATAATATACCTTATTTATGTAGGAAAATATTTTCTATTGGATGCTAGATATCCCAATGCACCTGGATTTCTTGCTCCTTATCGGTGTACACGCTACCACCTGAAGGAGTTTTCAAGAGAAAATCCAATAAACTCTCTAGAAGAGTTGTTCAACCATCGACACTCCTCTCTTAGAAACTCAATAGAGCATACATTTGGTATTCTCAAGTAGCGTTTTCCAATCCTGAGGCATGCCATGTCTTATCCTATCATGACACAAGCCCATATTGTATTAGCATGTTTCATACTACACAACTAAATTATGTTAGAGGATGACATTCCACCAAAAATTGTCACCGAAGAGGAAGATGATCGTGATGAGGTAGATGTACCAGTGCTAGAGACATATGGGTTGTCTCAGCATGATAGAGACCAGTGGGCATAGTTCTAAAATGATATAGCAAGTAGAATGTGGGAAGAGTATAGATCTTGACAATAGTTGTTCTTGTATGGTTCAACACTACTTGATGGTTTCCTTTTTCTTGTCTTTTTATCTGCAAGTATTGGACTTGTAATGGTCAATGTGTTTTATTTGAGTAAACTGATGTATGAAGATACTTTGATATACATGATGGTTTCCTTTTTCTTGTCTTTTTATCTACAAGTATTGGACTTGTAATGGTCAATGTGTTTTATTTGAGTAAACTAATGTATGAAGATACTTTGATATACATGATGGTTTCCTTTTTCTTGTCTTTTTATTTGCAAGTATTGGACTTGTAATGGTCAATGTGTTTTATTTGAGTAAACTGATGTATGAAGATACTTTGATATGCATGATGGTTTCCTTTTTCTTGTCTTTTTATCTGCAAGTATTGGACTTGTAATGGTCAATGTGTTTTATTTGAGTAAACTGATGTATGAAGATACTTTGATATACATGATGGTTTCCTTTTTCTTGTCTTTTTATTTGCAAGTATTGGACTTGTAATGGTCAATGTGTTTTATTTGAGTAAACTGATGTATGAAGATACTTTGATATACATGATGGTTTCCTTTTTCTTCTTGTATGAGTCAACACTACATGATGGTTTCCTTTTTCTTCTCTTTTTATCTGCAAGTAGTGGACTTGTAATGGTCAATGTGTTTTATTTGAGTAAACTGATGTATGAAGCTACTTTGATTAACAACAATTTGTATACATAGCATGGCATACACAGAATTATTGATGAAAATGAATGAGATTGCTAACACAAGCTAGATATCTTCTTCCTTGAAGAAGATTATGTGGTCGAAAGACATGGAACAAAATTTTATAGACTTGCTCCTTGAGCAAGTACAACTAGGAAGAAAATGTGATGGAGGCTTAAAAAAAGAAGCCCGGTCCGCAATTGAGAGGCGGTTCAACACTGATTTGAACCTTAGTCTATCCAAGGACAACTTCAAAAATAAGTTGAAAACTTGGAAGCTTTCCTATAGAGTGATGAAGGAGCTTCGAAATACAAGCGGTTTAGCTTGGAATGAGGCTACTCAGTGCATGGATGCTGAGGACAGCATGTGGGATGAGCTTCTCAAGGTAGGGTGATCTCTCTACCATTTTGATGGAAATAATATTACCTTCTTTTAAAGTTAATAATGAAATACAAAGAACCTAATCCATTTATTTATGCCAACATGTAGTGAAGAGAGTTCAAAAATGCCAGAATGTATAAGAGGCAGCCCTTTCAGTACTTTAGTGAATTGGGTGTAATTGTCGGTAATGACATTGCTAAAGGAAATGCAGCTACCACAGCCCTTGAAAGTGAAGAAGGGAACCCTTTGGAAGAGCCATTCGATCTGAATGATGAAGAGGACCTTGGTTTTAATGTACATCTTGATAGTGCTACTGACTGGGATGAAGAGCCTTATAATTCCACTCAGTCCACTGCAACAACAAGTACTAGAGGGACTCCTAGTTCATCAGGTAGAAAGGTGGGAAAGAGGAGGAAGGAAAGTATGACCGCTTTCTTGGATTCCATGTCTGAAACAATGAAAAAAATAAAAGAGGGCATGAACAATATTCACCTTGTCAAAATTTATAAATCTAGTCATGAGACTGCTTTGACGGATGCATATAACGCTCTCAAATCCATGCTCGGATTGAGTAGAGGTGTATTCCTCAAGGTATACGAAACCTTCTTGGCTCAACGTGAAAAAGCCAAATGTTTCTTATTGATGACTGAGGAGGAGAGAAGTGACTGGATTGTAGCCACATATGGTGGTTTATAGTTATATTTTAAAGGACATCATTGTGTGATTTTAAATGAGTTGGAAGCCTATAAAAGGCTATAAAACTGACATGATACTACTGTTCATTTTATCAATATGACATGAAATCTAAATATGATTGCTGCCAACTTTAATTCAATTTATGATTGCTAAATATGATAGTGAATATGATAGTGTTGTTCATTAATTGAATTGTATACTTCAATGTAATACATTTTCTAATGTGAGTTTTTTATTGTGAGTTTTTTATTTTTAAAATTTGATATAAATATAATTAGAATTGAATGGTGTCTTTCATTCTAATATATTGTTGTTCATGAATATGATTGCTGAATATGGTACTGAATATGATACTGTTGTTCATGAATATGATTGCTGAATATGATACTGAATATGATACTGTTGTTCATGAATATGATTGCTGAATATGATACTGAATATTCAATATCATATTCAATATCATAAGCAGTATCATATTCAGTATCATAAGCGGTATTAACATCAGTGAGTTTCAGAAACAATGGGTATTAACATCAATCACAAAGTATCATTTCTTTCAGATGAATAAAAAAGAAATGATAATTTTTTATTGATGTTCACAGCCACTAGCATACAGTCCAATCAGTGGATAAACATCTTGAAATACCAATGATTGTATTGTATGCCAATGATTGGACTATATGCCAGTGGCTGTATAACAGTATACACTAGTATATAACTGATTGGACTGTATGCTAGTGGCTGTATAACAGTATACACTGGTATATCTCCATTACAAAATATAGTTTTATGAGAAATGGAAGCATTGGATATTTATGTTGGAGCCACTAGTAAGTACCCACCAGTATTTTTATTGTGTTAATTCGTTGGATCCATGCCAAGATTATTTTGTGTTGTAGTGATTATGTTGGCTTTCACAGAGTGTGCTTGTCATTTTATACTTCATTTTATATAGTGCTTGTCTTCCTCTCCATTTTTTGTTTTTCTCTCCAGTTTAGGAAACCTTGTTTCTCTCTTGTCCTTTGAATTTTGATTGCTTTCAGACATATTAGCTTGCATTTGTTAGTGTTGTTGCTTTTAACATATTTAAGTGGAATACATGAAGGAGTACCACATGATGAATGCTTCATTTAATGTATTGTTAAGGTGTAGTCTCTTAACTATCCATTTCTAGTTCTTCAGACATGATTTTATAAATGTGTTTTGGTAGACGACTGTATTGTTCATGATTTTGTATGTATATACACTAACCATCTTGTTATTATTGTTGTGTTACAAAATTAAGTTAAATAATTTTACTAAATGTTTAATGCTCTATTTCATCTTCAATTTATTTTCATTTTTCATTCATTTTAAAAAACCACTTGATAGGTACATAAATAGAAATGGATAGTTTTGAGACTACACATATGATGATAAAGTGAGACTAGACATATGCTGACATTAAATATGTTTGAAATAGCTTCTGAATTCAATTTTGTGGATATTTTACGATCACACTTTGTGATCCCTCATCACGATGGAAGAGAGAAAAATGATTGATAGAAAAGTCCATCATTTTGGTCTATCGCAATCATTTTGGTCTCCTTCATCCTGATGATGGATCACAGAGTGTGATCCAAAACTATCTATACAATCAACTCCAGAAGGTATTTCAAAAATTGATGAAAAAAATATCCACATATGGTGATAAAAAATGAGCTATCTGATGATTGTTTACTATTCCTGTTTGTAAATGGTCAATATTTCTGATGGTACTCCTTGGTGTATTCCATTTAAAAATAAACAAGTTTTAGTTTTTCTATCATGTTTACTTTGTAGATGTAGGATTGATCATCGAATGTGGGGCATAAGGGTGTAGACCGTGGATCTACTTGCGTTTTCTTATTTAACGGTGTGTTTTCACACCACCAATCAGTTCATGGATATTGTTATATCTGATGCTATAGTTGTGTCATTATATTTTTTGTATAACTTTTTCAATTTGTACTCATAGAATATAGTCATGTTGTTATAGCGAACAAAATTAGTATGAATGAACAAATTTTTTCTTGATACAGTGCCGATGGCTATGAGGAATGTTCCTATGTGTGACTACGGTGATGGATTGTGTTGTGTGTTGAGGACATCACACATAGAGGAAAATCCAAACCGTAAATTTTGGAGTTGTAAAAACTACACTAAGGTTGTTAATTGCACAATATTTAAATGTTTACAAAGAATAAATATTAGTCATTATAGCGAGACTAACTTAGATTTGTAATGTAGGATGGAGGTGGATGCGAGTACTTTCGATGGGCCAATGATACCCCGTCGTTGTCTACATCATCAGCACGTTCTACACACAGACCTATTGTAGATGACGAGTGCAAGAATTGCAAAACACTCAAGAAAACTATGGCAAAAACAGAGGCTGCCTATAAAGCCAAAATCTTGTTTTTACGATGTTTTCTTTGTGCAACAATCATACTATTTAGTTTGATCATTTGTGGGATCATTTGTTGGATCATTATGCAGAGATAGATATATATATGTGGACTAGATGACTTATTTATATTTTGATGTGATTTTCGAGCAATGTTATAATTATTTTTTTGTTATAATATTGTTTATGATAATGTATAAAATTATTAAAAAAAGTTAAGTTTACTGTTCACAATATTGAAAAAAATATATTAATTTTTTTTTATGATTTACTACACAAAAATATAAATTAATAAAAAAAAAAACTATACATAAAGAATGGACCAAAATAATAAATGTATAGAATTATAGAAAAAAGTTAAGTTTACTGTTCACAAAATTGAAAAAAATATATTAAATTTTGTTTATGATTTACTACATTAAAATATAAATTAATATAAAAAAACTATACATAAAAAAAGGACCAAAATAATAAAATATTAGATTAAGAATAAAATTCTAATTCCAATTCAAAATGTAGAACCAAACACAGAAAATGGATATTTTAATTCCAATTCCAATTTGAAATTGCAAACCAAACACATAAATAGGAATTTCTTACTTCCAATTCCAATTTCAAAAATGGCAACCAAACGCAAAAGATGGATTGTCTCATCCATCTTCCGGGTCAACCAAATGGTCCAAAACATCTTCCGAATATACAAAACTGGAATATCAAAACCTGATTTTGAGATAATCAGGTTTTGACTCAAATTCCAATTCCGCAAACAAATGGGGCCTTGTAGAAGTTTAAAAATGCAAGGTCATGACTCATGGGTATTGTACATTGTAGAAGTTTAAAAAAGCACGATAGCTTCAGAGTCTAGACTCGTCAATATATTATATTTTAATGGCCATCTATTTTTCAAAATTATTCAACTCCTCATCACACATGCTCAAATAATTCTACTCCACTTCCCCATATTTCAATAATCATTACTCCGGTCCCATGTTTGAATATCTTTCATTTCTTTTTCACGTGGAAAACACATTTAATAAATGATAATTAAACATGTATTATTAGTTTATTAATTAATTACGTGCATCTATAGTACTTCAAATTTTAATATTTGATTAGAGGAGTTGTTTATAAGTATTTCTGAAAATTGTTATTAAATTTTTTATATTAGATTAGTTCAAATTTTGGTAATGATTGTAAGGCATAATTAAACCTCCATTAGTAACTATGGCCCACCTCTCAAAGACATTTTTTTACATTTGTACACAATTATTTATATAATTTAATTTAATAGATCATTTTATCTTGATCACATGCTTGTACATTATATTATTTGCAGTATCCATAGTCAACATTTAGCAAGTTTGGAATCACCTATCTAAATAAAAAAGAAATAGCAGTTACAATTGAATAACAAGAGGCATACGAAGAGTCTGCCATTAGTTTTCAATCATTGCTTACATTTTAAATCACTGTCAAATCATACCATATCATAACAACTAGCACTTGCACCCAAAGGAGGTGCAAGGGGTACGCCGATAGGAACATATTTATTTGTTATTATCTTTATTATTATTAATGTATACCATCTCAGCTTAGACCTCTTATGGATTAAAAAGTAAAAAAAATGGCTTTCTTAATTTAGCTGGAACCAACAATTTTTGTTTGAGAAATAAAATAGGACTATCATACTACATCTCTTGGCAATTAAGTTTTTTGAAACATGCAAGCAAATTTTTCAACAAACAACAACTTACTTCATTTTCTTTTGTTAAGTAGATTATGGTTAATATTGTGAGAAAAGAAAAGAAATAGAAATCACTAACAAGAACAAAAAAAAATTTCATTGGCCCTAGCTTTTGCTTAATATATACCAGTTTACCACTTATTAATTAAAACATCACCAAAATTGGTTCTTCACTATGATAATATATAATATGAAAATAGCACTAAACCTTTCACTTCTTTTTTTGGCTTATTTTCTATAGTTCAGGGTGCTTATGCTAGTGGTGTATCACCTTCGGGTAGTGTTGTAAAAGAGGTTGGTGCAATTGCAGGGGCAACTTCTATAGGAGGGGCTTTTGGAGGAGCTTTTTCTGCAGGTAGAGGAGTCTCAACTAGAGGAGCTTCAACTGGTGGGTCTTCAGCATGGGAGCTTCAATAGGCGTTGGAGTAGTTGGAGGCTCTCCAAGGGGTTTCTTTGCAAGAGGAGACTTTGCATGGGGGTTGTGTGTAGGGGAGAATCTAAAGGAGGATATGTGGCAAGCGGGGCTTCTACAAGGGGCATTGGAGCATATGTAGGGGTGTTGTAGCATTGGTGTGAGGGGATTTTGTAAGGAGATATGGATATTTTTTAGGGGGTTTTGCAAGTGGAGGGGCTAATTCAACTAGTGGGGCTTCGACTGATGGAGGATTAAGAGGCTTAATAGGTTCATCAAAGTAGCATATATTAATCCCTAAATCTCCCTTGACCGTGTTAAACATGTATTTGTTCTAGAGAACAAAAAACCAAAGTTTCTTCATCCTTCTTGGGAAATTGGATTCCAAGAAACTTCACTCTTCCCAAAAAATTCCAACAATAGTCTTCTTATCATTGTAAACTTTTTCTTTCAATTCATCACCAATAATTTTTGTTGGATCATTTATAGTAAACTTTAGTTTTTCATTCCATGCAAAATTTAAGATTTTGGGCAATGTATTTGTAGGCTTGCACTGCCCATCAAAACTGACCATCACATATGTACTTATTGACCCCTCTCCATCCTTTGGTGGTAAATTGTGTCTCTAAAGCCTCCATAAAAATATTTTTTATTGTCATGCAAAGAAACTTATCTTTACTACCCTGTGATCAAAACAAAAACAAAGACATATCAATAATTTGTTTACTAGGTTATCAAAACAAAAACATGAAATATCAACAAGTTATCTTTATTACTATAATGAAAATAAAAATAAGAAATATCAATACAAAATTGCCAAAATTTTCAAGAACTATTCATTGATTCTAGACCACTATAGTCTCTCAAGACTTTCTAAATCACCCAGGAAAATTTAAACATTTGCATCTTCTTGTTTAGTTATGTCAAGAAAACTAATGTGCATCTAACTCTTAAATATACAATTAAAAAGAATACTACAATCAAAATCTCTAGCAGCATGAAAAATGTTGATTCTTTTAAGCTACAATATAATTTGTATACCCAAAATTCAACAATATGTGAAGTTATATTTTGGAGTTTCTAAATTAGGTGCTATATTATGGGGGTTCAATCCTAACTATAGTAAAAAATACTCAGTGAAGGATCCCTTCTCAGTGGTCGAATACCCAACAATGTTGAGCATAGGTCCTAGAATTAAAAAAAAATATCTTCAAGTACATAAAGATAATTAGCAACAAAAGCTCAGAACCCAAATCACCTGTAGAATTCTTCATGTAAGGTCTTATGTGATGATAACCTCTCTAGGTTCAATCCACATCTGAGCAAAGCTACAACATTCTGAACATAGAATCGACAACACGAATTGGAAAGTTTAGGTTTGATTCACCTATTCATGTCATATAACAATGATGAAAAAGAAAAATATATGAAACATTAGCAATACTCAGAGTAACATTCATATCCATATTTTTTGTTAAGTCTGGAAACAAGGTTACATAGACTTTACCTTGCTAATATAAGGCCAAATCCAAACCCTAACTAATTGAGGATAGCTATTCTCCCAAACCATCTTTCTTCATTCACCATCATTGGAAATGAGTCTTGTCTCTACAATCGGATGTTGTAAAATCACAACAGCTATTGAGAACAAATATCATTGAGTAAAATATACAACATACATTAAGATTTTATATTAAAATTTTGAGTTTCTAAAATTTTTGTATTGCATGCGGATATTTAAGATTTTTGTATTGCCTGCAGATATTTAAGTATGTTAAAGATATTTGAAAAAAATTAAAATATAAATGAGGGCCACCAGCTGCACAAAAACCTTCACTTGAACATCTGTCGTCTTCACATAGTTACAACACTATTCAAACAAATAGCCCAAACAAACATATGTCATCTCTACATGTTTACAGAAGAACATCTAACATGAAGACATTGATTTCTCTGCAGTGGCTAGTAAAACTTGCTATGAATTAGAGGGAGCATCTATATGCTTAGAGGAAGTACAATGATTGTTGTGGATGTTCTTCTACCTCATCCATACCATGTTAAATAGATTGAGATTAATGATGGAAGACCTAATCAGTTGAGATGATTGGAGAACAAAAGGCCAGTCTTTGACTATTTATGTGGATATTGCATTTTTCTCCTCTAAATTGGATTTTCTTACATGGAAGGAATTCACCAACTAGGTCTATTACTCCAATGCCCACGGAAAAATGATACCTAGGTCAAATCCAAACCCTAACTAACTGATGATAATTATTCTCCCAAATTAGAATGCCTCATTCACCATTTATGCCTATTACAACAATACATGCTAAAACATGGTAAGAATTCACCAACTAGGTCTATTACTCCAATACACATGCAAAAAGTTGATATCTCCTATGCCTTTTGACTATTGTACTAAAGAAGAAACTTTTCATTCTTTCAAGTTATAAAACCAACAAGAATAAAAACAATCTTGTGAGAGAAAAAATCCATCTCAGATACTCTGCAACACATATACAACATTTCAACCTTTGGTATCTCATCTTCTCATTTTTGTTTGTCTCAGTGAAAATTCTATTAAAACAATATGTAATTAGTGCTCGTCATATTCACAATATTGAAAACAGTTTCAGGTGTACTCACCACTCAACTAGTAGTAAAGGTACATACTCAGTTCACATGATATGAATCAAAAACCACAAACTCATTCCAAGTAGCCATGAATATAAAACTATTAAGATTTTTTTAAAGTAAAACTAATCTTAAAAAAGAAATGTTTACAAACTTCTATTAAATCCTCTACAAATAATTTGAATTGTTAAATGCACATAACAAAAAGATATTTAATGAAGTTTAGATTGATTTTATATGACAAAAAATATCATACACAAAAATGAAGTATACTTTGAAATAAATGTATACCACTAACATAAGTATTAGATAAAATTATCTACACCAAATAAGTATTTATAAAAAAAATTCTTTAAAAAAAAAAAGTGAATCTATGTTACCAAGAAATGTAAGGTTTTGTTCGCATAAGTGAAACAGGATTTCCATTTCTCAACAACCATTTCTAAGCATGCAGAGTTATTTCTCAATGTTGTAAGAATTTTAAAAAATTTCAAGGTTTGGGGAGATTTCTTTAATTATACATTGGTTGTCATTTTTATTTTTAATTGGTTGTGCCTTTTATTTTTGGATTTTTCTTTAATTTTAACTAAAAAAATGTACGTTAAGAAATCTTTTTACATCTTGAGTTCAATTTTCATAATATTCCACCAATAGTTGTGACTTTAAAGTTGTTAGTGTTGATGACGACTAATAACTAAATGAAATGTCTTTCTAAGATAAAAAACATAATAAATTATAAATAACAGATTTGCCAAATAAATTGCTGTAAAAAATTAGAAACTTTGAAATTTACACATAAGTTTTGAGAAGCTTCAAATTAGAATGCTCATTTATTGAATCTTCTTCTTGTCCTATACTTCTCATATCTTCTTTCCACCAACTCTACCTTATTTCCACAAACTTCTCTTTTTCAACGTCTATTTTTAAAAACCTTACATTAATAAATTTTCCATCACACCATAGTAGACAATGTTTTGTATGCATGCCACGGTGCTAGATGTTTGTGTGCTCTTATATGTGGAAAAGAGTGGATGCTTTGGAGGAAAACATTGGACAAGATGGCTGTATATTCGATATAATATTAAGTTGCTTGCTGAGGGGAAGACACGAGCAAGTAGTTGCAGGCCGAGGCAAGAAACTCCATGCTCGTGGGTACTAAGTTTTACTTTCTAGAGTGGTTCAGGCATTGAAGATTGAACAAAGAATAAAATCTGGTGGCTACACTAGACATATGCAGGGCATACATTCCTTTGTAGATGATGTATTTCTTCTCTACAGAAAAACATTCCAGTATGGATTCTTTGCATTTGGTGCTCATTTGATTTATTTTAGTAGAAAATGGAATTCATGATTGTGATGGGAGTTGTAGTGTTTTGTTATTGTTGACTCGTGTTTGCTCTAATTTTATTGGCTGTTAACATGGAGCTCAAAAAAGATACCCAAGGACATGTTGCAACAAAGGAGATATTCAAAGCAGCTCATCGTCATATCAAAAAGCTTAAAGATAAGTTAATAAAAGTTTTTTCTGGTGATATGCAGCATTAGAAGTCTTTAAATGGGAATAAGATGATGCCACGGTTGGGCAAAGACAAATCTAGAGCTATGTGTGTGCATTTATATGTGCACAGAGAGAGAGAAATGCCAAAATTTGTAACCTCCATGTGGGCCAATATCAGTTTTTTCAGATAAAGGAAAAAATGATACAGAAACATATCCAAGACATCTTTGTTTGGCTACCTAATAGTTGTGTTCTACAGTGCTCAAGGAAATCAATTTCTCTTCAACGCGGACATCCAAAGCTATTTCCCTCCTTCAGCTATGAAGTTATTGGAAAATTCACATAATTGTTGAAGACGCAAAAGCAATGAGAAAGATGCTCATGACTTTCGAAGACCGCAAGCTCTGCGGATTCTATTGTAAGCGATCAAATCAAAGCAGAAAAATGAAGGTGAATTCTCTCGTTAAAGGCGGCTTGTTTGCTATAGCTTGCAGTTTGTTTATGAGAGTCGAGGATGAAGTGCAACAAATGATATTTGATACGCCTTTTATGGCTGCAAACTTGATATGTTTCTGTGCAGCTGTAAGATTTGATACAATTTTATAGCTACAAATTTGATATCATTTTGTATAGTGGTAAGATTTGATACGGTTTTATGGGTATGTACAAGATTATGAGAGGCCAAAAAGTGGCGATGTAAAAAAATCCACTTTTCAGTCATCGAAAGCACATGAAAATGTATGTTGACTTTTTAGTAGGCCTAGGTGTCAGTACACCTAGGCAGACCTGACACCAAAGCACAAGCTTAATCGGATACCCGATATTTTCGGGTACATAAAAAAATGGCGAGAGTAAATGAAAAAATTGAACTTTTATATATAAAAAAAGGTATATTATAATGTTTAACTATGAAATATGGCCAGCCTTAAACATCACACACTAAGGTTTGACTCCTTACGTGGATGTGGCCCCCACTCCTCTACCGTTCAGTGGATTTTTCTGTCTTCCGTTTCCCGTTCTCCTTAGCCGCTGCACTCCTCTGACTCACGACAGTCATGGTAACCCTGCATTGTCCTTTATTTTCCAGTACGAGAGCGTTAAGATACAGACTGACAAGACAAAATATCAGAAATGATATACGGGACGGAGTCAGATTTCCTATGAAACGAAAGACTTTATTAGCCAATTTCAAATTTACATTTTTTTTTGCCGCCTAATCCATGAAAAGTGCGCCCAAAACTTAATTTTGTTTGCACCCAAGCTTTTCAGTAAACAATGCGATGGCTCTAGAATTGAGGACGAAGTTGAAGTCGCTCCATTTTCTTGCTCTCAAAGTTAACAATTTGCCTTAAAATAGTTATTTACGATTTTGTATTTGTGGGTTTGTTTCATTATAGTGCCCATGTAGTTGTTCTCAATTGCCTTCTTCACTATTATGATTACGGAGGAACTACCTACTCATCAGGGGTTAGATGCTGCAGAGAAAATATTAATGAAAATCCCATATTGTGTAGCTGTAAAATCAGATCATTATAATTTTCCTTATCACAAAAATAAAAAATGAAAACCTTAAAAGTTCTTAGCGCTAATTTCTTCATTTCTCTTGCCATCAAGTATCTCATAATTTGGATATTGACTACACAAGGTTTCTAGAAAATGTACAAAACCTGAGAGTAGGAATAAAAGAAACACTAATCAAGATTTTTTATAGAAGCAAAATAAGGCACTCATTATTCTCAAGAGTGTGGAAGGCACTATTGTTCTTGACGAGATCACCACTGTAGAGACAGTTGTCTTTTTGGTTTCCAAAAGAAACCCAATTGACCCTCCAGTTTACTTTAGAATAGATTTAGATAACATTATGGGAAAAATATGTTGGAGGTGTTTTGTTCAATGTTATTAAGTTGATTATTTGTATAATGAGTAGATATACATACATAGAATTAATATTTCATTACAATATATTAAGATTATATTCGTTGTATGGTATTATTTTTGCTAAATTGGTTATCGTTTGCATTAAAAATATTTATTTGTACCAAGAAGACATTTGAACCATGGTTGCACCATTAATAATGCAACCACCTAACCATTACACCACAAGATGCTCCCCTACTATATTTTATCAATGTCGTATCCAATCGTATCCATATGGTTGGACCACTATCTTACCATATTGTAATTAGATTTTTTTGAAATCATTCTCATATTCAATATTCTCTTTCAAATAAATCTCTAGGTCTTCTATAAAGATTATAATGTTGTCAACTCTAGAATAATGTGTCAATTCAATAAATGAATAAAGCACCTAATATGTCATTTAAAAGACATGTAGTTTTGATAGATTGTTCTTCCTCAAGTCTAATTTTATTTTCCAGTTTTTAGAATGGGTTCTCATCAACTTTATAGTAATATAATTATAATTTTTATTAATCCTTCTTAGAATGCATATCCTTCTAGCCCCTTAACCATCTAGACCTTCTTTCCAATTCATGACCCATCCTTCTACCACCTTAATCATCTAGACCTTCTTTCCAATTCATGACCCAAGGCTTATTCTCCATAGCATCCTATCATTTGTGTTATAATTTCTCTCTCTAAGATCATCTCACCTTCTAAATTAGGTTAATCATCAATTTTATTTTTTAAATTTTACTTAAAGAGTATATTATCTTCTCTTCATCTTAAACACATTCTTATTGTTAATTTTTTTTTGCTGAAACATAGTCCATTATTTTCTCCTTCCCACCTTCATTAATTTTTTTTGGTAAATATTAGGATAATCTTTGTCTTTTATTTTTATAGTTATCATCTAATGAGAGGAATTAATTGGCTAATTACTCTTGTACAACTCTAAGTTTCTATATAGGAAATATTGAAGGGTATATCAATTGTGATGATAGGATTAAAAGATATTTTGATATATCAAAAACGTGCCCTCATAAAAATTAAAAGTTTTCCTAATTTTAATTACTCTTATTCATGTTTAAGTGTGTGATAGAGAGGACAAGGAATGCATTGCAATGAGATTGATTACTGGTAATGCAAGAGGGTATTATGAGGAAGTTGATGTAACTGTGATCAAGCATTTATGGAATTCCCAAGGTGACCAACTTAGAATTCTCTAGACATGATTTTCTTATTATAGCTTCTCTAAAGGTGACTTTCATAGGCTTGTAGATGATTTAAGATATTTAGGTACCATTCATCTAGAATATCTAGGCAATGCAAGAATGCAAATATAAGCTCTTCATCCTTCATACAATTCTCTAAGGAGTAATCTGGGAGTTCAAATTTGATTGGAAAGTGGAGTTTAGTGAAAAAGAAAATAGAATATGGAGGGGCATTGGACGGTGTGTAAATGCTAATACAATTTGCTTAAAGGGTAGGATTGAGCTAGAGGTGTCAATCACAATTGATATAATTGAGAACTTTCTCAGATAATTTTAGAAAGGTTTTATTAGTCACATTAGCTTATTTATTACATTGATCTAGTAGTACATGTGAACTAATGATGTTGGATCTGTGCTAGAAAATGATTTCGAGTTCATGTGATTTTTAATGGCTTATCATTATCAATAATGATGGTGGATAAAATGTCATAGTAATAATTTATATGGAAAAAGATGAATTTGAATAGTTAGATACCAATGGTAAAGGTAACGAGGATGGATTATACAAACATTTATAAAATACATTACAATAATGATAATAAACAATGACGAGGGAATGGATCTTTCCAACTAGGTTGAGTCGCTATAAATAGGACAAGAACCAATGTTTGGTGATTCATTATAATTATTGAGATAGTGCATGAATGAGATTACAAATTATGTGTTATTCTATTAAACTTGACACAAATGACTAGCATTTATTAGCGTAAGTATAATCACTTTCTATTACATTGGTATTTGGTGGTAGTTTATGTAGCTATTCAATTTTTAAACACATTGCAATCTTATACTTTAATATATGCTTATACTCAATAACATTAAGTCATGTTTCTCATTTCCTCCTTGCGCTCTTGTTTGGTATTAGAATAATCTCCTCTCTTAAGCGCTTATGAGTATGCAATGATTTTTGAAACTAAAGTTAGTATGGGGTGATGGAAGAACTTGTCAAGTAGTCACTGGTTCTTAGCCATAAGAGTAGTTGTTGAGGTTGAGATAGGTGCTAGAGTACTTCCATTGTAGTAGAACCAGTAAAAATTGAGAGAATTACCAAGTATTACGAGAAACAAAATTACCCTTAGATTGAAGTATAAAAATAGTGGTAATACTTCCTTGTGTGCTATTTTTATAAAGTGTAGTGGGGTCATTTTGGAGGTTGGTGGCACAAGAGGATGGAGTAATTTTCATCATCTCAAGCTAGCTTCTCTCTTTGAGATGGTGTGCTACATGAGAAGTATTTTTGAAATTTTTGGTGAATATATATTTTTTTCTTTCTTTGTTGATGCTAATGAATTTGAAGAATGCATATTTTGTGAAGATTCATTTTGGAGACAAGTTCAAGAGTTGGTGTTGAGCTCAATATGGGCTGTTGTCAAGTGAGCTTCAAAGTTCATATGATTAATAATTGTACTCTTTTATAGTCATCAGATAATGATAGAGATTTTCTTTAGCTCTTAGGAATTGTTGTCAAATAATTCAAGACTTTGTGAGTCAACGATTTAGGACTAAAAGCTAAAGAACATAGCTCAAAGCTACACTTTTTTAATGGTCAAGATTCAACTAGATGGGGCCTTGCTTGGTTTAGGATTTTTTTTCTTCAAGAGAATATTTTATCAAAATGTGTATTCATATTATATAATCAACTTAGTTTTTTGTATAAGTCTTAAGGGGATCCCTAGGGCTTGAGGTGACTTTAATTTTTTAGGATCAATGCAATAAGGGGAGAATGTTAACATAATAACAATCATTGTCTATTACATTAGTTGTTGGTTGTAGTTGTTGTGATTGTTTAATCGTTAACCATGTTGAAATCTTATTTATTTCTATACACCTCCAATCAATACCATTAAGTCATATTTCTCATTTCCTCGTTCTCTCAATATCAATAACAAAAATATTCTGAAAATAATGTATGTAGGGACACATCAAGTTTTGAGGCCTAAATATCACCATTTATATGAACCTTCCAACCAACATGGTCAAATAAAACTTTTATGGTAATTGATCCTTGCCAACCTATTTTTGGCGATTGATTAGTAATGAATTAAATGAATATTTGGGTATAGATCCTTATCTTTTATACTCTTGGTATTAGGTAACAACTTGTTCATAAGAAATATCTTAATAAAATCACCATGAATATGAAAAAAGGTGGTAGATAACATAGTTGAGGGAGCCAAATGATGTACATAAAATAAGAATATATTAGCTTATGCTCAAGGAAGACTCCTAATATATATTTTTATTTAAAGATGGGGAAAGGAGTGATATTTTGTAAGACATATGTTTTTCATAATATTTAGTTTGTATTTGAAGGATGAGGCCATATTTATTTTATAGCCCAAGTGCTAGCTCGATCTAATTTGATATGTATTTATAAATGTTTCTTCAAGTTTTGTTTTTAATTTTTTTTTTTAATTTCTGTTTTAATTTTATTTGGATAATTTTGTATTGTTCTACTTGTGAATTGTTAGTGAATGTTTAATTATCTAAATGAGTATACAATCCTTTAAATGAGACCTTCCATCCACAACTACATTGATAATTATTGTTAAATAACTTGAGGAATAGAAGGTACCATGAGGTTTAAATGAGTTTGCAAAATAATTTACATGCAAGGCTATAGGATGGTAAATATTTTACAGAATTAACATTAGATGACATAGCAACAATTTCTTAAGTGCATTGTAAAATATCTCAATATAGCTTGTATGACTTAATGAGAACCAAAAGAGAGTTTTTTTGAAGAATTAAGTTGACTACTAGAATAATAGTCACAAGATGTATTTACGGTCAACTTAGGTGGAAGAGGTATTACTACACTACTATATAGCAATATTGATTGGTGAGTTATATAAATTTTTATCCCCTAGCCATCCTTTGATAAGTATCCCTTATTGAATGATATCTTGAAGAAGTACAAGATACATAAAATAATAGGTCAATGTTAAGATTAATTAGGTCAGACGTGTATTAAAATAGGGAAAAACATATATTCTTAGAAGTGGTGACATTTTGTATGGATTTACAATTAAACATGCCACAAACATATACATGAATATTCAAGTGAAAAGCATCTTACAAAAATATAAGGACCTTTTGAGGTATCTCTATGAGGAGAGAAAATTAATGAAAAATAAGTGGAAATTATTATAGGTTAGACGAGAAATAGTTATAGCATACTAATATAGCATAGCATGATAAAACATGATCGATTTACATAGAAAATTAAAGTTATTGTGAATCATGCATTGCAAATGTAAGATGATTCTCAAAGTACATTCGCATATAAAATTAATAGCATGTACCTAAGATAAAATAAAAAATTGTATATGCATCATCAAAAGTATGTATCTAAGAAGGAACCATATACAAAAGATCATTTAGAAAGCTGAAATAGGAAGACAATAATTGCATGTGAAATTATTATAGGATAAAATGGATTTAGTGTTGGATCATTCATATGACTCCATGATGATGTTCAGATTTGATCTACAAAACTTATAAAATAAAAAAAATAGTTAGAAATAAAACCTCGAAGTAGAAAGAGTAAAATCTAAGGACAAGACCTTTGAAGATGTATGTATGTTATAGGTTCATTTCAAAACTGCAAGAAAACATTTAATGTTATATTATCTAAATTTCCTAGGAAAAATTATCTAGTTTTGAAAATGAATAATGATAAATTATAGAAGCAAAAACATGAAAAATTAGTAGTAGAATAATTATAT
This sequence comes from Chamaecyparis obtusa, assembly GCA_027943335.1. Classification (NCBI taxonomy): domain Eukaryota; kingdom Viridiplantae; phylum Streptophyta; class Pinopsida; order Cupressales; family Cupressaceae; genus Chamaecyparis; species Chamaecyparis obtusa. The sequence continues at coordinate 265,591 of BSBK01009404.1, read as the reverse complement.
TGAAATAAAGATGGGATTTAAAAAATAAATAAATGATAGTTGTCTCTTTGATTTGTATTGATGTGAATTTCTCAGTTGTTTCTTGGGTGAACCCACAATAGTGGGTTACACTTTTTTTCGAGGAAGGATTTCCTCCAAAAAGCGTAAAACAAGAAAATCATGTTGGGTAATTTCGATAGAAAGTCCTCCCAACTTTTGTTTGAAATATTCAAACTTTTGATCGAAAGATATAAAATTAACTACTTTCAATCGAAAGTGACCTTTTATTAATAAAAAATTAAAAAATAAACTTTAACCATGCAAAATTTGTTCTAGGTTGCTGGTTTTCATTGTTTGATCTGTAGTAGTGTTTCTTTTTAGTGGTGTTCCAGATCCCCATCAAAATCTATCTGTAAAGGGTTTCGAGATCCCTTCAAAACCTTCTTTTACCCTAATCAAAACCATGCAGCTTTTTTTAAGTACTTTTGATCGAAAACTTATAGTTTCAAACGAAATTAATTTCTATAGAAAGTACTTTCGATAGAAACCTCTTGATTAGGCCCATTTTTCAAAGGCCAAGAAATTTTAGAAGATTTCATGGTTTTGGGGCTCAGTTATAGGGCTCAAATGGAATAGTAAAGACAAGCCCATTTGTATGGCACGAGTACTCAGAATGAGATTTCTAATGGTTATACATTTGATAAATTTTGAGTTTATTATGTACATATTTTTTGACGTCAATCAAATATAGGTTTCTTACCAAAAATAAACCTCTTTGTTCAACGTTAAGGGACAAATAGTACAAAAGATCAAAGAATCTAAAAAATAACAAAGCCCCAGGTATTGAAGTCTTCTTTCTATAAAAAAAAATTGAGCTGGGTGAACCCACAATAGTGGGTTACACTTTTTCGGAGGAAGGAAATCCTCCCGAAAAATGTGACCCGAAATTTCTAACTCCATATTTTCGATTGAAACTTCTTAGTATTTTCGATCGAAATCATGCAACTTCCAATCGAAAGTATGAAATTTCATACTTTCGATCGAAAGTAACTTCTTTACTTTCGATCGAAAGTAAAGAAGTTAGGTTTCGGTGGGGTTTTTAACCCCACCGAAACTGCCACTCACTTTTCACTGTTTCTTCTCAATGGAAAGTGAGTGGCTTCCAATTTTTTGGCCGTTGTTTTCATGTATTTTCATTTTGTATTTTTATTGTTTGTATTTTTTATTTGTATTTTTATTGTTTATATATATATATATATATATATATATATATATATATATATATATATATATATATATATATATATATATATATATATATATATATATATATATATATATATATATATATATATATATATATATATATATATATATATATATATATATATATATATATATATATATATATATATATATATATATATATATATATATATATATATATATATATATTCTATTGAGAAGGATAATTTCAAGGAGAAGGATATTTTTGGCTTTGTTGGCTCTGATAAAGTCTCCTCGGCTAATCATTTGAGCCCTCCTCAGACTGTAAGTCCCCCCCTCAAGGATACCTCGCCCATTATGAACGATATCCTTGACAGCAACATCCCTTCCCCTCCCCACACCCAGCATGGGAATTCCCCTCATTTGGATCATGCTACCAAGACGGTGACCCCCCCTGTGGTTGGAGACAGTGGCTTTAAGGGCTCTCTTAAAAAAAGGTTCACCGAGTTGGATATTGCGATTCACAACCTCAAGTAGGAGATGAAGGATATACATGGCCGCATCTCTAACTCTAACAAATTTTCTCTCAAAGTGATGCATGCGTAGGCAATGACCTTGTGCAATGTGCAGGAAAAACTTGCAGGTGGGAAGCTAGAAGCGGATGAAGACAACAGGGACCTCTTCCTCTTCCTACAGGAAGAATGGACTGCCACTCTGCTCTCTAAGCGGCTACGAGGGAGGACCTAATTGTTGTTCGTGTCTTTCTGGTGGTGTCTGGCTTCGAACCTATGGGTCTTAGTTTTTTGATGATGCTTTACTTTTGCTCAGTGAATAGTTTAAGAATTTGTTATAGCCCTGCATGGCAGTTTATCTTAATTATGCTTAAAACTTTTAACTATGCTTTATGATTAAACTCTTATAGTTCTAGTTTAATCTTTTTGATGTGGATTTGGAAGTTTGTTTTTTATAGAGGCAGATTGGATGTTGTTACTCTATTATTTAGTCTGTTGGGTGGCTATTGCTATTAATGTACTTTTAGTCTTCCTTTTTACCATGGGCCAACACTCTCTTGCTGCTTTTTTCTATCAAAAACATGGGGTGTTCATGAAGCATGAATAGATATAATCAATAATCAAGAAAGAAAAATCATAATCCTTATACCCTTAGTATCAAGAATAAATAAATATTTAAATAATTTACTCATCACATATATTTATTATCAAAAACTTGAAATTGTATGTGATTAAAACTTTGTAGATTGGTGTCAATCCTATTACAACAAGAATGAATAAATATATGCATATAGTTCACCTATTAGTTTTCTAGTTTTAAAATGAATTATTATAATAAGTTGTATCTTGCAAGGCATAAATTATGGATTTTAAAATTCTTCTTTTACATAATTTCATTCACACCTAGTAACCCCTTTGTAAATATTACCTATCCCATGTGTTGGGTTAAAATATTAACAAGCATGTTAAAAAATATAGACTAGTAAGCATCAATAATAAGCACAACAAACAAATGCTCATAAATTGCAATAACTATGAAATAGATAATATAAAAATGGAGATAACTTAAACACAAAATAACTCTATTAACCAATTTATAAAAGAATAAATACGTATTGGTCAAGCATATTATTTGACTAAAAAAAGTGGTCCCCGTAACTAAAGTAGGAGTGTAGTGAAACATATTAGAGATGCATATGAAGGCAATTTGTTCAATTGACAAAGGAAATTATAGCCATTCTATTTCAAAATGAGAATTAGATGGGGGGTGATACTAGAGAAAGTTGACACTTTATACAATGACAAATACATTGACAAAATAATTGATCATGTGGAAACGTTGAGGTGGTTCTATGATTCTATATGCTTTCATACCTTAAAATATATTTTATAGCTGATGGTACCCACATTCTTCTTAGAAAGTGTTCAAAAAAATTAGAAAATTATAGGAATGATGCTCAAAATCAGCGTCATAAATTGCATCCTATGTGCTTTTCAGTTCACTTGAGATTTATCTTTAGGTAAATTAAATACAATTTCAAATCGTATCCTTAATTTTTAACTTTTAAACCATTCTTTCCACCCATCATGCTTGATTCCCCGATCGTTAGGTCTAGATTATCCATGTATTTTCTATGCTTATTGAACATTTAAACCAGCATACTAGTCCAACATTATCATTTTTATTTGACTCAAAACTCCACTATATTGTCATCTTTTAATGTTATCTAATGAAGCTCTATTTAACTTAAAGATCATTTTTGTTCCTCATTCCATCAAGCCCCATCACTTTTGGTTTCAAAGGAGGGTAACGTATGGGTTTTGTATTTAATACATTATCAAGCTATATTAGCATATCAATTTGTTCCTTGTTATCTATTCATCTACAATCTTGTTTCTAGGTTGTTCGTGGAGGTGGAAATACCAAAGTGAGGGTTTGACAAAGGAAAACTTATAAATGCATGATGTAACCAAATTCCCTATATAATCAATTCACCATTAACATTTAGGAAAAAAAATGACAAATACAAAGATCTCAAAGATGGAATTAATGACTTTCATTCATTATTCTTCCTCTAACCTCCTTACAGTTGAAAAAAAATTAATCCTTATATCTCCTCTAGAATTCACTAAAAAATCCACCTTAATAAAAACTTACTATTTTCTAATTATCAACCTTCTAAACTAATTAAATGCAACTTGAGAACATCTGAAGAAATTACTAATAACTCAAAAAAAATTATAATCTCCTATATAAGAACATCTAAAGAAATCATTAAAATCACTAAAATCTCAAAAAACTACAAAATCTCAAAAATGGCTAATTTATTTTGAGAGCATCTAAAGAAATTATTTAAATCTCAAGAAGTCAAAAAAAAATCTTGAAAAAAATACTACAAGATCTTGCATCATTCTCGTCTAATTAAAAAGAAGGCAACTCTTGCAAGTTATTTTTGAATGCATGACTCTTTCCTAAATCTAATCATTCCTATTGTACCAGATATTTGTTGCATTGATTCAATTTCTTCATCTGCATTTTTAGCTTGGGCCAAGTTTAGCGTGGGTGATTCTACATGAGTTCTTTCGTAGGAGAATACTTTCATATCTACTTTGAAGTAGAATGAATACTTTGACACAATGAGTATTGGGTACTTGATTTTGTTACTGTAGCTTGCTACTTTGGCACTGAGCCTATGTATGCAAGTCCAAAGCAGTGAGATCATGTTCGTATTGTTAGACAATTAGCCTTCTTCATTATTCACATTCATTGTAGTATTGGCAATTAGCCTCTATTTAGTTTTCCGGAGTAGTGAGCTCCTAATATTTTGTAATCAGATTATATACTTCAGTGAATTATCTTTGTGGGAAACTTCTCGCTGTTGTTTTTCTCAGTTTGGGTTTTCCACACATAAATTTTAGTGTTCTTGTATTGTTGGTTTAGTTCTTTCTTACAAACTGTTTCTTTTGGTGGTTTCTAAAGTTAGTTGTTACAAGTTTTAGTTTTATGTTGATTCACCCCCCTCTTAGCATCCAAAGTGTGTTAATTAGTAACCCCCATGTAAATGCAAGATTTAGATACTTTTCCCAACAAACTTGTGTATGTGGATGACTTACATCATGTTATGCAATGGGGTCCTTTGAAAATTATTGAATGGGTCATGCATTGTAGGTGATATATTATACATTGTTCATGGTTCTAACATGGGAGATATATTGCTCCAAGTTGGATGAAAGAGAAACTAAGTTGACCAAAGAGACCCCTCATGTACAATGAATAGATTCATGCAATGTCTCTAGCTAGTACTTAAATGGAAAGTTTGGATATGTCTAGGCTTATTAGTGTTGGTGATTACATAAGGCATGTTTTCTATATATGGATGACTTAAATAATGCTAGATGTTGTGGGACCCTTTGAGAATTCTTCAATGGGCATGTGTTGTAGTTGACATATTATACATTGTGCATGACTCTAACATGAAGGGTTTATATCTCTCCAAGTTGAACCAATGAGAAATTAAGTCAAAGTGACCCCTCATGTGCAATGATTGAATTCATGTAGTGTCCCTAGCTAATACTCAAGTCGAAAGCTTGGATATGTCTATACATGCACATAATATGGTTTCTTTCACTGGTCTAGGCTTATTAATTTAGGTGATTAGATCATGTGATGTGTATATGGATGACTTAAAATATAATATGTGGTAGGACCCTTTGAGAACTATTCAATGGGTCATGTCTTGTAGGTGATATATTATACATTATATATAGTTCTTATATGAGAGATTTATATTGATCCAAGTTTGACCGATGATAAATAAAGTCAAAGAGGCCCCTGATGCACAATTAATGAATTCACGTAATATCTCTAGCTAGCACACAAGTGGAAAGTTTGGATATGCCTATTCAACTAGGACCTTATCTTTTCAAAAAGTTCTTAGCATGATTCAAAGATAGTGTTGGATGAAATATAATTTGTCAACAATTGTAAAATGATTTGGGCCTAGTAAGACATAAAATATCATTTAAAATATTTACTAATGATTAAAATATCATTTTTGTATGACTAATTATTCAACTTAAATATTGAAATATATGTCTATCAAATCAAAATGTAGAGAAAAAATCTATAATTCTTTCCACAATGCATTAAAATAAAGTATACCATGTTATTAATTTGAAACAGTCATAATTTACCTTGTTATTAAATTAAAAATTTTACTAGACCTATAATCTTACAAATATAGGAAAAATAGAAAATTATCATTTGTGTCTAATGACAAATATTTTGACATAAATGATTAACTAGATTACTTGTGCAATTTTTATGTCAAAAGACACATTCTATATTTAGTTTTACTTGAGCCTCATATACTCTCTTATTCAATCTCTACCTTGCAACTTGCATATAAAAATTGTTATTTATATATTGTTATAGCCTTAATAAGGTCATAAGGAAATTTTTGAATTTTTATAAGAAGTCAAAATCTTATCATCTCTTTAAAATATAATTAAATAAATGATTTAAACTACAAAATAGAAAATTATTTATTAATATCAATTAAAAAAATTTTGAATTAAAAATTTAAATGTTCTATTTTTAAAAATCTTTTATAAATATTGATAATTATTATATTATATTTAAAATTTCTTTTATTATTTTTTCATTTCTTTTTCTTTTTCACTTCCTTATCATTCTAACTTATTTAGAAGCTAAATTTGTGATCCAAAACACTTTCACTCATATCATCATAATATGATACGAAAATTACAATGTAAAAACTGTTTATGATTGAACCCAGAAAATGAAAAACTTCTCCATAAAAAAAAAAACCAAACTTATAAATTTTTTAAAATGATCCAGAACTAAGAGTTCGCAGCTACTAAGCCCCCTCTTTTGGAAGCACGAGCCAAATCTTTCAAAATATTTTAGGAAGGATTTTTAAACCAGTCTTCATATTCCCTGTAAGCGCCTCCAACTATTGCGTAAAGAAGCACCGTGAGAGTGATAGTAAAAACTATAAGAAAATGAAAACATCGGTGGCGGTCCTTGTCATCAGTCGTAATTTGTTGCTGTCTATATTCCTCACTGCAAAATGTCGTCACCTCTACAACCAGCAGAAACTGAAATATCACAATTAGGCGGAACCATATGATGATACTATAGCTTATATGTTAAAATTCATTATGCATAGTTAATAAAAATGGAACGCTTGAATACTTCAACACAATTTATCAATGAGGTTGTACGAATAAAACAAAGTTTATTATTAATCTTACCTGCACATGCATGTTTCTTTCTTGTGGGTAAATTTTTGCTTGCACAGGTAACAAGTATAGAAAAGCACAGCAAGATCAAAGGAGGAGAAAGTTGAGGGCTGAGAAATTTCAAAAACAATCTCTTTACAGTTGTATAATCTTCCACCATTCTTCTTTTCTCTCCCCAAACTACTCCAAGATGACAATTTGACAGACACAATGCACATGGCTTGACTTTGCTCAATATTGTTGTTATTATGACCAAGAATTCCAAGGCCTATTCCTGTCAAATATCTGCTAAAACGTTTCAAATCCAACAGAGAAGTTGGGTTTGAACACTCTTTCGTTACTTCAGAAATGTCACCATATTTACTAGACTTAAATCTAGTTGGCACATCCCATATTTGCAGACTATTTGTTTTTGGTGTGTGTTTTATTCTGATTTGGGCGGGCATTTAGTTATTGGCGGGAGAAGACAAATTTGAAAATAACGTAATCATGTTACAGACCATCGATTGCTGGGAGCGCCAAAGTAATGACAAAGGATACGACAGGTTACAGGACTAGATGTACGGTGATTCATAATACCATCGATGCATCTATGAACCAACATTGTTAACGGAAAACGGAAGCAGACGGGGTATGGCTTGGCCCCACCAAAGCCACCTAAGCGGCCAAAGGCTTAGTGTGTGATGTTTAAGCCGTCCCTGAAATATGAACTTTCAAATATATAATGTTTAACTATAAAATTGAACTTTGAAATATGTATGCTATCACTATTTTATATATATATATAATTTTTAAATAAATTAAATATTAATTTATATATTTTATATAATAATATCTTATATATATATATAAGATACCCGATATTTCTGTGCAGCTATAAGATTTGATACAATTTTATAGCTACAAATTTGATATCATTTTGTATAGTGGTAAGATTTGATATAGTTTTATGGGTATGTGCAAGATCATGAGGGGCCAAAAAGTGGCGATGTAAAAAAATCCACTTTTCAGTCATCCAAAAGCACATGAAAATGTATGTTGACTTTTTAGTAGGCCTAGGTGTCAGTACACCTAGGCAAACCTGACACCAAAGCACAAGCTTAATCAGATACCTGATATTTTCGGGTACATGAAAAAATGGCGGGAGTAAATGAAAAAATTGAACTTTTATATATAAAAAGAGGTATATATATAATGTTTAACTATAAAATATGAACTTTCAAATATATAATGTTTAACTATAAAATTGAACTTTGAAATATGTATGATATCACTATTTTATATATATATAATTTTTAAATAAATTAAATATTAATTTATATATTTTATATAATAATATCTTTTATATATATATATATATATATATATATATATATATATATGTATATATATGTATATATATGTATATATATATATATATATATATGTATGTATATGTATATATGTATATATATCTATGTGTATATATATATATGTGTGTGTGTATGTATATATATATATATATATATATATATATATATATATATATATATATATATATATATATATATATATATATATATATATATATATATATATATATATATATATATATATATATATATGTATGTATGTATGTATGTATGTATATATATATCATAATATTTAAATTGTATGTCGAAAGGGGTTACCGAGACTTCCTAGGGGTCCTAGTACGTCTTATCACACATTAGAACCCCTAGGAAGTCCCCATGACACCTTTCGACACATTGGAATGCTCGAGTGTGTCTGAAGGGGTCATAGGAGGACCCCTTCGGACACACTCGAGCATTCCAATGTGTCAATAGGGGTCATAGGGACTTCCTAGGATTCCTAACGCGTGATAAGGCATACTAGGACCCCTAGGAAGTCCCTGTGACCCCTTTTGAAACATTTGAATGCTCAAGTGTGTCAAAAGAGGTCGTAGGACCCCTTAAGATGCACTTGAGCATTCTAATGTGTCAATAGGGGTCATGGGGACTTCCTAGGGGTCCTAACACATGAAAAGGCATACTAGGACCCCTCAAAAGTCTCCATGATGCCTTTTTACACATTTAAATTCTCAAGTGTGTCTGAAGGGGTCGTAGGACCCTTTGGGACACACTTGAGCATTCCAATGTGTCCATAGGGGTCATGGAGACTTCCTAGGGGGCCTAGTGGTTGATAAGGCGTGCTAGGTCTCTTAGGAAGTCCCCATGACCCTTTTTGACACATTTTATCCCTCAAGTGTGCCTGAAAGGGGTCGTAGGACCCCTTAGGACACACTTGAGAGTTTGAATGTGTCGAAAAGAGTCATGGGGACTTCCTAGGGGTCCTAACCCATGATAAGGTGTACTAGGACCCCTAGGAAGTCCCCATGACCCCTTTTGACACACTTGAATGCTCAAGTGTGTCTGAAGGGGTCATAGGACCCCTTAGGACACACTTAAACATTTCAATGTGTCAATAGGGGTCATGGGGACTTCCTAGGGGTCCTAACGCATGATAAGGCATACTAGAACCCCTAGAAAGTCCCCATGACCCTTTTTTACATATTTGAATGCTCAAGTGTGTCTGAAGGAGTCGTAGGACCCCTTGGAACACACTTGAGTATTCCAGTGTGTCCATAAAGGTCATGGGGACTTACTAGCACTCCTAACAAGTGACAAGGCATGCTAGGTCCACTATGAGGTCTCCATGACCCCTTTCGACACATTGGAACCCCAAGTGTGTCTGAAGGGGTCCCTTTTGACACATTGGAACCCTCAAGTGTGTTTGAAGTGGTCTTACAACCCCTTTAGACACACTTGAGGGTTCCAATGTGTCAAAAGTGGTCACGGGGACCTCCTAAGGGTACTAACGCATGATATGGCGTACTAGGACCCCTAGGAAGTCCCCATGACCCTTTTTGACATATTTGAATGCTCAAGTGTGTCCAAAGGGGTCGTAGGACCCCTTAGGACACACTTGACCATTCCAATATGTCAATAGGGATCATGGGTGCTTCCTAGGGATCCTAACACGGGATAAAATGTACTAGGACCCCTCAGAAAACCCCATGACACCTTTTGAAATATTTGAATGCTCAAGTGTGTTCGAAGGGGTCATAGGACCCCTTAATACACACTTAAGCATTCGAATGTGTCAATAGGAGTCATGTGGACTTCTTAGGGTTCCTAACACATGATAAGGCATACTAGGACCCCTAGGAAGTCCCCATGACCCCTTTTGAAACATTTAAATTTTCAATAGTGTTTGAAGGGGTCGTAGTACCCCTTAGGACACACTTGAGCATTCTAATGTGTCAATAGGGGTCATGGGGACTTCCTAGGGGTCCTAACACGTGATAAGGTGTACTAGGACCCCTAGGAAGTCCCCATAACTCATTTTTACACATTTGAATCCTCAAGTGTGTCCGACGGGGTCGTAGGACCCCTTTGGACACACTTGAGCATTCCAATGTGTCCATAGGGGTCATGGGAACTTCCTAGGGGTCCTAACGCGTGATAAAGCATGCTAGGTCCCCTAGGAAGTCCCCATGACCCCTTTTGACACATTTGAACCCTCAAGTGTGTTTGAAGGGGTCATAGGATTCCTTAGGACACCCTTGAGGGTTTGAATGTGTCGAAAGGGGTCAAGGGGACTTCCTAGGGGTCCTAACATGTGATAAGGTGTACTAGGACCCCTATCAAGTCCCCATGACCCTTTTTGACACATTTGAATGCTCAAGTGTTTTCATAGGGGTCCTAGGACCCCTCAGGACACACTTGAGCATTCCAATGTGTCAATAGAGTCACAGGGACTTCCTAGGGGTCTTAACGCGTGATAACACATACTAGGACCCCTAAGAAGTCCCCATGACCCCTTTTTACACATTTGAATGCTCAAGTGTGTGTCAAGGGGTCGTAGGACCCGTTATGACATAGTTGAGTATTCCAATGTGTCCATAGGGGTCATGGGGACTTCCTAGGGGTCCTAATGCATGACAAGGCATGCTAGGTCCCCTAGAAAGTTTTGATGACACATTTTGACACATTTGAATCCTTAAGTGTGTCTGAAGGGGTCGTAAGACCCCTTAGGAGACACTTGAGGGTTTCAATATGTCGAAAGGGGTCATGGGGACTTTCTAGGGGTCCTAACGTGTGATAAGGCGTACTAGGACCCCTAGGAAGTCCCCATGACCTCTTTTGACACATATGAGTGCTCAAGTGTGTCAGAAGGGGTCATAGGACCCCTTAGGACACACTTGAGGGTTTCAATGTATCGAAAGGGGTCATGGGGATTTCCTAGGGATCCTAACGCGTGATAAGGCATACTAGAACCTCTAGAAAGTTCCCATGACCCATTTTGACACATTTGAATGCTCAAGTGTTTCTGAAGGGGTCGTAGGACCCCTTAGGACACATTGGAGCATTCCAATGTGTCAATAGGGGTCATGGGGACTTCGTATGGGTCCTAACACATGATAAGGCATAATAGGACCCCTCGAAAGTCCCCATGACCCCTTTTGAAATATATAAATGCTCAAGTGTGTTTGAAGGGGTTGTAAGACCCCTTAAGACACACTTGAGCATTTGAATGTGTCAATAGGGGTCATGGGGACTTCCTAGGGGTCCTAAAGCATGATAAGGCGTACTAGGACCCCTAGGAAGTCTTCATGACCCCTTTCAACACATTAGAACACTCAAGTGTGTCTGAAGGGGTCATATGACCCCTTGGGATACAGTTGTGTATTGAAATGTGTCAAAAGGGGTCAAGGGGACTTCCTAGGGGTCTTAACGCATGATAAGGCATACTAAGACCCTTAGGAAGTCCTCATGACCCCTTTCGACATAGTAAAACTCTCAAGTTTTTCTTAAGGGGTCATACGACCCTTTGGGACACACTTAAGTGTTGAAATGTGTCAAAAGGGGTCATCAGTTCTTCCTAAGGGTCGTAATGCATAATAAGGCATACTAGGACCCCTAGAAAGTCTCCATGACCCCTTTTGCAACATGAAAACACTTAAGTGTGTCCGAAGGGGTCATATGACCCCTTGGGACACACTTGAGTGTTGAAATGTGTCGAAAGGGGTCATCAGGACTTCTTATGGGCCTAATGCGTGATAAAGGGGTGCTAGGACGCCTAGGAAGTCCCCATGACCCCTGTCGACACATTAGAACTCTCAAGTGTATCGTAAGGGGTCATACAACCCCTTGGGACACACTTGAGTGTTGAAATGTGTCAAAAGAGGTTATTAGTACTTCCTAGAGGTCCTAATGCGTGATAAGGCATACTAGGACCCCTAGGAAGTCCCCATGACCCCTTTTGACACATGAGAACACTCAAATGTGTCCTAAAGGGTCATAGGACCCCTTGGGACACACTTGAGTGTTGAAATATGTCAAAAGGGGTCATGCAGACTTCCTAGGGGTCATAGTATATCTTATCATTCGTTAGGACCCCTAGGAAGTCCCCATGATCCCTTTCAACACATTACAACTCTCAAGTGTGTCATGAGGTGTCATATGACCCCTTGGGACACATTTTGTGTTGAAATGTGTCAAAAGGGGTCATCGAAACTTCCTAGGGTTCCTAACGTGTGATAAGGCATACTAGGACCCCTTGGAAGTGCCCATGACCCCTTTCGACACATTAGAACACTGAAGTGTGTCCAAAGGGGTCATATGACCCCTTGGGACACACTTGAGTGTTGCAATATGTCAAAAGGGGTCATGGGGACTTCCTAGGGTTTCTAGTAGGCCTTATCATGTGTTAGGACCCCTAGGAAGTCCCCATTACCCCTTTTGACACATTAGAACTCGCAAGTGTGTCCTAAGGGATCATACGACCCCTTGGGACACACTTGAGTGTTGAAATGTGTCAAAAGGAGTCATCGAGATTTCCTAAAGGTCCTAATACGTGATATGACGTACTAGGACCCCTAGGAAATCCTAATGACCCCTTTCCACATATCAAAACACTCAAGTGTGTCCTAAGGGGTCATACGACCCTTTCAGATACATTTGAGTGTTGAAATATGTAAAAAGGGGTCATGGGGACTTACTAGGGGTCCTAATGCATGATAAGGCGTACTAGGACCCCTAGGAAGTCCCCATGACCCCTATTGACACATTTCAACATTAAAGTGTGTCCCAAGGGGTCGTATGACCCCTTGGAACACAACTGAGTGCTCTAATGTGTTGTCAAGGGTTATGCAGGGACCTAAGGGGTCCTAGTAGACTTTCTCAAGCGTTAGGACCCCTAAGAACCCTCTATGACCCCTTTGGAAACCTTTTGGATGCCTTATACTAGTGTAATTAACCTATGTATTAATGTCCTATATATATATATATATATATATATATATATATATATATATATATATATATATATATATATATATATATATATATATATATATATATATATATATATAATTTAAATATTAAGATATCAATATGTGATATATTGTAAAATACATATTAATATATAATACATATAAAATAATATATAATATATGATTTATAATGTAACATTTAATATTAATATATATTATATAATACTTAATGTAAAATGTGTATTATATAATATTTAATATATAATAGATATTATGTAATATTTAATATATAAAATATATAATCTTATATATAATTTTAGATATTTAATATATTGAAGTATGGAGAAATGGGAGGGAGAAAGGGGTTGGAAATAAATTGAGAGGGAGACAGGGGAGGGAAAATTTAAAATTCAAAATTCTGTCAAGATTTTCATGTACCCGATTAGGCTCGGTATTGCATTGTGCACCAAACCTACACGGTCAACTATTGAAATGTATCAAAAATATGTTTTTCCTCTGTTTCTCTAAGTTCTAGACTTCGACCATGTGGCTGATGACTTTTTTTCACCTGAATTTGATGAAACGAAAAGGGTATCTTAAGGAGATTATCAGCTTTCTACCGATATAATTGCTGTCAAATTTTGAATTTGGTAAGTAATTATTAGTTATTTTCTAATTGAGTTACCTCTAAAGTGTTGATTTATATACTGATTGAAAAATGACTATATCTTTCAGACAGTATAACATTTTTGAAATTTGAAAAATGCGTCACATTCTATGCTTCACCTACTATAAAGATTTTTTATTTTTTTTGGAATTTTGTAAAGTTTTGAATGAGTCAAGGTGGTCAAACATGGAAGTTTTTTTATTCTGAAAATGTTGTAGCAGAAAATTCATAATTTTATTTATTTTTGAAATAAAATTACAAAAAAATATGCATCACAGCCGGGCATGACTCTACTACTTATATATAAAATCTTATAATAAAATATTATCATTTGATTATGACTAAGGTGGTCAAACATACACCTACTTCATATGTTTTTTCAGAAATTTTTGTACTCCTACATTGAAATCTATATTTTTCACCAATCATACTAACTTTTTTTCAAAAAAGGTCTAGTAGTTTAAAAACTACATTCAATTTTTTACAGATTATATTCTTACAACTTTTTGATATTAGGTTGATAGCTAGTTGAAATTTTCACGTCAAGTTGACTAACCCTGATTTGCTGATTTTTCATTGCCACTTAAGGGCATAGTTTGGCCCCTCATGATCTTGCACATACCCTTATGGCTTCAAATTTGGTAAGATTTTGTATAGCTGTAAGATGCTAGAGGATCAATCAATATCATAGAAATCATTGATCGATGAGCAGTTCCGGCATGAAAAAAGTTATGGAATGGTAAGTGGTTTTTGTGAAAAGCTCCCCAATATAGCCGATGTGTGCTCACCTAATGTACGAATTTCCATGAAGGGGGTAAAGTATCTTTCCAAAAGATGTAAATGGTAAACCGTGACATGCCTCCTAATGCTGGAAGATATTTGGGATTAAACGGTGATGTGTCCTTCAAAAATATTTATTAGCATTAGACATTGTAAATGCATGGATTGTCAAACTGCCTAAGAATTGCAAACCATTGTATTGCGCGTCAGACTAGTTTTACGTGAAACCTCACGTAATATAGCCTATCGGATAATAACAATAACCACCAAAAAGGAATTATGTTTAATAAGCTTGTGTAGATGTATTTGACAGTGATAAACTTGTCGTGCATGTTTAATTTTTTTAGTGCCTTGTATACTAGTTGTTTAGTGATTGTAATTTTTTTAATTGTGTAGCATTTATACCTTTTTAAATAGTAATGATTACAAAATAATTTATTAATGTGGTAAAATTTTTAGAAGTATCTTTATGATTTTGTAAAATGTTATCTTTTAACTATCTATCTATATTGACTACCAATTACATATGTGGTTTGTACAATCGGACTTACATGTGCTACCAAGATATCCTCTTTTGTATCATATTTGCAAGTTCTTGAAGCTTTGGGCTATTATTCACATTATTTAATGTTGAAAATTAATTATTTCATTTTTTATTCAACATATATTTCAACCTATGTGGATGTCAAAATTATATTCGAAAAGTATTCTAATATTTGTGAAGCATTTTTTCAGAATTGGTATATTTTTAATATTGTTATCAAATGACTACATTTATTTCATGTAAGTGCTTCAAGTACACAATCTATCAATCTTGAATTTTCATCTTCAATATCAAAATCAATGCTAGCTATTCATTGATGATAATATTTTTAGTTGCTTGATGGTGTTGGCATTATGCATAGTTGTCATCATTGGGAAACATCAAACACATCGGTCATAATATTAGAACAACAGTGGTGAGTTGGTAGTTGTCACAATTGACAAACATCAAACTTGCTCAATAACCAGTGTAAATACACCAGTTACATAAAGAGAACCCGATCATGACAATACCGGTCTTGTCCAACCAGTCTAGTAAAAAACTACAGAAGGCAAATTACTCAACCAAAAACACACCAGTTTCTGCACAATAGTATCAAACCTACCAGTCGGTTCTTTTATGATCTGATCCATTTTTTATGGAGCATTTTGGGATGAACTAGAGTTTTGTATGTGAGTGTTTTGGCATGAAATGGATTCTTGCATGCGAGCTTTTTGGAATGCCTTCCAGAAAAATGATGTTTTGGAGGATTTATAGCTTGGCACCATAATTCTATTTTGTATTGTGATGATCATTATATATATGGGTCATTGAACATAAGTGTAAGGTGTTTGGAGTAATCAAGTTCTAGGAGAAAAAGAAGAATTGTAGAGCAGAAGAGAAAATATTTCTAAGAAGGGATACCATCACCAAGAGTGAACGATGGAGATTGAACAACCAATCTGAGCGAGAAATCTAGAACATGTATGATCTAAATGATAGATTAAGTGTCTACAGAAGATCATTTTTCTTATTATTTGAAACTTGTGAAAATCCCTTTATCAGGGTGAATCCTAATATGTTCCTTTGTATAAATCTCTTAATTAGGTGACATCTTGATTGATGTTCTTAAGTCCTCTAGCAAGAAAAATCCTAATAGGGTTAAGATCTTAACCGATCTATATTAAATCCTTTCATAGCATAGGACTCTAACAAGTGTTTATTGTAAGCTTTTAAAAGAATGATTTTATTACTGCAGTAGTGAAGATTGTGGGTTCTATCCCACCATGGTTTTCTACTTCTAACTGAGGTTTTCCATGTATAAATTATAGGATTTGAGCAATACAAATCTACAAAACCCGAAGATCACCTGCATACAAAAAGCCTGTTACAAGGAGGTAGAGACAAGAAGAAGGCAAGGGTTTGACTTAGAATGTGAAGAAGAAAATATCCTCAAATAATGAATTAATAAAATATACAATGGATCATCCTTATAAAGGAGATCGAAAGCCTTGAAAGGAAAACCCTAGTGCATGTAATAATTAGTTTAATTATTATATGACTAATGCATGCAAGTTTATATTTAAAACAACTAGTGCA
Source organism: Chamaecyparis obtusa (assembly GCA_027943335.1). NCBI lineage: Eukaryota > Viridiplantae > Streptophyta > Pinopsida > Cupressales > Cupressaceae > Chamaecyparis > Chamaecyparis obtusa. Next base: position 248,723 of record BSBK01009404.1, on the reverse strand, counting down.
TGAGTTTAGAACAACTAGTGCACATGTGTTTAAATATAAACAACTAAAGTGAAAGAGTTGACATCTTAAGAAGGGAGTAAAGTTAATTAATTGTTACCCTAATTTTCCTATTCTATACAAATTTGGCTATATCCTATTCCAAAGTCTGCAATTTTATCTTGCTGAGCATCCTTGAAGTTTCATGGCTTTAGGTCTTGTCTCCTAGGCTCTGCAATTCTTTTTATCCCCTGGTCTCTAGTTAAAAAATTTCATAAATGTAGTTGTTGTGCTAAAAACCCTAAGCAAACCCCTGCAACCTATTCTATTTCACCGTTACCTTTTTGGGCCACTTAAATCCCTCTAAACGCATGTGCTTTATTAAGAATGACCACCTTCATGTGTTACCACTAGGTCATCAAGCGGGGTCCTTTTTTAATATTTCCTTTAGAACCTAAGTCTTCCTAGTGATACTTTCTAAGGTGACTTCCCCTTTAAACTTGTGGTGGTTGCATGTTTGCATGGGATCTTCCGAGCCCATGCGATCATGCGACAAGATGACACCTGTCTGGGTAGCCCCTTTCTTCATTCTCAGCTGTCAGCGCTTCATGTCAGTGGGTCCACTGCCACATAGTTCGAGGGATATACTTCTGATTAGTCGAGGTTGTGATGTGGAAGCAGGTCAGCAGCAGGCCCAGTGGGTTGCCCTTCCTTCTAATCCAATGGTGGTCACATGATCGCAAGGGGCAGGAATATTCCCTGTGATCATACGACAACCATCAATTTCACTTCATAGTAAGGCTCCCGGTGATGGGTACTCAGGTGGTGACGTGTTCATATTTTAGTGGCCGGTCGGGTGATGATAGGGCTTTCAGTGGGTCCGATGGTCATAGAATCTGTGGGGATGCCAGCTTGTCCAAGATCTATAGTGGTCGCATGTTCGCATGGAATCTTCTAACCCCATGCGATCATGTGAACCCTGTCCGATCTTCTAGTGTTTAGGCCAATGCCATCGTGGGACCGTCTGACATGCTTGATTCTTATTGGTTGCTGGGCAGAATAGTTGGTGGTTGTCAGCGGGGCCGAGTATCTTAAGTGTGTTGGCAGTCGAAGAGGATCCAATGGTGGTCGCATAACCACATGGAATCTTTCGATCCCATGCGATCATGCGACCACTGTCTGATGCAAGGTTAGGTTTCTTCTTCCTCCTGAGGTGTCGGTTGACTATGATGTGCTCATTTTCTATTGGCTCTTAACTAATGATGTGGCCTTTTGAATTTTTCAAGAAGGAATTGCAGTATCTTTCATGGGTTTTCTTCTGTTTGTTCCTGTGGAGAGCATTTGCTTATAGGGGTAGCTCAGGAATTAAATTTTTAGGACGGTTATGGTTGAAAGAGGGATGGAGATGACTGTTGGCCGGTGTTGCAAGGTACCATGTCATGTTGAAGGCACTAAATGGATTGGTGCCACATTTTTCTAGTGTTATTATTGAAAATACAAATATCTTCCAGATCAGATTTAGAGCCTTCATGGCTTAGTGGAGTTGCAGGTGGGTGGATGAGTTGAGGTTGTTGTGTTTGGAAGTGAGTTCAGTATAGCAAGATCAACACACAAAGAAGGATTTGATCTAATTGTTGGCATTCTCAAAATTTGATGATGGGTCATCAGTACGGCTAGCGTTTGATTATTGTATTGTAAAACCATGTAACCCTAGTTAGGTTTTTTGACTCCTGCTTACGTGCAGTTGAGTTGGTATATATTGTAATTTTGGAGCTTTAGAGCTCAGAGAGTTGGACAATTGTAAGAGAATTTCTCTTTTATTAAGGGTCATCTATGCTATCATTTCTACCCTCTAGCTTATACAGTTGTAAATCTTTCATTGACTATACAAACATTGCAGAGGTATTTTGTGACAATTCTTCATGTCCCTATGCTTCCTTGTTTGGATCATCTCTTAATGAATTGAAGTCTATGCATCTTTTCAATGACAACTTAGGGTTCTTGATCCCTCTTACTTTCTATAATTGTGTGTGTTATTGTGTTTGATCTGATTTAGATGTTTTTGTGGGTATACTTCATCCCCCTAACAGTCTTGTCTCAATCCTACAGTGAGTTGCAGAAGTGAATGTCTGCTTGCAGGTCATAGGTTGTGTCTTATGTTTAGGCCCTCCTATGAAACACTTACGCAATCATATTCAGTAAGTTGTGACCTACTAGACCTAAGCCTCTCATTGGTTATATCCCTCTATGCTGCAATTCATACCCTAATTTTGGTGTATCACCTAGTAGGTAGTTTGCTTTCAGTCATTTCCCTTTCCAAGCATTCCTTTTATCCCTTTCCCTGAAAAGTTTTACTTTCATGTCTAGAAGCAAATTAAGGTGATTATCTAAGAGGAACTAGCCTAGAACTTGGAGGTCTCATCTTAGTTAGCATAGGTCCCACAACCTGGAGATGATTCCCATGTTATACTAAGTTATCAAGACCAAGAGAGCTTGAAACAAAGTGCAAACTTAGTGTATAACATTTTTGGCACGCCTGGTGGGACAAAGAAGTTATAGTTTTCATAGTTCTTGCTGGTTCCAATATGTATCCAATAGGTTTTAGACCCAGAAGAGGTCATTGTGCTACATATCTGGTGACTCCAAAAAGTCTACTGGTTTCAAAGATCAAGTGCTGGTATGTTTCAAATCTCTCATATTCAAATCCCAACTAATTGCATGAGTAGACATGTCAAGTTATTATGGATAGTCAGGTTACCCACCATTCTATTATGAGAATAATGCTCAATGGGCTGGTCATCAGCCTTATCAGAGCCACCTAAAGCCTCCTTTTATCCCAAGCTTCCATACAATACAAGGCTGTCATTATATCTAGCATGCCCCAAATGATTTTGCCCTTATGCAAGATTATGAAAGGGCCCTCCGCCAAGAGGGATCATGGGTACAAAGGGCACAATAGGAAATGCAAGGCCAGCTACCTCATCCTACTTACCACCCACCCCCCCTTCTCAGCCTAATTGGCAACAGACTCAAAGCTCAGACTTCATGAAAGAGCAAGAGAAGACAAAGAATGTGTTGCTTGATTTGATTAAGCAAGTGTCTGAGATCAAGGAGTAGTAGGAGATGGAGGCTCAAAGTTATGAACAAGGGTTCATCCCTTACCAAGTGGCAGAGACTCTTGTTGATGAGAAACAAATGAAAAAATTCCAAGAAGAGATTAGACACTGAGATGACATTGAGACAGCAAGGTTGAGATCATAAATTGCTCAACAAGAGGCTCTTAGACCTAAAATCCCAAGCTAGAAGGCCCATTTGTCTATGCCTTCTATGTCTCCCTCTGAGCCCCCTCAATTTCATATCCCAAGTTTTAAGGAAAAAATTCCTTCCAAGAGCCTATACTTGAGATGTAGCCTACCACTCTATAAGAGCAGCCTATTCAAGAAAAAATTTTATCCCAAGAGGCCCCTCTGGTCTCTCAAGATGATGAAGTATTGGGGATTCCCCAATGGACTCTACCTCCTGGCTGTCAGATGCCAGATCTTTTCAAAGATACTATTCTAGTGTCTGAGCAAGGACCTGTAGTAGATGAGCTTTCATTTGAAGAAAAGGAGAGAAAATATGAGGTATCAGTGCAAAGTGATGACTGTGGTGGAATGGGACAGTAGGGTGACAAGGTGGAGATTGATGCTCAGCCTGAACTCTTGGTTGATTTGTTGAATGAGCTTCCCCTCTTTTTTGATGATGAAGAGGAGACCATGCCATTGCCTATGGCTGAAGATCACTCAGAAAAAAAAGGTTCACCATCAATAAGAGGTTGATATAGAAGAGGATGTTGTGATTTTATTGGATTAGCTGCCTAGTTTTGTTGAGTAGGATGATAAAGTTATGGAGGAGCTTTTCCAAGAAAAGAACATAGACAAAATCCCTGAAGAGTATGATTTTTCCAATATCATAGAGGTCTTTTGTAAAAAATTGTGTGATGAATCCCTATTCCTTGGAGTGGAGATTCAAAGTTATGTGCCTATAAAAGGAGGCCTAGTTTTGGATTGCTCTCTTTCTGAGAAATTGTTGCATGAGCAAGAGTTGGAGCTAGTTCCAAAAATTCAGGGTATTGACAACTTTGATCAGCTCTTGGCTTGTTTAAAAGTTGAGGAGGATGATAGTTCCCTGTCCATAGATGATGAGTTGCCATGGCTACCCATGGTGGAGGGCAACCATTAAGATAAAGAAGAAGCCATCAAGGAATGTTCTGCCTTTAGACTTTCAAGAGGCTGCCCCATCAGATACTTGGCATAGAAGGAGTTTACCGAGGTCCCTACATATGATCAATCAGAGAAAGGTAAACTTGATCCTATTTTTGCAGAGGCAGTTAATAATTATTTGATAAATTTTTGTGTGCCTCATATCTTTGTAGCTATCCTCATGTGTCCAATGCAAAATATCCTAATAAGGAAGGGTAGCTATTTTTCACAACTAGTGAATGGTTTTGTTTGACCAGGTTTCTGTAACTGTTTAGTTTAGGATAGGTTAGGTTTTCCTGATTTCTGTCCCTATTTCCTAGCTTAGTTCCCTATTTTCCAAGAAGTGCTCAAGCACAGTTTTGTTCCAAGTTTCTCTATCAAGAGCTTTGTGTTGTAGAAGTGACCCCATGCCTAATGGATATGACAAGGCCACTAGTTTTCCATGTCTAGCAGGCTGACACCCAACAGAAATCACCAAAATGTTACCCTAATTTTCCTATTCTATACAAATTTGGCTATATCCTATTCGAAAGTCTACAATTTTATCTTGCCGAGCATCCCTGAAGTTTAATGGATTTACGTCTTGTCTCTTGGGCTCTGCAATTCTTTCTATCCCCTAGTCTGCAGTTAAAAAATTTCATAAATGTAGCCGTTGTGTTAAAAACCCTAAGCAAACCCCTGCGACCTATTCTATTTCACTGTTACCTTTTTGGGCCACTTAAATCCCTCTAAATGCATGTGCTTTATTAAGAATGACCACCTTCATGTGTTACCACTAGGTCATCAAGAGGGGTCCCTTTTTAATATTTCCTTTAGAATCTAAGTCTTCCCAGTGATACTTTCTAAGGTGACTTCCCCTTTAAACTTGTGGTGGTCGCATGTTCGCATGGGATCTTTTGAGCCCATGCGATCATGCAATAGGATGACACCTGTCTGGGTGGCCCCTTTCTTCATTCTCATCTGTCAGTACTTCATGTTAGTGGGTCCACTGCCACATAGTCTAAGGGATATGCTTCTGATTGGTCGAGGTTGTGATTTGGAAGCAGGTCAACGGTGGGTCCAGTGGGTTGCCCTTCCTTCTAATCCAATGGTGGTCGCATGATCGCAAGGGGCAGGAATATTCCTTGTGATCATACAACAACCGTCGATTTCACTTCATAGTAAGGCTTCCAGCGATGGGTCCTCGAGTGGTGACATGTTCATATTTTAGTGGCCGACTAGGTGATGACAAGGCTTTCATTGTGTCCGATGGTTAGAGAATCTATGGGGACGCCAGCTTGTCCAAGATCTACGGTGGTTGCATGTTTGCATGGAATCTTCTAAGCTCATGCGATCATGCGACCGCCGTCTGATCTTCAAGTGTTTAGGCCAATGCCATCGTGGGACCGTCTGACATTTTTTATTCTTATTGGTTGCTAGGCGGAACAGTTGGCGGTTGTCAATGGGGCCGAGTATCTTAAGTGTGTTGGCAGTTGAAGAGGATCCAATGGTGGTCGCATAACCACATGGGATCTTTTGATCCCATGTGATCATGCAACCACCGTCTGATACAAGGCCAGGTTTCTTCTTCCTCCTGAGGTGTCGGTCAACTATGATGTGCTCATTTTCTATTGGCTCTTGACTAATGATGTGGCCTTTTGACTTTTTCAAGAAGGAATTGCAGTATCTTTCACAGGTTTTCTTCTGTTTGTTCCTATGGAGAGCGTTTGCTTATAGGGGTAGCTCAGGAATTAAATTTTCAGGATGCTTATGGTTGAAAGAGGGATGGAGATGACTATTGGCCAGTGTTGCAAGGTACCATGTCATGTTGAAGGTGTACACATTAAAATATGCACTTCTATGAACCATTACATGCAAAGTTGCTCAAGAGTGAGGCCTCACAAAGCGGCTCATAGCTCTCTATGCATGGAGTTGCAAGGGACTATGAGTTTTTCTCTCAGCTAGAGCTACAAGAAGGTGACCTTGCTAGTCAACCACACAATGAGAGATTCAAGTGAAGACAAGGGCAACAATGCCAATATCCCCAAGAATCTAAATGGAAATGAAATGTAAATGCAACTAGTATGAATGTGCAAACTAAGCTAAATGATAACAATGCAATGCTTGAAAAGAAATCTAATCTATGAAAGGAAATAGCAATAGATTACAAATCCTTCCTATTTAGACTATGTGAGATTGCATAAAAGGAAATCTACACTAAGAATGCCATGAATGCAACTATGAAAGCAAACTAAATGAAATGCAACTAAGAATGTCAAGGCTTCAAAGCTTGAGTGTCTTCAAAGAGAGCTCCAAAACCTGCAGCATAACAATAGCATAAAATGTGGGTATGCAAATGAAGGAGAGAGCTCTCCTTTTATAAGAAATGAGGTGAAATGGACCATGGAGATTAAGAGGCAAAAAGACTTAATCAGCGGTGGAGCTAGAAAGAGGAGCAATCCATGTGCACAAGTATCCTCCAATGAGAGTGAAGTGTTGACTTTTGAGCCTCATGTGAGACAAAAAGTGCTTTTTCCCTTTTTTATAAAATAGGAATAATGTTTTATTTGTGCAACTTAGGATAAGAGGAAAGTGGGGGCTTTTTTTATTTAATTGAAAGGGGAGGAAATATTCCTTTTAATTAAATAAAGACTTAGGATAAATGGTTAGCCCAAGGATAAAAATCCAATATATGATCGAAATTAAGATTTGATCAAGAAATTGATAATGTTGAAAATATTGATAAATGATCAAAATGATTCAGGATTGATAAATTGAATAAATGGGGCCCAAAGTCTAGGCGACCATTTTAGGGTGCATACATTTGCCCCTCTTTGACTAATGTGTGATCGATTTGGGAACACATGCAGTCAAAGAATGAAGTTGAAATGTGAGATCGATTTGGGATCACAAAACAACTCAGATATGAGGTCGATTCGGGATCACATCTGGACAAACATAAACAAAAGCTTAGACCAACACCGTCGCTGCTAGGTGCAAATCAAGCTTTAGACAAAACTATCACCGTCGCTGCTAGGCAATAATCAATGTCTAAAAAATGGGAGATAAGAATCTCAAGTTTTGAGCAAAAGCTCACAAAAGATGTCTGAATCAAGAACATCAAGAAATCAGGGATGAGAATCCCATAGGTACTGCCCCCTCGGAATCGAAATCGAAATCAAATAGAGGAGAGACAGAAAATTGATAAGGTTGATCAAATCATAATCGAATGTAAGGGTCAAATAGGTGAACCATTAGGCAATGAAACATGCCCCAGTGAGGAAGTAGAAGAATAGAAATAAAAGACTAGAAATAGAGCGAATGAAAGATTAGAAAATTTGAGAGACATGGAAGGAAGAAATTCCACCGAAAATCAAATTATGCCTCAAAAGGTCAATCAACTGCGCAGAAGGGGGGGGAAAGAATTTGAAATGCGATTTTGACTATGAAGATGACCTCGGATTTCGATTTCGAGTCCGAAAATGGATCCAGGACGTCGAAATTAGCTAAGGGTGCAATTTTCGCGCAATTCCGAGGTGTTTTGAAAATTAGGTCAAAAAGTCAAAATGCTATAAAAGGGGTCAAAATGTCATTTTCAAAAATCATTTGTCTTTTAGTGATTTGAGAATTTCAGAGCTTTAGAGAGAGAAAATGGCTCAGCAAGCAGGAGTTCCCGTCCACAGGCATCGATTCGAGCGCGCCCGGTTGCATAACCGGCCACCACACTATCCTGCCCCGGTATGTTTTCGAAAAAACTCGAACTTTTTGATCATTTCTAGCATTTAATAGCTTTTTTAGCACGTTTTTTTCAAATTTTAAATTTCAAAATTTTTTGTTGTGCGAAATATCGCGCGATACTTTAGAAGTATCGCGCGCTTTGGGGAGAAGTATCGCACGATACTGGGCGAAAGATCGCGCGATAGTGGGCAAAGTATCGCCCGACATAAGGTTTATCGCCCTACTATAGGGAGAAGTATCGCACGATACTTCTCTGAAAAAGAATATCGCCCAGTTGAAAATTTTGATATTTAATGCATTTTTTGAGCAAGAATGACATGGGTCTAGACAATGTTACATTTTTAAGATGTTTTATACTGAGTTTTTTTTTTTTTTTTTTTTGGACATCCATCATGATATGTACTAACAACGGATTTGGTTTTGGCTTGCAGGAGGTTTTTCCGGCGCTCATCATCAGAGCGCCGAAGGTGACAGGATTACGGTGTGTCCGAGATCTGGATGATCCGGGCAATGCCGATATCAGGGCTATGGGATTCCGGTATCTGCTGAGATACCCATATATCCGAGCGGACCATGGGTTGTTGACTGCTCTTGCCGAGAGATGGCATAGTGAGCACAACACCTTCCATCTGCCTACTGGAGAGGCGTCGATCACTTTGGAGGACGTCTACAGGATCTTACGAGTGCCATGCCACGGAGAGCCTGTAAGTATGATCATGTTTTGATATATAATCATAAATGTAATGTTTCCATGTGATGAAAACTAACATGATTTGTTTGTTGTCACAGGTGTACTATGATCAGGACGTCACTGAGGGGCGCCGATTGATTCAGGAGATGTTTCAGGATGTGACCATCCTAGACAGGCATGTCAGCTGGGAGCGACTGCTTGATGACTTTGGCAGAGATTATCCGGTGCCATGCATTGTGGCATCTATCATTTCACAGATCCTGATGACTGATCGCAGTCAGAAGGGATTCCCGCTCGGATGGGGCAGGCTACTGGTAGACTTGGTAGGCAGGCCTCGACGGATGGCATGGGGGCCTGCGATCTTAGCAGAGATGTATCATGAGCTGCATGAGATCGTCTACAGGGACGGTCGGACATGGGCGTGCGGTGCCATCCTGGCGCAGGTATGGGCATGGGAGCACATTGCTGTAGTGCGTCCCAGGATTCAGCCGAGGGAGAGGAGGTACCCATTCATCTACAGGTACATCGGGTTTATATCACATGCCCACTCAGGGGATGTGACCTACTATCGGCGGATTCTAGATGAGATAGCCTCATTCACATGGAGGCCATACAGGGATGTGGAGGGATGGAGTGATGCAGATGAGGAGCTCAGTTATATGCTATGCAGTCGGCCACTGGTAGGTCGACATGCAGATATCACAGAGAGGTTTTGCATCAGTCGGGTGTGGCGGCAGTTCGGGAGGCAGCAGCGAGTCTCGACAGAGACTACTACCTATGCCAGAGCCAGGGATGAGGAGGGACATGGGTGGCTACCCATGCTGGACTATCAGCAGGCTGTCGCAGAGACAGCGAGTATCAGGAGCGAGCCCTGGGAGTATTTCCCAGATGTGGCAGACGCAGGGGCTGATGGAGCCTACAGAGCAGAGCGGCGGAGGGTACCATTCCCTCGATTTACGGTACCAGATGCTCAGGTGCCAGCGCCGGGAGGAGAGGGAGGAGACGGAGGGGACGGAGGAGGCGGAGGGGACGGAGGAGAGGAGGGAGGAGATGGAGGGGATGGCGGGAGGGGGAGAGGGAGGAGGATGGAGAGAGGAGAGGGGTCAGGTGGCCGGAAACGGTCACGGGGACAGAGATCAGCCACTCCTGAGGAGGAGGCGAGACCAGCTCGCCGGCAGGCAGAGGTACAGCAGGAGCAGCCTGCGGGGGGAGAGGACCTGAGAGCCCAGATACAGGCTCGGGAGGCAGAGATACAGCAGCTGCGGACCACCATAGCTGTGAGAGATCAGCAGCTCCTGGATTTGAGGGCAGAGCGGGATCAGCAGATAGCTGATCTTAGAGCAGAGATAGCACGCCGTGAGGCGATGGCACAGACCGAGGCACTGGAGCTCCGACGGGAGTCAGCGAGGGCTGCTTATTATCACGGATTATATCTGCAGGCCGTCCCTGAGGGTGAGAGAGCACCATCATACTCTCAGCGGGCAGGGGTATCAGACGTGGCTTTTGATAGGAGAGCTATGCCTCCTCCACCACCACGAGCTCCTCACGAGGGTGGTAGCGAGTCTTAGGTCTTAGGTTGTAGATGTTTGGACATATTTTGAGACTTTTGATCCAGATTTTGGGATCTCATATTGTATATCATGACATTTATTGATTTATGAGATTACTGGATGTTCGGTATATCATGTGTATTTGTCTCACTTATGATGGATGTATCAGTTTATGTATATTGTCTTGTCATTTTGCTCAAAATGCTTATGTATGTGCTTATGTATGTTCTCTCTCTCATAGTTGTATGTTTAATTCTCATATGTATGATGTAGACTTATGTTTCTTGAAAATGACAGTTTTGATATAGATATGATGATGTGATTAACCCCTTGTGATGAACAGGAACAGGTTCGAGATGAAAAAGACAAGGAGCGAAAGACATGATCAAGAAGAAGAGAAGGTGAGCGCAGTTGACTAACAGGTCCATGTAGGATGAGAAGGAGAGCTCTCTCCATGTGCAAGATGCAAGATTAAACTAACATGACCCTAAAAATGCAAGCTACTATGAAAGTGGTTGACTTGCAAGGTCACGACGCTTATAGACATCTAATTATCATCATCGAGCGTTATTGGTAGCGTCGTAAGATCATATAATGCACACTAGTGTAACTATGTGGATATGAATATGATCTTTATCAGATAGAGATGTGGGAATCTCACCTAGGCATCAAAGACATATAGGTCAAGATGACTAATGCAGTGAGATCACCTAAATTTGATATGGCGAGATTATGCTTGTATCAAGACACATGAAAGTCAGGATAGCTAAAAGCATGCACTCGCAAAACAGTCAAGGATAATACCTTGTCAATCCATAGTGTCAAGTAGGACCAGCATAAATGCTCATGACAGTTAGAATCAACAAAATATACCCACAAGCAGATAAAGAAAGAAAACATGTTCTCATTCCCTCAGTCTTCTAGCTATGCATCATCGAAAACTTCTCAGGGAGAGATCACTCATCAAAAGAAATCCTCATAGACAGCACACAAAGAAAAATAAAGTCATCATATCGCCAGCGAGTTGATTGTTTAAGTGCGTGTGTGTTGGTCATAGAGTCAAATTCTGAGTATCTTATCTGCAAATGGGAAATATCGCATCATACTGTGGACTATTGGGTAAGACATCTGATAAGTGTTAAGAAACACTCGACGCAAGGGTAGTGTTGAAAAACACTGTTTGGGGTGGTGTTGAAAAACACCTGTTGTGAAATGCCCCAAGAGACAAACTCACCAAAAGGATCTATGCGAACAGTTATGCCCCCTAGACAAAGACAAAGACCAATTCCAGACTAGGCCAAATAAGGTCAAGGCATGATGACAAGTGGCTAAGTGTCGAGGACGCATGCTAACAAATAGGGGTGCAAAGGCCTCAAGTAGCGCCTGTTTCCAGGTTTTCACCACTTGGAATCTTTTTTTCATTTTTTCATTTTTTTGATTTTTTTGTATTTTTGCTACCAAGGCGCCTATTGCTAGGTTTTCACCAAGGCACTTTTTCTATTTTTTTGAATTTTTGAATTTTTTTGATTTTTTTGTATTTTTGCTACCAAGGCGCCTATTGCTAGGTTTTCACCAAGGCACTTTTTCTATTTTTTTGAATTTTTGAATTTTTTTGATTTTTTTGTAGTTTTTTTCTCAGGACTTTTTATGCTTTTTTTAGGATTTTTTCAGCAATCATATATCAATTTTTTTGGTATTTTTTCAGGATCAATAAGATATATACAAAAGATGCCCCCAGACAGAATGGGCATCAAGGATAGAACTTCTTAAGGTGCACAATGTTGATGGGATCAGGGAGATGTTCTCCATCAGGATCTGACAGTAAATACGCACCAGTACCAAAAGCAGCTGTGATGACATATGGTCCAAGCCAGTTAGGTTCAAACTTGCCCTTTTGCTCTCTGTTTTGCTGGTTCTTAGGGTTTTCTCGTAAAACAAGATCACCTATTTGAAATTCTCTAGGGCGAACCTTCTTGTTGAATGCCTTGGACATACGTTTCTGATACGCTCTCATATGATCAAAGGAAGCCTTACGCTTCTCATCTAGAAGTTCTAGTTCCTGCAACCTCATGGCACGGTAATCCTCATCTGTAATCAATCCTTTGAGTGAGACTCTAAGGGATGGTATCTCGACTTCCAAAGGCAATATTGCTTCAGCGCCATAGGTGAGAGAAAAAGGAGTGGCCCCTGTAGGTGTGCGAATGCTTGTTCGGTAAGCCCATAGTGCTGGATTGATTTGCAAGTGCCAATCCCTACCATTCTTGTGTACTGTTCTATGAAGAATCTTAAGAATGGTTTTGTTAGAAGCTTCTGCCTGTCCGTTTCCTTGTGGGAAATATATGGAGGACCAATGTTGCTTGATTTTAAACTTTTGGCATAGGTGCTTTAGGTCTTTATTCTTAAATTGACCTCCATTGTCAGTAATGATCTCAGAAGGCACTCCAAATCGGCAAATGATATGGTTCAAGATGAACAAAGAAATGGTCCTTCCTGAAGCAACAGAAAGTGGTACAGCCTCTACCCATTTTGTGAAGTAGTCAGTGGCAGTAATGATGAACTTGTGTCCACCTGATGAGTTGGGGTGAATTTGCCCAACCAGATCAAAGGCCCAGCGCTGAAATGGCCAATGAGAAATAGAAGGGATTAGTTCCCTACCCGGAGCATGAATCAGGTTGCCGTGTTTCTGACATTTTTCACATGACTTAGCAAAGGTGACTGCATCTATCTGCATTGTGGGCCAATAATATCCCGCCCTAAGCAACCTTCGGGCCATGGCAAGACCATTAGAATGCCCACCACAAATGCCCTCGTGGATGTCAGCTAACGCTTGGTTGGATTCCTCCTTTTCCAAGCACCTAAGGAGTGTCCCATCTAAACCCCTTCTATATAAGTCACCAGAGATGAGGGTGTGGCGAGAGGCGTTACGGATGAGGTTTCGGCGTTCGGAGCGGGTGAATGTGTCAGGGATGATGCCATCACGAAGATATGAATAGATAGCACCATATCGGGAGGACTCGTGTGTGATAATGGCACAAATGACACGGCTTTCAGATGAGTCAAAGATGGGATGGTGTAGCTCTTCCACCAGGAATTCAAATCTGGATTCATGTGTCTCCAACTGAAGAAGTGAAGCCAATGTGGCCATGGCGTCTGCAGCTTTGTTCTCTATCCTAGGGATTTGTTGAAACGTCACAAAGGTGAAATAGCGTTTCAAAGAATCAACCATCTTTTTATAAGGTATCAATTTGTCATCCTTGGTTTGATACTCTTCATTGACTTGGTTGATGATTAGCTGAGAATCCCCAAAGACATGTAATTCTGTGATATTCCATTCTATAGCCATTTTCAAGCCATTAGTTAAAGCTTCATATTCTGCAATATTATTGGTACATGGGAATAATAGTTTATAAGACTTTGGAATGTTGTACCCATGTGGAGAAACAAATAACACTCCAGCACCTGACCCATTTTGCATGCGGGAGCCATCAAAGAACATTGTCCAAATGCGAGTAGTGGTATATAAGATGTGTTCATCTGGGAATTCCACTTGGACTGGCATACTATCTTGGATTGGAAAATCAGCTAATTGGTCAGCAATAGCTTGCCCTTTTATTGCCTTCCTTTCAACGTACTCTATGTCAAATTCAGTGAGGACCATCATCCATTTAGCAAGTCTACCCGTCAGGGCAGCCTTACCAAGCAAGTATTTAAGGGGATCAATTTTGGCAATCAAGTGTATGGTATGAGCAAGCATGTAGTGGCGCAACTTTTGAGAAGCAAACACCACCGCGAGACAAGACTTCTCAATATTATTGTAATTGATCTCATAAGAGACTAGAGTACGGCTGATATAGTAGATGGCCCGTTCTTTCCCAGTATCATCTGTTTGAGCCAATAATGCCCCCAGGGAAGTGTCTGTAGCTGAGATGTATAGAAGCAATGGTTTCCCCGGAATAGGAGGCATTAAGATCGGAGGATTAGCCAAGTATTGTTTGATCTGATCTAGGCTCCTTTGACAATCCTCGTTCCAAACACAAGAAGCACCCTTATGCAATGTCTTGTTGAAGGGTTGCGCTCTATCTGCAAGCTGAGAAATAAACCTCCTAATTGATTGAAGACGTCCTTGAAGACTTCTCATTTGGCTGATATTTCGAGGAGGTGGCATATCTAGGATTGCTTGGACCTTTTCGGGATCAACCTCGATACCTTTTGCTGATATTATGAATCCTAAAAGTTTGCCTGAGGTGACGCCAAATGCGCACTTCTTTGGATTCAATCTGAGTTGAAATTGTTCCATACGATCTAGAATTACTTCCAGATCATTGAGGTGTGTGTCCCTTTTTCTTGATTTTGCCAGGGTATCATCCACATAATCTTCCATATTTTTGTGCATCATATCATGAAAGATAGTTGTCATAGCTCTTTGGTAGGTTGCTCCTGCATTCTTTAACCCGAATGGCATGACGTTCCAACAGTAGGTTCCCCATGCACATGTGAATGCTGTTTTCTCTTGGTCTTCAGGAGCTATTTTGATTTGATTATACCCCGAGAAACCATCCATTAGGGAATATATGTCATAGCCCGCCGTCATGTCCACTATCATGTCAATGTTTGGCAGTGGAAAGTCATCCTTTGGGCATGCTTTGTTTAGATCTCTAAAATCTGTGCAGACACGAATGGACCCATCATGTTTGGATACCGGTACTATGTTCGAGATCCATTCTGCATAATCAATGGCTCTAATAAATCCAGCTTTCAAAAGCTTTTCTAATTCTCCTTTGACAAGTAGAGCTATATGTGGATGCATTTTTCTTAGTCTCTGTTTGACTGGCTTGACTCCTGGAGCTATAGATAAGTGATGCATTATGAGATTTGTGTCAAGCCCTGGCATGTCTGAGTAGGTCCATGCAAAATTAATTTTCTTTTTTGGTAAAAACTATACATATGCCTTGGTCTCTTCCTCTGATAAAGACTGAGCAAGATGGACTATCTGAGGGTTTTCTTCTGTGTTTAGATTGACCGGCTTTGTTGGTTCAATCAAGATTGATGATCTATCCTGGAAATAACTCGGCAAGTTATTAAGTACCCCATCCTTAGGTGCCTCAAAGAGGTTTTCACCTTTGGATGCGTCATTTCTTTTTACTATTTTTGGTTCTGACACCGCCACAAAGTGGTTTTCGCCATCAGACCTATTTTTCTTTTTCTCTTTTGTTTTGAGACTGAGGTACTTAATATCAGGCTCCGTCATGCTGGTTGTTGGTTCACTGGTGGAAGAAGCCACGGGTTCGAGAGCATTCAGATAGCAAGCAATTTCGTAATCATTGCGAAATGTGAGGAATGTGGGCTCATGGTGGCGCTGGGGCCAGTCAATCAGGTCAAAGTGGACAAGGGGCAAGTCAATGGTAGGTTCGATGTTGTGAATGTGAAAGGTGTCATCTCTGGTGACCATATAATCGGAGCTCATCAAGTCTTCTCCTAAGATACCTGAATTGGGGCTCATCCTATCAAACGAAGCATCGTCTACTAAGGCGATTTGAGGAGGGCAATCCTCTAGTCTGACACTAGGATCGTTAGTTGCATCGGGTTGGGTACTATAGGCGTGGATAATATCCACATCTAGATCAATTGTTGCATCTGAAAGCGAATCCCATTCATATTCATGGGAGTCTGTCTCTGAGTCATCATTTAGGCCTCGTGATGTAGAAGCCTCAAGGTTAGGGAGGGTTTCTCCCTTTCTAGTATTGGTACTATCCGTCGCAGCTAGGACAGTAACATTTTCCTTTGTCGATCTAGAAGTCACACAATCACTATCCGTCGCAGCTGGGATAGTAGGATTATTAAGCATCAAATCTGTGGAATCTCCCCAAAGGAGATTCGTTGAGGGCACCCAATCATCAGGCACATCTTGTTGATTGGAGAGATCGGGCGTATAATCTGCATCACTGTCGCTGTCCGTTGCCACTGGGACAGGGATACCTTTCTTCTTCTTGTTCTCAAAACCTAAGCCGATTGTGGACTTATTTTTGCGTCCAAAGAGAGCATGATCAAGAGGCTCAGCTTTAGCATCTAGCCTATGACTAAGGGGACCAAATCCCGGATATCCCATATTTTTGACCAGTGTATATCCTTTCCCATAAGTTTCAGGTGAAGGAGCAAAATTCTCATTATGTTTGTATTTCTCTTCGTGATATATCCAGTTTCTTACAGCAACTTCCTCTTTCTCTTCTTGAATGGGGACCGAAGACTCAACAAATTTCCCAAATAACATCATTGCTGATGATGAAGGCTGCACATTTGGGGAGGGTCTCCCATAAGACCTAGGAGAGATTGGCATTTTTGTAAAAGAATCAATCTTATAATCTCCCATCCCAAGGTCCACGGTCTTGAATTTCTGCTTACATTGTTCAAGTGAACTACTAAGATTGTCAGCTTCTCTATTCAAAGGTACATGTGATCCCGCAGAAATGTTATTAACTGATAGAGCACTGTCTCCCGGGATGCAAATTTCTACACCATTATGGGGGAACTTAACACACTGGTGATATGTCGATGGGACTGCCTGCATTTCATGAATCCATGGCCTACCTAGCAAAATGTTGTAGGCGAGAGGTCCGACATCAACAATTTGGAATAATATGTCTCTTTCTACAGGACCAATACGAATAGGCAAAACAGCCAATCCCTTAGAACTTCTTTCTGCTTCATCATATGCTTTGATTGTGATTCTTTTCTTTGTGTCAATGACGTTCTCAGAATACCCTAGAGCTAGCAGCAAACTCAGAGTACAAATATTGAGCCCCGCACCCCCATCTATCAGTACACGTCTAACACGGGTTTTATGAATCATGACCTCGATGTGTAAGGCCAAATTATGCGGGTGACTAATGGATTTGTCATCTTCTTCTGAGAAGGTGAGGAAATGAGGGCTAGCCAAATGGTTGACCATGTTTTGGAATTGGTCGACATCTAAGTTATTAGGGACATTGGCTGTTCGCAAGGCATCCTCGAGGACGCGCTTGTGCTTAGGAGATAATTCTAAAAGCTCAAAAATGGATATCTGAGCGGGTGTTCGTTGTAGTTGGTCAATAAGGTTATAATTGGAATCAGGACCAACGACAGGTTTTGGAGGAGCACCTTTGGACGTGGGTTGTTTAGACTTGCTAGTGCTAGGACCTTTGATGATAATGGGTGCTTGAGCCTGTCCCCTAGTGACAACATTGAGGGACCGGGGCATTCCTTGTGTGTGAGGACCTCTTATCACCACAGCGGGTCTTTCATTAGTCATAGGAATTGAGTCCACATTATGTCCATAAGGATCTTTCTTTCTCACCATGTTGATATTATCGTCAGCCACTTCAAGCATGTTAATCACATTATCAGCGTGTGTGTATGTATAGTTAATAGCCGCCTTGCCATTCTTACTAGAATTCTCTCCTTTTTCATATTTAGGCAAGGGCTCTTTAAAGGCTTTATGGTCCGCATTAGTAGTTAACCCATCCACTTGTAATTGTCCTTTCTCAATAAGGTCTTGGACAAGATGCTTGAGTTTGAAACAATTTTCTATGTCGTGTCCAATCCCATTATGGAAAACGCAAAAAGCCTTAGCATCCCACCAATGAGGTAAAGGATCTGGTATTCGATGTTTTGTAGGATCCTGTGGGTGCGCCAGATTATGAGCAACGAGTGTCTTAAAAACATCTGCATAGGATTCTCCCAATTTAGTGAATTGTCTTTTCTCCGTTTTAGATCTCTTTTGATACTGAGGTTTGTCTTGTTGCGTTGATGATGTTTGCAACTTCATAGCTTGAACTGCATGAGAGAGATTAAGAACTCCTTCATTTTTGACTTGAGATGAATCAACAACTCCGTCATTGACGACTTGCTTGTTTTTGTTCCAATAAGAGTTCTTTTTGTCCTTGTTACCATTAGTATTGTTATTTTGGCTATTGTTGTTATTTGTTGGTTTAGCCAAAATTCCTTGTTCTTTCAGGACATCCTCAATGCGACATGCCACCTCTACCATAGTATCAAAAGAATTAAATGGAATCTTCTTGACTTCATACTTGAGTTCTGGTATTAGATTGTTCACAATGATATCAATTCTCTCTTCTTCAGGGATTGTCCTTGGGTATTTCGAACACAATCGCCTCCATCGTTGCAAAAAGGTGACAAAAGATTCCCCTTGATTCTGCTTAAGTTTACACAAATCAAGCATGGTGACCGACCTAGATAAATTGTAGGCAAAATGTTGCACAAATCTTTGGACAAGTTCTCTAAATGTCCTTACTGGAGGGGAAAGGTTGGTGAACCACTCCATGGCTTGACCTTTTAAACTCCTTGGGAATAATCGCAGCAAGTAGGAGTCTTCGTGGTGAAAGGAAAAGCTCATTATGTAGAATTGTCGAACATGGTCATGAGGGTCACCCGTGCCATCATATTTGTCGTATGTTGGGAATTCAACTTTCTTAGGGAATTCTACCATCACCACACTTTTGTCAATGGGATTAGGACATATGGAGTCCAAATGAAATGTACTCTTGGGAGCCTTCATTCTGTCTATATCCTTTTGCATTTGTAAGATTAACTCATCAGTTGAAGGATTCTGTTTCTTGATTTTTTGGTGAACATCAAAGTTATATGGAACTTTAGCGCCTTTGTTGATAAGACTTTCCAAAAATTGGTCTTTGTTTTGTTCCACGTATTGTTCCACATAGGCTTGAAAGGATGGTTCTTGTTGCATAGTCATGAAATCCATATGATCGGATTTAGCATAACTGCCTCCATGTTGTGAGCCATGATGTGCTCGTTGGGAGGGTTGCTTTGAATGTCTATGAGACGATTGTCTCCTATGATGGTCATATCTTGAAGTCCTTCTTCCTCTAGGACTTGGGGATCGTGAGGGTGTCTTTGATCTTCTTCGAGGGCTAGGGGAAGGGGTAGATGGGGGCGAGTTGGTCCCACTATTGGCTCCCCTCCTGTTAGATCGATTTTGGAGTTGTTGTGCATAGAGTCTATCTTCCTCTTCTTGGGCGACTCTTTTCTGTATATCCAACAATGCACGTTCCTCTTCCTCTAGTTGTCGGAATTTTTCCTTTTTTGCAGCCTGTTCATCTAAGTAGGCTTGCTTCTCTCTCTCAATGCTTCTTAATCTTGTATTTGCATATCGAGAAGTGTCCTTAAGTGGGGAGGTCTGTCTTGAATGCCTTATTGCATTAGCTGCGTTGATATGGTGATCACCAGATTCGTTGTTCTGGTCTTCGTGTTGTGACCCTGAATCTGAGTGGGCTGACTTATGCTGTCTTTCAGCTCGTTGTTGAGCATCAAAATACCTCGCGTTGTTAGGAGGTGACCCGGGTGGACTGGCATGAGAAGAACCACCATACTCTCCTCTGTGTCGTTGAAAGATATCCTCGAGAGTTTGATTCATGGCTTCTCTTTGTTGCCGGGTGAAAGTGTAACTCATGTCCATGCTTGATGAAAGTGGTATGAAAGAGGTGCTCACTTCACTAGGGTTAGCTCCCGGATTGAAACAAACCTCGGATTCACTCTTAGGAGATTGGTCAAAAAGGGGTCCTTTTCCCTTAGGTTGTCGACGGGTCTTGATAGGTGGTAACTGGCTAAAGGCAACAGGGGGTCGCTTCCCTTGATTAACTTGGTACCTTGTCGTAACTGACATGAAAAAGAGATATTCTCAATGATAAGGTGACCTTTCAAAGTGTCCACACCAAACTAGGATAATCGAAATCCTCTATTGTCCAAAGAAAGCTGAAAAAAAGAAAGGGGGCTTTACCAACACTGTCAAAGAGGTGCTTCAAATCAAAGGGTGACTACCCTTGCACTTTTGAATCAGGAGGTTGGACTAGGCCAAAAGATAATTGAAAATGAAAGCGATTTGGACAATAAGAGAATTGAAATTTTCCCAGAATATAGCTAACACTTTTAAAGATGAACCTCGGCACCAAAAATGGCTTTCTAATTTGACAATTATTCCAAAGTGACTTTGTAAACCAAACGATGCTATCCCGAAGAACTAAGAACCAGAGATTGGGAGTCAAGACAAATTTCAAACGTCAGGGTGAGAAGCCTGTTCTAAGACCTGGCCTAATTGACAGCAACTGAAACTGACCAAAATTTAAGCACGACAAAAATGAGTCAGGCGATATACTCCAGGCTACTGGGGCGATAAACCTCTACCCGTGCGATACTTCTCCCTAAGACAGGCGATATTTCTTAATACTATAGGGCGATATACCCCAGGCAGGCAGGGCGATAGTCCGTCAGGGGCGAACTATCGCACGATATTCCTCTTCAAAGGGTGCGATATTTCTAACATGTGAGAAGTATCGCACGATACTTCGCCTTACAGGGTGCGATACTGTTACAGAATTATTCAACTCTTGACCAGAATTGTGTGAAATTTGCGTTTTTGGGTCTGTTTGGTCAAAATTTTCAGTCTGAGGGTTGATGTTCTTGGTTTCAGTCACAAATTCAACAGCATTTGGACAGGTTTGCAAACAGTAAAGGATCAAACATGTCTTCAAGCACTTGAAACAAGGGCAAAAGCAACCTTGCCAAGACAAACACTTGTGATATCAAAATTGAAAAAGCACCCTATGAATGCTACCGATTGTTTGTATGTTGAGAACGTTTACACTGGTATCACACAATCGAAGACAAATCAAGCAATTACTACCTACAAGACAAGGCTCAATACTTATCAACTTAGCCCACAACTTGATGCCCCCTTGCCTCACACCAAGTGGTTGCCCACAAGAGATATTGGCTTTGTCATGGAAATGTCAAAATGACACAACCAAAGGGACACATATGGTGAGTATCTTAAGGTGATCCGGGTAAACCACTTGGATCAATCCTTGCACTAAGAAGATAAGCGGCTAAAAGAGGGTGGCTTCTATCTAATGGTTCTTAATGAGGATTTCCGTTCACAACACCCCTCTTGCTCCTCATAAAGGACTAGGACCTCGCGGCCTCAAGAGTACCTTAAGCATTCTTGCTCAATGTTTTCCTCATGGTCACAATCCCACAAGTACTTACATCAAGCGAAGACAAGTGTTATGTCTATCAAGGTTTTTGGTGTCCTTGATAGCCTTGAGATTATAGTGAGTTGGAATCACTTGCCACCAAGGAGAATGATGACAAGGTTGTCCCCACTTGAGTCGTTCCTCTTGATTGCTCAAGAGCAGGCCCTCTAAAGGATTCCTAAACTAAACAAAATGGATCAAATCTTGAGGTTCAAGGTTTTTGATTCACCACAAGGGTGAAGAGCATACTCCCCTATCTCAAGAATTTTTCCCAAACACACCAAGCAAAGAGATCAATTACCCCCTTGCTTCCAAAACCTTAAGATGGGTCAAGATTTTCTGATTCACCTAAAGGTGAAGAGCATACTTCTCCTACCACCTCAAAATCCCTTTCACAAGGTATTAAGATTCCTAATACAATTAGTAAATGCCACAAATGAAAGGAAAACAACAATAAGCGAGAAATGGAAAATTTTTTTTTTTTTTGTTTTTATGCTTGGGCAGCCCTGCAAAAACTGTTAGTAGCCCTCTTTGACATGCGGTTTTAGCAATTTTTTAAGCAAAGGAGAGCACCTACAAACACAACTTGTTAGGCCCACAATGTTAGCAAAATCAAAATCCAAATGTAAATGTGCAATAATCTAATGGATTTAAGCTAAAAAAAGCAGGTTAGACCTAATTAAACAAAGTACAACAAAACAGCAAGCTAAAATAGTCGAATTCGGAAAAAAAAAAAACCAAAAGAGCAAGTCTCTGCCAGACCAGGCGATGTTTCTCAGTCTCCAACAGTATCGCACGACACAGTTTCCTATAGTCGGGCGATACTTCCCCAGTCGAGCGATACTTCGCACGATGCCAGGCGATACTTCGCCCGATGCCAGGCGATATACTTCGCTATAGGCGTGCGATACTTTTTCCGAGAGAAGTATCGCGCCAAGACAGGAAGTATATCGCGCGATATTTCTGAGAAGTGTCGCGCGATAATCTGAGACAGAAAACCAGAGACACAGATTTTTCCGACAGTTAATCCGAAAATGACGAAAAATGCATCAAATAAAAGGACAAAGCTATCTACTCTGCCCCACGGTGGGCGCCAGAAATGTACACATTAAAATATGCACTTCTATGAACCATTACATGCAAGGTTGCTCAAGAGTGAGGCCTCACAAAGCGGCTCATAGCTCTCTATGCATGGAGTTGCAAGGGACTATGAGTTTTTCTCTCAGCTAGAGCTACAAGAAGGTGACCTTGCTAGTCAACCACACAATGAGAGATTCAAGTGAAGACAAGGGCAACAATGCCAATATCCCCAAGAATCTAAATGGAAATGAAATGTAAATGCAACTAGTATGAATGTGCAAACTAAGCTAAATGATAACAATGCAATGCTTGAAAAGAAATCTAATCTATGAAAGGAAATAGCAATAGATTACAAATCCTTCCTATTTAGACTATGTGAGATTGCATAAAAGGAAATCTACACTAAGAATGCCATGAATGCAACTATGAAAGCAAACTAAATGAAATGCAACTAAGAATGTCAAGGCTTCAAAGCTTGAGTGTCTTCAAAGAGAGCTCCAAAACCTGCAGCATAACAATAGCATAAAATGTGGGTATGCAAATGAAGGAGAGAGCTCTCCTTTTATAAGAAATGAGGTGAAATGGACCATGGAGATTAAGAGGCAAAAAGACTTAATCAGCGGTGGAGCTAGAAAGAGGAGCAATCCATGTGCACAAGTATCCTCCAATGAGAGTGAAGTGTTGACTTTTGAGCCTCATGTGAGACAAAAAGTGCTTTTTCCCTTTTTTATAAAATAGGAATAATGTTTTATTTGTGCAACTTAGGATAAGAGGAAAGTGGGGGCTTTTTTTATTTAATTGAAAGGGGAGGAAATATTCCTTTTAATTAAATAAAGACTTAGGATAAATGGTTAGCCCAAGGATAAAAATCCAATATATGATCGAAATTAAGATTTGATCAAGAAATTGATAATGTTGAAAATATTGATAAATGATCAAAATGATTCAGGATTGATAAATTGAATAAATGGGGCCCAAAGTCTAGGCGACCATTTTAGGGTGCATACAGAAGGTGCTAAATGGATTGGCTCCACCTTTTTCCAGTGTTATTATTGAAAATACAAATATCTTCTAGATCAGATTTGGAGCCTTCATGGCTTAGTGGAGTTGCAGGTGGGTAGATGAGTCGAGGTTGTTGTGTCTGCAGGTGAGTTCAGTACAGCAGGATCAACACGTAAAGAAGGATTTGATTTGATTGTTGGCATTCTCATAATTTGATGATGGGTCATCAGTACAGCTAGGGTTTGATTATTGTATTGTAAAACCATGGAACCCTAGTTAGGTTTTTTGACTCCTACCTGCGTGTAGTTGAGTTGGTATATATTGTAATTTTGGAGCTTTAGAGCTCAGAGAGTTGGACAATTGTAAAATAATTTCTCTTTTCTTAAGGGTCATCCGTGCTATCATTTCTACCCTCTAGCTTATACAGTTGTAAATCTTTCATTGATTATTCAAACATTACAGAGGTATTTTGTGATAATTCTTCATGTCCCTATGCTTCCTTGTTTGGATCATCTCTTAATGAATTGAAGTCTATGCATGTTTTCAATGACAACTTAGGGTTCTTGATGTATGCACCCAAAAATGGTCGCCTAGACTTTGGGCCCCATTTATTCAATTTATCAATCCTGAATCAATTTTATCAATAATCAATATTTTCAACAATATCAATCTCTTGATCAAGTCTTAATTTCGATCATATATTACATTTTTATCCTTGGGATAACCATTTATCCTAAGTCTCTATTTGATTAAAAGGAATATTTCCTCCCCTTTTGATTAAATAAAAAGCTCACCTTTCCCTCTTATCCTAAGTTGCACAAATAAAGCATTATTCCTATTTTACAAAAAGGAAAAAAGCAATTTTTGTCTCACATGAGGCTCAAAAGTCAACACTTCACTCTCATTGGAGGATACTTGTGCACATGGATTGCTCCTCTTTCAAGCTCCACCGCCGATTAAGACTTTTTGCCTCTTAATCTCAATAGTCCATTTCTTTGCATTTCTTATAAAAGGAGAGCTCTCTCCTCCATTTGCATACCATATTTTTATGCTAATGTTATGTTGCAGGTTTTAATTGCATTTGGAGCTTTTGAGGATATTGAAGACTTGTTGTTTTCATCATTTAGTTGCATATTTTCTTTCTTAGTTGCATGATAATGGCATTCTTAGTATAGATTTCCTTTTATGCAATAGAATAAGCTCACATAGTCTAAATAGGAGGCATTGTAACACTTGTTATTTCCTTTCATAGATTAGTTGCATTGTCATTTAGATTTGCATTGCATTGCATATTTGATTCTTGGAGATATTGGCATTGTTGCCCTTGTCTTCACTTGAATCTCTCATTGTATGGTTGACTAGCAAGGTCACAAGCTTGTAGCTCTAGCTGAGAGCAAACACATCATAGTCCCTTGCAACTCCATGCATAGAGAGCTATGAGCCGCTTTGTGAGGCCTCATTCTTGAGCAACCTTGCATGTAATGGTTCATAGAAGTGCACCATTTTAGTGTATACATTTCTAGCACCCACCGTGGGGCAGAGTAGATAGGCTTTGTCCTTTATTTCATTTGCATTTTCATCATTTTTCGGGTTATTTTTCAAAAATTTTGCAGTTCTGGTTTTCTGTCTCAGAATATCGCGCGATACTTCTCAGTATATCATGTGATATACCTTTATATAGCGGTGCGACACTTCACATAAGAGAAGAATCACCCGCCAGTACTGAGGTATATCACCTGGCATCGTGTGAAGTATCGCCTGGCATTGTGCGAAGTATCACCCAGACTGAGGTATATTGCGCAACTATAGGAAACTGTGTCGCGCAATACTGGTGAAGTCTGAGACATATCGCCTGATCTGACAAAGACCTGTATTTCCAGTTTTATCATTTGAATTTGATCATTTTAGTTTGCTGGTTTATTTTACTATATTTAGATAGGTCTAACCTGCATCTTTTAGCTTGAATCTATCAGTTTATTGCATATTTACATTTGGATTTTGATTTTGCTAACCTTGTTGGTCTAACAAGTTGTGTTTGTAGGTGCTCTCATTGCTTGAAATTTGCTAAAAATGCATGTCAAAGAGGGCTATTAACAGTTTTTGCAGGGCTGCCCAAATAAAAAAATAAAAATAAATAAAAAAATCTTGCTTGTTTATTTTCTTTCCTTTTAAATGTGGCAAAAACTAGTTGTTTCATCTATTAGGCACTTAAGATCTTATTGTAGGAATTCTTGTGTGGTAGGAGAAGTATGCTCTTCACCATTTTGGTGAACCAGAAAATCTTGACCCATCTTTGAATTTTGAAAACAAGAGGGTAAATGAACTTTTCTTGGTGTGTTTGGGAGAGATTCTTGAGATAGGGGAGTATGCTCTTCACCCTTATGGTGAACGAAAAACCTTGAACTTCAAGAGTTGATCCACTTTTTTTTAGTTGTTAGAATTTTTTAACGGGCCTGCTCTTGAGCAATCAAGAGGAACGACTCAAGTGGGGACAACCTTGTCATCATTTTCCTTGGTGGCAAGTGATTCCAACTCACTATAATCTCAAGGCTATCAAGGACACCAAAAACCTTGATAGACATAACACTTATCTTCGTTTGATGTGAGTAGCTCATGGGATTGCGACCATGGGGAAAACATTGAACAAGAATGCTTAAGGTACTCTTGAGGCCGCAAGGTCCTAGTCCTTTATGAGTAGCAAGAGGGGTGTTGTGAACGGAAATCCTTATTAAGAACCATTAGATAGAAGCCACCTTGTTTAGCCGCTTATCTTCTTAGTGCAAGGATTGATCCAAGTGGTTTACCCGGATCACCTTAAGATACTCACCATATGTGTCCCTTTGGTTCTGTCATTTGACACTTCCACGACAAAGCCAACATCTCTTGTGGGTAACCACTTAGTGTGAGGCAAGGGGGCATCAAGTTGTGGGCTAAGTTGGTAAGTATTGAGCCTTGACTTTTTAGGATAGATTTGCTTGAATTGTCTTTAGTTGTGTGATGCCAGTGCAAATGTTCTTACATACAAACAATCGGTAGCATTCATAGGGTTCTTTTTCAATTCTGATATCACAAGTGTTTTCCTTGGCAAGGTTGCTTTTGCCCTTGTTTCAAGTGCTTGAGACATGTTTGATCCCTCACTGTTTGCAAACCTGCCAAAATTTTGCTGATATTGTGACTGAAATCGAAAACATCAACCCTCAGACTAAAATTTTTGACCAAGCAGACCCAAAAATGCAAATTTTACACAATTCTGGTCAAGAGTTGAACAATTTTGCAATAGTATCGCACTCTGTAAAGTGAAATATCGTGCGATACTTTGCGCTTGCTAAAAATATCACCTGCTTTCAAGAGAAATATCGCGCGATAGTTCGCCCTTGACGGACTATCACCTGACCTGCCTGGAGTATATCGCCCGCCAGTACTGAGGTATATCGCCTGGCTTCATGCGAACTATCGCGCGGTTATAGGTATATCACCCTAGTAGCCTGGAGTATATCGCCTCATTAATTTCTGCCGTGCTTACAATTTGGTCAATTTCAGTTGCTGTTAATCAGGTTAGGTCTTAGAGTAGGCTTCTTGCCCTGACGTTTGGGACCTGTCTTGACTCTAAATTTCTGGTTTTAGTCCTCCGGGATAGCATCATTTGATTTATGAAATCACTTTGGAATAATTGTCAAATTAGAAGGTCATTCTTGGTGCCAAGGTTCATCTCTAAGATTGTTAGCTACATTCTTGGAAAATTTTAGTGCTCTTATTGTCCAAATCACTTTCATTTAAATCTCAATTTCAATCATATTTTGGCCTAGTCCAACCTCCTGATTCAAAAGTGCAAGGGTAGTCACCCTTTGATTTGAAGCACATCTTTGACAGTGTTGGTAAAGCCCTTTTTTTTATCTTCTCATTTCTTTTTTTGGACAATAGAGGACTTTGATTATCCTAGTTTGGTGTTGACACTTTGAGAGGTCACCTTATCAATGAGAGTATCTTTCTTTCATGTTAGTTACGAAAAGGTACCAAGTCAATCAAGGGAAGTGACCCCATGTTGCCTTTAGCCAGTTACCACCCATCAAGACTCGTCGACAACATAAGGGAAAAGGACCCCTTTTTAATCAATCTCCTAAGAGTGAATCTGAGGTTTTTTTTAATCCAGGAGCTAATCCTAGTGAAGTGAGCACCTCTTTTGTACCACTTTCATCAAGTATGGACATGAGTTACACTTTCACCCGACAACAAAGAGAAGCCATGAATCAAACTCTCGAGGATATCTTCCAATGACATAGAAGAGAGTATGGTGGTTCTTCTCATGCTAGTCCACCCGGGTCACCTCCCAACAATGCGAGGTATTTTGTTGCTCACCAACAAGCTGAGAGACATCATAAGCAAGCTCACTCAGATTCAGGGTCACAACACGAAGACTAGAACAACGAATCTAGTGATCACCACATAAACGCAGCTAACGCTATAAGGCATTCAAGACAATCCTCCCTAGTTAAAGACACCTCTCGATATGCAAATACAAGAATGAGAAGCATTGAGAGAGAGAAGCAAGCCTATTTGGATGAACAAGCTGCTTAAAAGGAAAAATTCAGACAACTAGAGGAAGAGGAACGTGCTAAGTTGGATATAAAGAAAAGAGTCACCCAAGAAGAAGAAGATAGACTCTACACACAATAACTCCAAAGCCGATTCAACGGAAGGGGCACCAATAGTGGGACCAACTCACCCCCATCTACCCCTTCGCCAAGTCCTAGAAGATGGTCAAGGACACCCTCACGATCCCCAAGCCCTAGAGGAAGAAGGGTTTCAAGATATGACCATCATAGGAGATAGTCATCTCATAGACATTCAAAGCAACCCTCCCAATGAGCACATCATGGCTAACAACATTGAGGAAGTTATCCTAAATTTGATCATATGGATTTCATGACTATGCAACAAGAACCATCCTTTCAAGCATATGTGGAGCAATATGTGGAAAAAAACAAAGATCAATTCTTCGAAAGTCTTATTAACAAAGGCGCTAAAGTTCCATATAATTTTGATGTTCACCAAAAGATCAAGAAACAGAGCCCTTCCACTGATGAGGTGATCTTACAAATGCAAAAGGATATAGACAGGATGAAGGCTCCCAAGAGCACGTTTCATTTGGACTCCATATGTCCTAACCACATTGACAAAAGTGTGGTGATGGTAGAATTCCCTAAAAAAGTTGAGTTCCCAACATATGACAAATATGATGGCACTGGTGACCCTCACAACTATGTTCGACAATTCTACATAATGAGCTTTTCCTTTCACCATGAAGACTCCTACTTGATGAGATTATTCCCAAGGAGCTTAAAAGGTCAAGCCATGGAGTGGTTCACCAACCTTTCCCCTCCAGTAAAGACATTTAAAGAACTTGTCCAAAGGTTTGTTCAGCATTTTGCTTACAACTTATCGAGGTCGGTCACAATGCTTGATTTGTGAAAACTCAAGCAAAATCAAGGGGAATCTTTTGTCACATTTTTACAATGATGGAGGCGATTGTGTTCAAAAAACCCAAGGACAATCCCTGAGGAGGAGAGAATTGATATCATTGTGAGCAATCTAATACCATAACTAAGATATGAAGTCAAGAGAATCCCATTTAATTCCTTTGATACTATGGTAGAGGTGGCATGTCACATTGAGGATGTCCTAAAAGAACAAGGAATTTTGGCTAAAACAACAAATAACAACAATGGCCAAAATAACAATGCTAATGGTAACAAGGACAAAAACAACTCCTATTGGAAAAAAAACAAGCAAGTGGTCAATGACGGAGTTGTTGACTCATCTCAACCCAAAAATGAAGGAGTTCTTAACCTCTCTCATGCAGTTCAAGTTATGAAGCTGCAAACGTCTTCAACACAACAAGACAAACCTAAATATCAAAGGAGATCTAAAACGGAGAAAAGATAATTTACCAAATTGGGAGAATCTTATGCAGATATTTTTAAGATATTAGTTGCTCATAATTGGCACACCCATAGGATCCTACAAAACATCGTATACTGGATCCTTTACCTCATTGGTGGGATGCAAAGGCTTTTTGCGTTTTCCATAATGGGATTGGACATGACATAGAAAATTGTTTTAAACTCAAGCATCTTGTCCAAGACCTTATTGAAAAAGGACAATTACAAGTTGATGGGTTAACCACTAATGCGAATCATAAAGCCTTTAAAGAGCCCTTGCCTAAATATGAGAAAGGAGAGAATTCTAAGAATGGCAAGGCGGCTATCAACTACACCTACACAAATGCGGAGAACGTTATTAACATGCTTGAAGTTGTGGATGATAGCGTCAACATGGTGAGAGGGAAAGATCCTTATGGACATAATGTGGACTCAACTCCTATGACTGATGAAAGACCCGTTGTGGTGATAAGAGGTCCTCACTCACAAAGAATGGCCCAGTCCCTCAATGTTGTCACTAGGGGTCAGGCTCAAACTCCCATTATTATCAGAGGTCCTAGCACTAGCAAGTCTAAGCAGCCCATGTCCAAAAGCATTCCTCCTAAATCTGCCATTGGTCCTGATTCCAATTATAATCTTATTGACCAATTACAACGTACACCCGCGCAGATATCCATTTTTGAGCTTTTAGAATTGTCCCTTAAGCATAAGCGTGTCCTTAAAGATGTTTTGCGAGCAGCCAGTGTCCCTAACAACTTAGATATTGATCAATTCCAGAATATGGTCAACCATTTGGCTAGCCCTCATTACCTCACCTTCTCAGAAGAAGATGAAAATCCATCAGCCACCCACATAACTTGGCCTTACACATCGAAGTCATGATTCATAAAACCCGTGTGAAGCGTGTACTGATAGATGGGGGTGTGGGGCTCAATATTTGTACCATGAGTTTGTTTCTGGCTCTAGGATATTCTGAGAATGTCATTGACACAAGGAAAAAGATCACAATCAAGGCATATGATGAAGCAGAAAGAAGTTCAAAGGGATTGGCTATTTTTCCTATTCGTATTGGTCAAGTAGAAAAGGATATCTTATTTCAAATTGTTGATGTTGGACCTTTAGCCTACAACATTTTGCTAGGTAGGCCATGGATTCACAAAATGCAAGCATTCCCATCAACGTATCACCAGTGTGTTAAGTTTCCCCATAATGGTGTCGAAATTTGCATACCTGGAGATAGTGCTTTGTCAGTTAATAACATTTCTGCTGGATCACATGTACCTTTGAATAGGGAAGCTGACAGTCCTAGAAGTTCATTTGAACAATGCAAGAAGAAGTTTAAGACCATAGATCTTGGGATGGGAGATTATAAAATTGATTCTTTTACAAACATGCCAATCTCTCCTAGGTCTTATGGGAGACCATCACCAAATATGAAACCTTCTTCATCAGCAATGACATTATTTGGAACATTTGTTGAGTCTTCGGTCCCCATTCAGGAAGAGAAAGAGGAAGTTGTCGTAAGGGACTGGATCTATCATGAGAAAAAGTACAAACACAATGAGAATTTTGCTCCTTCACCTGAAGCTTATGAGAGAGGGTATACACTGGTTAAGAATATGGGTTATCCTGGATATGGTCCCCTTAGCCATAGGTTGCATGCAAAAATTGAGCCTCTTGATCATACTCTTTTTGGATGAAACAATAAGTCCACAATTGGCTTAGGTTTTGAAAGGGAGAAGAAGAAAGGTGTCCCTGTCCTAGCTGCGACGGACAGTGACAGTGACTCAGACTATACGCCTGATCTGTCTAATCAACAAGATGTGTCTGATCATTGGGTGCCCTCAACAAATCTCCTTTGGGGAGATTCTACAAATTTGATATTTGACAGTCCTAATATCCCAGCTGGGACGGATAGTGACTGTATGGCTGCTAGATCGATAAAGGAAAGTGTTGCTATCCAAGCTGCGACGGATATTACCAATGCTAGCACTAGAGAGGGGGAAACCCTTCCTAACCTTGAGGCTTCTACATCACGGGGCCCAAATGATGACTCAGACACAGACTCCCATGAATATGAATGGGACTCGCTTTCAGATGCAACAGTTGATTTGGACATAGATATTGTCCATGCCTATAGTACCGAACCCGATGCGGCCAACGATCCTAGTGTAGGACTAGAGGATTGCACTCCTCAAATTTCCTTAGTGGACGACGCTTCGTTTGGTAGGATGAGTCCTAATTTAGGTATCTTAGGAGAAGACTTGATGAACTCCAATTATATGGTCACCAGATATGACACTTTTTGCATAAATAACATTGAACCAGTCATTGACCTACCCCTTGTTCACTTTGACCTAATTGACTGGTCTCAGTGCCATCAAGAGCCTATATTCGTCACTTTTTAGAATGATTACAAAATTGCCTGCTATCTGAATGCTCTTGAACCCGTGGCTTCTTCCACCAGTGAACCAACAACTAGCATGACAGAGCCTGATATTAAGTACCCCAGTCTAAAAATAAAAGAGAAAGAAAAAAAGAAAAATAGGTCTGATGGCGAAAACCACTTTGTGGCGGTATCAGAACCAAAAATAGTAAAAAGAAATGACGTATCCAAGGGTGAAAACCTCTTTGAGGCACCTAAGGATGGGGTACTTAATAACTTGCCGAGTTATTTCCAGGATAGATCATCAGTATTGATTGAGCCAACAAAGCCAGTAAATTTGAACACAGAAGAAAATCCTCAAATAGTCCATCTTGCTCAGTCTTTATCAGAGGGAGAGACCAAGGCATATATACAATTTCTACAAAAAAGGAAAATTAATTTTGCATGGACCTATTCAGACATGCCAGGGCTTGACACAAATCTTATAATGCATCACTTATCCATAGCTCCAGGTGTCAAACCAGTGAAACAAAGACTGAGAAAAATGCATCCCCATGTAGCTCTCCTTGTCAAAGGGGAATTAGAAAAACTTTTGAGAGCTAGATTCATTAGAGCCATCGATTATGCAGAATGGATCTCAAACATAGTACTAGTTTCCAAACATGATGGGTCCATTCATGTATGTACAGATTTTAGAGATTTAAAGAAAGCATGCCCAAAGGATGATTTTCCACTTCCAAACATTGACATGATAGTGGACATGACAACGGGCTATGAGATATACTCTCTAATGGATGGTTTATCTACGTATAATCAAATTAAAATAGCTCTTGAAGACCAAGAGAAAATAGCATTCACATGTGCATGGGGAACCTATTGCTAGAACGTCATGCCATTCAGATTAAAGAATGCAGGAGAAACCTACCAAAGAGCTATGACCACTATCTTTCATGATATGATGCACAAAAACATGGAAGATTATGTGGATGATACTCTGGCAAAATCAAGAAAATGGGACACACACCTCGATGATCTGGAAGTAATTTTACATCGCATGGAACAGTTTCAACTCAGATTGAATCCAAAGAAGTGCACATTTGGTGTCACCTTAGGCAAACTTTTAGGATTCATAATATCAGCAAAAGGTATCAAGGTTGATCCTGAAAAGGTCCAAGCAATTCTAGATATGCCACCTCCTCAAAATATCAGCCAAATGTGGAGTCTTTAGGGATGTCTTCAATCGATTAGGAGGTTTATTTCTTAGCTTGCAGATAGAGCGCAACCCTTTAATAAGACATTGCATAAGTGTGCTTCTTGTGTTTGGAACGAGGATTGTCAAAAGAGCCTGGATCAGATCAAACAATACTTGGCTAATCCTCCGATCCTAATGCCTCCTATTCTAGGGAAACCATTGATCCTATATATTTTAGCTACAGACACTTCCCTGGGGGCATTGTTGGCTCAATCAGATGATACTGGGAAAGAACGGGCCATATACTATATTAGCCGTACTCTAGTCTCTTATGAGATCAATTACAATAATATTGAGAAGTCTTGTCTTGCAGTGGTGTTTGCTTCTCAAAAGTTGTGCCACTACATGCTTGCTCATACCATACATTTGGTGGCAAAAATTGATCCTCTTAAGTACTTGCTTAGTAAGGCTGCCCTCATGGGTAGACTTGCTAAATGGATGATGGTCCTCACTGAATTTGACATAGAGTACGTTAAAAGGAAGGCCATTAAAGGACAAGCTATTGCTGACCAATTAGCTGATTTCCCAATTCAGGATAGTATGCCGGTCCAAGTGGAATTCCTAGATGAACACATCTTGTATACGACTACTCGCACTTGGACGATGTTCTTTGATGGTTCCCGCATGCAAAATGGATCAGGTGCTGGAGTATTATTTGTTTCTCCACATGGGTACAATATTCCAAAGTCTTACAAACTTTTATTCCCATGTACGAATAATATTGCAGAATATGAACCTTTAACCAATGGCTTGAGAATGGCTATAGAATGGAACATCACAGAGTTACATGTCTTTGGGGATTCTCAGTTAATCATCAACAAGGTCAATGAGGAGTATCAAACCAAGGATGATAAATTGATACCCTACAAAAAGATGGTTGACTCATTGAAGCATTACTTTACCTTTGTTACGTTTCAACAGATCCCTAGGACAGAGAATAAAGCTGCAGATGCCATGGCCACATTAGCTTCCCTTCTTCAGTTGGAGACACATGAATCCAGATTTGAATTCCTGGTGGAAGAGCTACACCATCCCATCTTTGACTCGTCTGAAAGCCATGTCATTTGTACCATTGTCACACATGAGTCTTCCCGATATGGTGCTATCTATTCATATCTTTGTGATGGCATCATCCCTGACACATTCAATCACTCTAAATGCCGAAACCTCATCCATAATGCCTCTCACCACACCCTCATCTCTGGTGATTTATATAGGAGGGGTTTAGATGGGACACTCCTTAGGTGCTTGGAAAAGGAGGAATCCAACCAAGCGTTAGTTGACATCCATGAGAGCATTTGTGGTGGACATTCTAATGATCTTGCCATGGCCCGAAGGTTGCTTAGGGCGGGATATTATTGGCCCACGATGCAAATAGATGCAGTAGCCTTTGCTAAGTCTTGTGAAAAATGTCAGAAACATGGAAACCTGATTCATGCTCTAGGTAGGGAGCTGATTCCTTCTATTTCTCATTGGCCATTTCAGCGCTGGGCTTTGATCTAGTTGGGAAGATTCATCCCAACTCATCAGGTGGACATAAGTTCATTATTACTGCCACTAACTACTTCACAAAATGGGTTGAAGCTGTGCCACTTTCTGTTGCTTCAGGGAAGACTATCTCCTTGTTCATCTTGAATCATATTATTTTCCAGTTTGGAGTGCCTTTTGAGATTATCACTGATAACAGAGGTCAATTTAAGAATAAGGACCTAAAGCATTTATGCAAAAAGTATAAAATCAAGCAACATTGGTCCTCCATTTACTTTCCATAGGGAAATGGATAGGCAGAGGCTTCCAATAAAACCATCCTTAAGATTCTTCATAGGACAGTGCACAAGAATGGTAGGGATTGGCACTTGCAAATCAATCCATCACTATGGGCTTATAGAACAAGTATTCGCACACCTACAGGAGTCACTCCTTTTTCTCTCACCTATGGTGTTGAAGTGGTATTACCTTTAGAAGTAGAGATACCATCACTTAGAGTCTCACTCAAAGGTTTGATTACAGATGAGGATTACCGTGCCATGAGGTTACAGGAACTAAAACTTCTAGATGAGAAGCGTAAGGCTTTCTTTGATCATATGAGAGTATCAGAAGCGTATGTCCAAGGCATTCAATAAGAAGGTTCACCCTAGAGAATTTCAAATAGGTGATCTTGTTTTGCGAGAGAACCCTAAGAACCAACAGAACAGAGAGCAAAAGGGCAAATTTGAACCTAACTAGCTTGGACCATATGTCATCACAGCTACTTTTGGTACTGGTGCGTATTTACTATCTGATCCCAATGGAGAATAGCTCCCTGATCCCATCAACATTGTGCACCTCAAGAAGTTCTATCCTTGATGCCCATTCTGTCTGGGGGCATCCTTTGTACATATTTATTGATCCTAAAAAAAATACCAAAAAAATTCATATATGATGTTGAAAAAATCCTAAAAAGCATAAAAAGTCTTGAAAAAATACAAAAAAAAAATAAAAATTCAAAAATTCAAAAAAAGAAACAAATGAAAAAAGAATCCAAGTGGTGAAAACCTGGAAACAAGTGCTACTTGAGGCCTTTGCATCCCTATTTGTTAGCATGCGTCCTCGACACTGAACCTTTCTCCATCATACCCTGACCTTATTTGGCTTAGTCTGGAATTGGTCTTTGTCTTTATCTAGGGGGCATAACTGTTAGCATTGGTCTTTTAGGTGCGTTTGTCTCTTGGGGCATTTCACAACAGGTATTTTTCAACACCACCCCAAACA
This sequence comes from Chamaecyparis obtusa, assembly GCA_027943335.1. NCBI lineage: Eukaryota > Viridiplantae > Streptophyta > Pinopsida > Cupressales > Cupressaceae > Chamaecyparis > Chamaecyparis obtusa. The sequence goes on along the minus strand of BSBK01009404.1, from coordinate 213,096 downwards.
GTTTTTTTCAACACTACCCTTGCGTCGAAGTGTTTCTTAACACTTATCAGGTGTCTTACCCAATAGTCTCATATGATGTGATATTTCTCACTAAGCAGATATGATACTTAGAGTTTGACTCTATGACCAACACACACGCACTTAAACAATCAACTCGCTTGAGATATGTTGACTTTATTTTTCTTTGTGTGCTATCTATGAGGATTTCTTTGATGAGTGGTCTCTCCCTGAGAAGTTTTTGATGATGCATAGCTAGAAGACTGAGGGTATGAGAACATGTTTTATTTCTTTATCTACTTGCGGGTATATTTCGTTGATCCTAACTGTCATGAGCATTTATGCTGGTCCTACTTGACACTAGGGATTGACAAGGTATTATCCTTGACTATTTTGTGAGTGCATGCTTATAGTTATCCTGAGTTTCATGTGTCTTGATACAAGCATAATCTCACCATATCAAACTTAGGTGATCTCACTGCATTAGTCAGCTTGACCTACATGTCTTTGATGCCTAGGTGAGATTCCAACATTTCTATCTAATAAAGATCATATTCATATCCACATAGTTATGCTAGTGTGTATTGTATGATCTTACGACGCTACCAATAATGCTCGATGATGATAATTAGATGTCTATAAGTGTTGTGACCTTGCAAGTCAACCACTTTCATAGTAGCTTGCATTTCTTGCATATGGAGAGAGCTCTCCTTTTTCATCTTACGTGGACCTGTCAGTCGACTGCACTCACCTTTTCTTCTTCTTGATCATGTCTTTCACTCCTTGTCCTTTTCATCTCGAACCTGTTCCTGTTCATCACAAGGGGTTAATCATATCATCATATCTATATCAAAACTGTCATTTTCAAGAAACATGAGTCTATATCATACACATGAGAATTAAACATACATCTATGAGAGAGAACATACATAAGCATATACATAAGCATTTTTGAGCAAAATGACAAGACAATATACACAAACTGATACATCCATCACAAGAGAGACATAAACACATGATACAATCAAACATCCAGTAAATCTCATATATACATCAATGTCATGATACAATATACAAATGGGATCCCATAATCTGGATCAATGTCTCAAGATATGTATAAACATCTATCAACCTAAGACCTAACCCTAAGACTCGCTACCACCCTCGTGAGGAGCTCGTGGTGGTGGAAGAGGCATGGCTCTCCTATCGAGTACCACATCTGATACCCCTGCCCTCTGAGAGTATGATGGTGCTCTCTCACCCTCTGGAATGGCCTGCAGATAGAGTCCGTGATAATAGGCTGCTCTCGCTGACTCCCCTCGGAGCTCTAGCACATCTGCCTATGCCATCGCCTCTCGGCGTGCTATCTCTACCCTGAGATCGGCTATCTACTGATCTCACTCTACTCTCAGATCTAGCAGCTGCTGGTCTCTCATCGCTATAGTAATCTGGAGCTGCTGTATCTCTGCCTCCTGAGCATGTATCTGGGCTCTTAGATCATCCCCACCTGCAGGCTGATCCTGCTGTGCCTCTACCTGCCGGCGAGCCGGTCTCATCTCATCCTCAGGCATCACCGATCTCTGTCCCCATGATCATTTTTAGCCACCTGATCTCGATCCCTCTCCTCTCTCCATCCTCCTCCCTCTCCCCCTCCCACCATCTCCTCCATCCCCTCTGTCCCCTCCATCCCCTCCGTCCCCCCCGTCATCTCCTCCGTCTCCTCCCTATGTTGGTACCTGTACATCTGGTACCATAAATCGAGGGAATGGCACCCTCCGTCACTCTGCTCTGTAGGCTGCATCAACCCCCGTATCTGCCACATCTAGAAAATACTCCCAGGGCTCGCTCCTGATACCTGCTGTCTCTACGACAGCCTGCTGATAATCCAACATGGGTAGCCACCCATGACCCTCCTCATCCCTGGCCCTGGCATATGTAGAAGTCTCTGTCGACACTCGCTGCTGCCTCCCAAACTACCGCCACACCTGAGTGATACAAAACCTCTCCACTATCACGGCATATCAACCTACTAGTGGCCGAGTGCACATCATGTAGCTTAGCTCATCGGCTGCATCTCCCCAGACCTCCACCTCCCTGTATGGCCTCCATGTGAATGAGGCTATCTCATCTAGAATCCTCCTGTAATATGTCACATCCCCAGTATGGGCATGAGATATGAATCTTAGGTACCTGTAGATGAAGGGGTACCTCCTCTCCCTCAGCTGAACTCTGGGGTGCACCACAACGATGTGCTCCCAAGCCCACACCTGTGCCAGGATGGCACCGCACGCCCATGTCTAACCGTCTCTGTAGATGATCTCATGCAACTCGTGGTACATCTCTGCCAATATGGCAGGACCCCATGCCATATAATGAGGCCTGCCTACCAAATCCACTAGTAATCTCGCCCATCCAAGCGGGAACCCCTTCTGACTGTGGTCAATCATCAAGATCTGCGAGATAATGGATGCCACTATGCATGGCACTAGATAATCCCTCCCAAAGTCATCTATCAGCCTCTCCTAGCTGACATGCCTATCCAGAATGGTAACATCATGGAACATCTCCTGAACCAATTGGCACCCCTCAGTGGCATCCTGATCATAGTACACCTATGCCAACAAATAAATCATGTCAGTTTTCATCATATGGAAACACTACATTTTTTTATTATATCTCAAAACATGATTATACTCACAGGATCACCATGGCACGGAACTCGTAGAATCCTGTAGACATCCTCTAGTGTGATCGATGCCTCTCCAGTAGGCAGGTGGAAGGTGTTGTGCTCACTATGCCATCTCTCGGCAAGAGCAGTCAACAACCCATGATCGGCCCTGATATATGAGAATCTCAACAGATATCTGAATCCCATAGCTCTGATGTCGACATTGCTCAGATCATCCAGATCTCAGACACACCGCAACCCAGTCACCTTCGGCGCTCTGATGATCAGCACTGGAAAGACTTCCTGCAAGCTAAAAACCAAGCCAGTTGTTAGCACATATCATGATGGATGTCTAAAACTAAGTATACAACATCTCTAAAACGTAACATTGTCTAGACCCATGTCATTTTTGCTCAAAAATGCGTCTAAAATCAAATTTTTAACTCAGGTGATATTCTTTTTTGGAGAAGTATCGCCCGATACTTCTCCCTATAGTGGGGCGATATACCTTAGGCCGTGTGATACGTCACTCGATATCGTGCGATCTTTCACCCAGTATCGTGCGATACTGGTGCCTATGGTCGCGCGATACTTTGGGGACCCATGAAGTATCATGTGACACTTCTCCCCAAAGGGCACGATACTTCTAAAGTATCGTGAGATAGTTTGCTCAACCAAAAATTTGAAATTTGAAAAACTTGAAAAATGTGCTAAAAAAGGTATTAAATGCGAGAAATGACTTAAAAAGCTCGAGTTTTTTCGAAAACATACCGTGGCAGGATAGTGTGGTGGCCGGTTGTGCAACCGGGCACGCTCGAATCGATGCCTATGGATGGGAACTCCTACTTGCTGGGCCATTTTCTCTCTCTAAAGCTCTGAAAATTCTCAAATCGCTAAAAGACAAATGATTTTGAAAATGACATTTTGACCCCTTTTATAGCCTTTTGACTTTTTGACCCCATTTTCAAAACACCTCGGAATTGTGCAAAAATTGCACCCCTAGCTAATTTCGACGTCCTAGATCCATTTTTGGACTTGAAATTGAAATCCAAGGTCATCTTGATAGTCAAAATTATGTTTCAAAATCTTCCCTTTTTCTGCGCAGTTGATTGATCTTTTGAGGCCTAATCCTTCGATCTTTGTTGGGGCATCGTCATTTCTTCATTTCCATGTCTTCCAAACTTCTAGTCTTTCATTTATCTTCATTCAATTAACTCCTTTCTCACGTTTGACTGCATCTTTTTCAGTCAGGCTAGGGCATGTTTTCAATGGGTACCCTAGTGACCTTTACATTCGATTATGATTCCCTTCTGATTTGATCAAATCCTTATCAATTTGTTGTTCTCCTCTACCTGATTTTGATTTTGATTTCGAGGGGGTAGTATTTATGGGATTCTCATCCCCAATTCTTTGATTCTCTTGATTCAGACATCTTTTGTGAGCTTTCGCTCAAATTTGAGATTCTTATCTCTTACTTTGAATGTGATCCCGAATCGACCTCATGTTCAAAGGCCATTCTCTATGTTTGTCCGGGTGTGATCCCGAATCAACCTCACATCTGAGTTGTTTTGTGATCCTAGATCGATCTCACATTTCAACTCTTCTTTGACCGCATGTGTTTCCAAATCGATCACACATTAGTCAAAGAGGGGCAAATGTATGCACCCAAAAATGGTCGCTTAGACTTTGGGCCCCATTTATTCAATTTATCAATCCTGAATCAATTTTATCAATAATCAATATTTTCAACAATATCAATCTCTTGATCAAGTCTTAATTTCCATCATATATTGGATTTTTATCCTTGGGCTAACCATTTATCCTAAGTCTCTATTTGATTAAAAGGAATATTTCCTCCCCTTTTGATTAAATAAAAAGCTCACCTTTCCCTCTTATCCTAGGTTGCACAAATAAAGCATTATTCCTCTTTTACAAAAAGGAAAAAACCACTTTTTATCTCACATGAGGCTCAAAAGTCAACACTTCACTCTCATTGGAGGATACTTGTGCACATGGATTGCTCCTTTTTCAAGCTCCACCGCCGATTAAAATTTTTTGCCTCTTAATCTCAATGGTCCATTTCTTTGCATTTCTTATAAAAGGAGAGCTCTCTCCTCCATTTGCATACCATGTTTTTATGCTAATGTTATGTTGTAGGTTTTAGGTGCATTTGGAGCTTTTGAGGATATTGAAGACTTGTTGTTTTCATCATTTAGTTGCATATTTACTTTTTTAGTTGCATGATAATGGCATTCTTAGTATAGATTTCCTTTTATGCAATAGAATAAGCTCACATAGTCTAAATAGGAGGCATTGTAACACTTGTTATTTCCTTTCATAGATTACTTACATTGTCATTTAGATTTGCATTGCATTGCATATTTGATTCTTGGAGATATTGGCATTGTTGCCCTTGTCTTCACTTGAATCTCTCATTGTATGGTCGACTAGCAAGGTCACAAGCTTGTAGCTCTAGCTGAGAGCAAACACATCATAGTCCCTTGCAACTCCATGCATAGAGAGCTATGAGCCACTTTGTGAGGCCTCATTCTTGAGCAACCTTGCATGTAATGGTTCATAGAAGTGCACCATTTTAGTGTGTACATTTCTGGCGCCCACCGTGGGGCAGAGTAGATAGGCTTTGTCTTTTATTTCATTTGCATTTTCATCATTTTTCAGATTATTTTTTAGAAATTTTGCAGTTTTAGTTTTCTGTCTCAGAATATCACGTGATACTTCTCAGTATATCGCGTGATACTTCTCAGTATATCGCGCAATATACTTTTATATAGCGGTGTGACACTTCACGTAAGAGAAGAATCACCCGCTAGTACTGAGGTATATCGCCTGGCATCATGAAAAGTATCACCTGGCGTCGTGCGAAGTATTGCCCAGATTGAGGTATATCCCGCGGCTATAGGAAACTGTGTCGCGCGATACTGGTGAAGTCTGAGATATATCCCCTGATCTGACAGAGACCTGTATTTCCAATTTTATCATCTGAATTTGATCATTTTAGTTTGCTAGTTTATTTTACTGTATTTAGATAGGTCTAACCTGCATCTTTTAGCTTGAATCTATCAGTTTATTGCATATTTACATTTGGATTTTGGTTTTGCTAATCTTGTTGGTCTAACAAGTTATGTTTGTAGGTGCTCTCATTGCTTGAAATTTGCTAAAAATGCATGTCAAAGAAGGCTACTAACAGTTTTTGCAGGGCTGCCCAAACAAAAAAATAAAAAAATAAAAAAAATCTTGCTTGTTTATTTGCTTTCCTTTTAAGTGTGGCAAAAACTAGTTGTTTCATCTATTAGGCACTTAAGATCTTATTGTAGGAATTCTTGGGTGGTAGGAGAAGTATGCTCTTGATCATTTTGGTGAACCAAAAAATCTTGACCCATCTTTGAATTTTGAAAACAAGATGGTAAATGAACTTTGCTTGGTGTGTTTGGGAGAGATTCTTGAGATAGGGGAGTATGCTCTTCACCCTTGTGGTGAACCAAAAACCTTGAACCTCAAGAGTTGATCCACTTTTGTTTAGTTGTTAGAATCCTTTAACGGGCCTGCTCTTGAGCAATCAAGAGGAACGACTCAAGTGGGGACAACTTTGTCATCATTTTTCTTGGTGGCAAGTGATTCCAAATCACTATAATCTCAAGGCTATCAAGGACACCAAAAAATTTGATAGACATAACACTTATCTTCGTTTGATGTGAGTAGCTCATGAGATTGCGACCATGAGGAAAATATTGAACAAGAATGTTTAAGGTACTCTTGAGGCCGCAAGGTCCTAGTCCTTTATGAGGAGCAAGAGGGGTGTTGTGAATGAAAATCCTTATTAAGAACCATTAGATAGAAGCCACCTTGTTTAGCCGCTTATCTTCTTAGTGCAAGGATTGATCCAAGTGGTTTACCCGGATCACCTTAAGATACTCACCATATGTGTCCCTTTGGTTGTGTCATTTGACACTTCCATGACAAAGCCAACATCTCTTGTGGGTAACCACTTGGTGTGAGGCAAGGGGGCATCAAGTTGTGGGCTACGTTGGTAAGTATTGAGCCTTGACTTTTTAGGATAGATTTACTTGAATTGTCTTCGGTTGTGTGATGCTAGTGCAAACGTTCTTACATATAAACAATCGGTAGCATTCATAGGGTGCTTTTTCAATTCTGATATCACAAGTGTTTGCCTTGGCAAGGTTGTTTTTTCCCTTGTTTCAAGTGCTTGAGACATGTTTGATCCCTCACTGTTTGCAAACCTGCTAAAATTTTGCTAATATTGTGACTGAAATCGAAAACATCAACCCTCAGACTAAAAATTTTGACCAAGCAGACCCAAAAATGCAAATTTTACACAATTCTGGTCAAGAGTTGAACAATTCTGCAACAGTATCGCACTCTGTAAAGTGAAATATCGTGCGATACTTCGTGCTTGCTAAAAATATCTCCTGCTTTGAAGAGAAATATCGTGCGATAGTTCGCCCTTGATGGACTATCGCCCGACCTGCCTGGAGTATATCGCCCGCCAGTACTGAGGTATATCGCCTGGCTTCGTGCGAAGTATCGCACGATTATAGGTATATCACCCCAGTAGCCTGGAGTATATCGCCTGGTTAATTTCTGCCGTGCTTACAATTTGGTCAATTTTAGTTGGTGTTAATCAGGTTACGTCTTAGAGTAGGCTTCTTGCCCTGACGTTTGGGACCTGTCTTGACTCTAAATTTTTAGTTTTAGTCCTTCGGGATAGCATCATTTGATTTACGAAATCACTTTGGAATAATTGTCAAATTAGAAGGTCATTCTTCAAGGTTCATCTCTAAGATTGTTAGCTACATTCTTGGAAAATTTTAGTGCTCTTATTGTCCAAATAACTTTCATTTAAATCTCAATTTCAATCATATTTTGGCCTAGTCCAACCTCCTGATTCAAAAGTGCAAGGGTAGTCACCCTTTGATTTGAATCACCTCTTTGACAGTGTTGGTAAAGCCCTTTTTTCTATCTTCTCATTTCTTTTTTTGGACAATAGATGACTTTGATTATCCTAGTTTGGTGTTGACACTTTGAGAGGTCACCTTATCATTGAGAGTATCTTTCTTTCATGTCAGTTACGACAAGGTACCAAGTCAATCAAGGGAAGCGACCCCCTATTGCCTTTAGCCAGTTACCACCCGTCAAGACTCATCGACAACATAAGGGAAAAGGACCCCTTTTTGATCAATCTCCTAAGAGTGAATCTGAGGTTTGTTTTAATCCGGGAGCTAATCCTAGTGAAGTGAGCACCTCTTTTGTACCACTTTCATCAAGTATGGACATGAGTTACACATTCACTCGACAACAAAGAGAAGCCATGAATCAAACTCTCGAGGATATTTTCCAACGACATAGAAGAGAGTATGGTGGTTCTTCTCATTCTAGTCCACCCGGGTCACCTCCCAACAACGCGAGGTATTTTGATGCTCACCAACGAGCCAAGAGACATCATAGGCAAGCTCACTCAGATTCAGGGTCACAACACGAAGACCAAAACAATGAATCTAGTGATCACCACATAAATGCAGCTAATGCTATAAGGCATTCAAGACAATCCTCCCCACTTAAAGACACCTCTTGATATGCAAATACAAGATTGAGAAGCATTGAGAGAGAGAAGCAAGCCTATTTTGATGAACAAGATGCTAAAAAGAAAAAATTAAGACAACTAGAGGAAGAGGACCGTGCGTTGTTGGATATAAAGAAAAGAGTCACCCAACAAGAAGAAGATAGACTCTACGCACAACAACTCCAAAGCTGATTCAATGGAAGGGGCACCAATAGTGGGACCAAATCACCCCCATCTACCCCTTCACCAAGTCCTAGAAGATGGTCAAGGACACCCTCACGATCCCCAAGCCCTAGAGGAAGAAGGGTTTCAAGATATGACCATCATAGGAGATAGTCCTCTCATAGACATTCAAAGCAACCCTCCCAACGAGCACATCATGGCTCACATCATGGAGGAAGTTATGCTAAATTTAATCATATGGATTTCATGACTATGCAACAAGAACATCCTTTCAAGCATATGTGGAGCAATATGTGGAACAAAACAAAGATCAATTCTTGGAAAGTCTTATTAACAAAGGCGCTAAAATTCTATATAATTTTGATGTTCACCAAAAGATCAAGAAACAGAGCCCTTCCACTGATGAGGTGATCTTACAAATGCAAAAGGATATAGACAGGATGAAGGCTCCCAAGAGCACGTTTCATTTGGACTCCATATGTCCTAACCCCATTGACAAAAGTGTGGTGATGGTAGAATTCCCTAAGAAAGCTGAGTTCCCAACATATGACAAATATGATGGCACTGGTGACCCTCACAACCATGTTTGACAGTTCTACATAATGAGCTTTTCCTTTCACCATGAAGACTCCTACTTGATGAGATTATTCCCAAGGAGCTTAAAAGGTCAAACCATGGAGTTGTTCACCAACCTTTCCCCTCCAGTAAAGACATTTAAAGAGCTTGTCCAAAGGTTTGTTCAGCATTTTGCTTACAACTTATCGAGGTCGTTCACAATGCTTGATTTGTGAAAACTCAAGAAAAATCAAGGGGAATCTTTTGTCACATTTTTACAACGATGGAGGTGATTGTGTTCAAAATACCCAAGGACAATCCCTGAGGAGGAGAGAATTGATATCATTGTGAGCAATCTAATACCAGAACTAAGATATGAAGTCAAGAAAATCCTGTTTAATTCCTTTGATACTACGGTAGAGGTGGCATGTCGCATTGAGGATGTCCTAAAAGAACAAGGAATTTTGGCTAAAACAACAAATAACAACAATGGCCAAAATAACAATGCTAATGGTAACAAGGACAAAAACAACTCCTATTAGAACAAAAACAAGCAAGTGGTCAATGACGGAGTTTTTGACTCATCTCAACCCAAAAATGAAGGAGTTCTTAACCTCTCTCATGTAGTTCAAGCTATGAAGTTGCAAACGTCTTCAACACAACAAGACAAACCTAAATATCAAAGGAGATCTAAAATGGAGAAAAGATAATTTACCAAATTGGGAGAATCTTATGCAGATATTTTTAAGATATTAGTTGCTCATAATTGGCACACCCATAGGATCCTACAAAACATCGTATACTAGATCCTTTACCTCATTGGTGGGATGCAAAGGCTTTTTGCGTTTTCCATAATGGGATTGGACATGACATAGAAAATTGTTTTAAACTCAAGCATCTTGTCCAAGACCTTATTGAAAAAGGACAATTACAAGTTGATGGGTTAACCACTAATGCGAATCATAAAGCCTTTAAAGAGCCCTTGCCTAAATATGAGAAAGGAGAGAATTCTAAGAATGGCAAGGCGGCTATCAACTACACCTACACAAATGCGGAGAACGTTATTAACATGCTTGAAGTTGTGGATGATAGCGTCAACATGGTGAGAGGGAAAGATCCTTATGGACATAATGTGGACTCAACTCCTATGACTGATGAAAGACCCGCTGTGGTGATAAGAGGTCCTCACTCACAAAGAATGCCCCAGTCCCTCAATGCTGTCACTAGCGGTCAGTTTCAAACTCCCATTATTATCAGAGGTCCTAGCATCAGCAAGTCTAAGCAGCCCATGTCCAAAAGTGTTCCTCCTAAATCTGCCATTGGGCCTGATTCCAATTATAATCTTATTGACCAATTGCAACGTACACCCGTGCAGATATCCATTTTTGAGCTTTTAAAATTGTCCCCTAAGCATAAGCGTGTCCTTGAAGATGCTTTGCGAGCAGCCAGTGTCCCTAACAACTTAGATATTGATCAATTCCAGAATATGGTCAACCATTTGGCTAGCCCTCATTACCTCACCTTCTCAGAAGAAGACGGCAAATCCATCAGTCACCCACATAACTTGGCCTTACACATCGAAGTCATGATTCATAAAACCCGTGTCAGGCGTGTACTGATAGATGGGGGTGCGGGGCTCAATATTTGTACCATTTGTTTGTTGCTGGCTCTAGGATATTCCGAGAATGTCATTGACACAAGGAAAAAGATCACAATCAAGGCATATGATGAAGCCGAAAGAAGTTCTAAGGGATTGGTTGTTTTGCCTATTCGCATTGGTCCAGTAGAAAAGGATATCTTATTTCAAATTGTTGATGTTGGACCTTTAGCCTACAACATTTTGCTAGGTAGGCCATGGATTCACAAAAGGCAAGTAGTCCCATCAACGTATCACCAGTGTGTTAAGTTTCCCCATAATGGTGTCAAAATTTGCATACCTGGAGATAGTGCTTTGTCAGTTAATAACATTTCTGTTGGATCACATGTACCTTTGAATAGGGAAGCTGACAGTCCTAGCAGTTCATTTGAACAATGCAAGAAGAAGTTTAAGACCATAGATCTTGGGATGGGAGATTATAAAATTGATTCTTTTACAAACATGCCAATCTCTCCTAGGTCTTATGGGAGAACATCACCAAATATGAAACCTTCATCATCAGCAATGACATTATTTGGAACATTTGTTGAGTCTTCGGTCCCTATTCAGGAAGAGAAAGAGGAAGTTGCCGTAAGGGACTGGATCTATCACGAGAAAAAGTACAAACACAACGAGAATTTTGCTCCTTCACCTGAAGCTTATGGGAGAGGGTATACACTGGTTAAGAATATGGGTTATCCTGGATATGGTCCCCTTAGCCATAGGCTGGATGCTAAAGCTGAGCCTCTTGATCATACTCTTTTTGGATGAAAGAATAAGTCCACAATTGGCTTAGGTTTTGAAAGGGAGAAGAAGAAAGGTGTCCCTGTCCCAGCTGCGACGGACAAAGAAAGTGACTCAGACTATACACCTGATATATCTAATCAACAAGATGTGTCTGATGATTGGGTGCCCTCAAAAAATCTCCTTTGGGGAGATTCTATAGATTTGATATTTGACAGTCCTAATATCCCAGCTGCGATGGATAGTGACTGTATGGCTGCTAGATCGATAGAGGAAAGTGTTGCTATCCTAGCTGTGACAGATAGTACCAATGTTAGCACTAGAGAGGGGGAAACCCTTCCTAACCTTGAGGCTTCTACATCACAGGGCCCAAATGATGACTTAGACACAGACTCCCATGAATATGAATGGGACTCGCTTTCAGATGCAACAATTGATTTGGACATAGATATTGTCCATGCCTATAGTACTGTACCCGATGCGGCCAATGATCCTAGTGTAGGACTAGAGGATTGCACTCCTCAAATTGCCTTAGTGGATGACGCTTCGTTTGGTAGGATGAGTCCTAATTCGGGTATCTTAGGAGAAGACTTGATGAACTCCGATTATATTGTCACCAGAGATGACACTTTTTGCATAAATAACATTGAACCAGTCATTGACCTACCCCTTGTTCACTTTGACCTAATTGACTGGTCTGAGCGCCATCAAGAGCCTATATTCCTCACTTTTCAGAATGATTATGAAATTGCCTACTATCTGAATTCTCTTGAACCCGTGGCTTATTCCACCAGTGAACCAACAACTAGCATGACAGAGCCTGATATTAAGTACCTTAGTCTAAAAATAAAAGAGAAAGAAAAAAAGAAAAATAGGTCTGATGGTGAACACCACTTTGTGGCGGTATCAGAACCAAAAATAGTAAAAAGAAATGACGTATCCAAGGGTGAAAACCTCTTTGAGGCACCTAAGGATGGGGTACTTAATAACTTGCCGAGTTATTTCCAGGATAGATCATCAGTATTGATTGAGCCAACAAAGCCAGTCAATTTGAACACAGAAGAAAATCCTCAAATAGTCCATCTTGCTCAGTCTTTATCAGAGGGAGAGACCAAGGCATATATACAATTTCTACAAAAAAAGAAAATTAATTTTGCATGGACCTATTCAGACATGCCAGGGCTTGACACAAATCTTATAATGCATCACTTATCCATAGCTCCAGGTGTCAAACCAGTGAAACAGAGACTCAGAAAAATGCATCCCCATGTAGCTCTCCTTGTCAAAGGGGAATTAGAAAAACTTTTGAGAGCTGGATTCATTAGAGCCATCGATTATGTAGAATGGATCTCAAACATAGTACCAGTTTCCAAACATGATGGGTCCATTCGTGTATGTACAGATTTTAGAGATTTAAACAAAGCATGCCCAAAGGATGATTTTCCACTTCCAAACATTGACATGATAGTGGACATGACATCGGGCTATAAGATATACTCTCTAATGGATGGTTTCTCTGGGTATAATCAAATTAAAATAGCTCCTGAAGACCAAGAGAAAATAGCATTCACATGTGCATGGGGAACCTATTTCTGGAATGTCATGCCATTCAGATTAAAGAATGCAAGAGCAACCTACCAAAGAGCTATGACCACTATCTTTCATGATATGATGCACAAAAACATGGAAGATTATGTAGATGATACCCTGGCAAAATCAAGAAAATGGGACACACACCTCGATGATCTGGAAGTAATTTTAGATCGCATGGAACAGTTTCAACTCAGATTGAATCCAAAGAAGTGCGCATTTGGTGTCACCTCAGGCAAACTTTTAGGATTCATAATATCAGCAAAAGGTATCGAGGTTGATCCCGAAAAGGTCCAAGCAATTCTAGATATGCCACCTCCTCAAAATATCAGCCAAATGTGGAGTCTTCAGGGATGTCTTCAATCAATCAGGAGGTTTATTTCTCAGCTTGTAGATAGAGCGCAACCCTTTAATAAGACATTGCATAAGGGTGCTTCTTGTGTTTGGAACGAGGATTGTCAAAAGAGCCTAGATCAGATCAAACAATACTTGGCTAATCCTCTGATCCTAATGCCTCCTATTCTAGGGAAACCATTGATCCTATATATTTCAACTACAGACACTTCCTTGGGGACATTGTTGGCTCAATCAGATGATACTGGGAAAGAACGGGCCATATACTATATCAGCCGTACTCTAGTCTCTTATGAGATCAATTACAATAATATTGAGAAGTCTTGTCTTGCAGTGGTGTTTGCTTCTCAAAAGTTGCACCACTACATGCTTGCTCATACCATACATTTGGTGGCAAAAAATGATCCTCTTAAGTACTTGCTTAGTAAGGCTGCCCTCACTGGTAGACTTGCTAAATGGATGATGGTCCTAACTGAATTTGACATAGAGTACGTTGAAAGGAAGGCCATAAAAGGACAAGCTATTGCTGACCAATTAGCTGATTTCCCAATTCAGGATAGTATGCCGGTCCAAGTGGAATTCCCAAATGAACACATCTTGTATACGACTACTCGCACTTGGACAATGTTCTTTGATGGTTCCCGCATGCAAAATGGATCAGGTGCTGGAGTATTATTTGTTTCTCCACATGGGTACAATATTCCAAAGTCTTACAAACTTTTATTCCTATGTACGAATAATATTGCAGAATATGAAGCTTTAACCAATGGCTTGAGAATGGCTATAGAATGGAACATCACAGAGTTACATGTCTTTGGGGATTCCCAGTTAATCATCAACCAGGTCAATGAGGAGTATCAAACCAAGGATGATAAATTGATACCCTACAAAAAGATGGTTGACTCATTGAAGCGTTACTTTACGTTTGTTACGTTTCAATAGATCCCTAGGATAGAGAACAAAGCTGCAGACGCCATGGCCACATTAGCTTCCCTTCTTTAGTTGGAGACACATGAATCTAGATTTGAATTCCTGGTGGAAGAGCTACACCATCCCATCTTTGACTCGTCTGAAAGCCATGTCATTTGTACCATTGTCACACATGAGTCTTCCCGATATGGTGCTAACTATTCATATCTTCATGATGGCATCATCCCCAACACATTCAATCACTCTGAACGCCGAAACCTCATCCATAACGCCTCTCGCCACACCCTCATCTCTGGTGATTTATATAGGAGGGGTTTAGATGGGACGCTCTGTAGGTGCTTGGAAAAGGAGGAATCCAACCAAGCGTTAGTTGACATCCATGAGGGCATTTGTGGTGGACATTCTAATGGTCTTGCCATGGCCCGAAGGTTGCTTAGGGCAGGATATTATTGGCCCACAATGCAAATAGATGCAGTAGCCTTTGCTAAGTCTTGTGAAAAATGTCAGAAACATGGAAACCTGATTCATGCTCTAGGTAGGGAGCTGATTCCTTCTGTTTCTCATTGGCCATTTCAGCGCTGGGCCTTTGATCTAGTTGGGAAGATTCATCCCAACTCATCAGGTGGACATAAGTTCATTATTACTGCCACTGACTACTTCACAAAATGGGTGGAAGCTGTGCCACTTTCTATTGCTTCAGGGAAGACTATCTCCTTGTTCATCTTGAATCATATTATTTGCGGGTTTGGAGTGCACCGAGTTGCAGAAGTGAATGTCTACTTGCAGATCATAGGTTGTGTCTTATGTTTAGGCCCTCCTATGAAACACTTATGCAAGCCTATTCAATAATTTGTGACCTACTAGACCTAAGCCTCTCATTGGTTATATCCCTCTATGCTGCAATTCATACCCTAATTTTGGTGTATCACTTAGTAGGTAGTTTTCTTTCAGTCATTTCCCTTTCCAAGCATTCCTTCTATCCCTTTCCCTCAAAATTTTTACTTTCATGTCTAGAAGCAAATTAAGGTGATTATCCAAGAGGAACCAGCCTAGAACTTGGAGGTCTCATCTCAGTTAGCATAGGTCCCACAACCTGGAGATGATTCCCATGTTATACTAAGTTATCAAGATGAAGAGAGCTTGAAACAAAGGTGCAAACTTAGTGTATAACATTAACATAATTAATTATTTACTCCAACACCCCCCCTTAAGATGAGAAACAATGCAGCTACAAACAATGTAAGAAGAAATAAAAGAAAACTATAGTGCTTAAAGCATAAAATGGGTCCCAATAACATGGCCTTATGATGTACCCAAGTACAAAAGAGAGTCTCTATAAAGCAAAGAAATAGAGAAAACCACATGGGAAAAACTCTACTCCACAAGGAGACAGACTAATCTGAAGGATTGAAGAAGCCTCCAAAACTAGGAATGTTCCAAAAAATAAGAACAAGAATGAACATGTAGAACATCACTGAAGCAAGAAGATGCAAACTCTATCAAGAAGTAACTACTAATCTAAAGATACTCCACTAAAATAGAGCATGACCAGGTAGAGAAGGTTGTAATTTGTATGAGTGCCCTCAAATGACTCTACTCGAATCAGGAGGCAAACAAAGGAAAACAACTGAACTGGAAGATACAGATGGTATAAAATACCAAAGCCTGAAGAGCTTATCAATGAAAGATGGAAGAGTGCCTCTAAAAATAGGAAAGAAAGAGTGTCTACATGGTAAATGATCCATCTCACAGAAATGCATAGGTACCCAACAACTGCATCCGCCTAGTACATAGGAACAAATACTGAATACATAGCTCACCCTATCAAACCAAGGAAGCAGTAGAACTAACAGTAGAAACCCCCCCATACTATTGATAAGGGAGTAATGACAGGTAAACTAAAAATATCATCTAATATAAACTGCATGATGAAGAAGAATCTGAAACATCGAATGTGCAGAGAGAGTACAAACACATATAGAGATACCTGAGGCTAATGTCGTTGGAGGAATGCTCACATGAAAAAAGAAGATGGAAAACAAAGGCAAACATCAAAATCCCCCTGACACTTTATAATGGAATGCAAGTATAAATAGCACAAACAAAAGAACAGCCTAAGATGAGCCATCCCTCAAAGGGAAGAGATCCCAAGACTTGAAACATCCAAGATATCCACTAGACTATAAAAATGCAAGAATCTAAATAAACTTAACCTAGAGCATAATTTGGAAAACTGACTCATAGCACTGAAAGGATCTCTGAACAAGCTTTCCAATGATATATCATTTTCTGAAAATGGAGTCCAGATGTGCAAGATAGAGCTCCTGAAGTACAGAACTAAAGATCTGGCTTTGACAGAGAAAAAAACCATTAGAAAATTAAAATAAAAAAATATAACCTTCAGATCTGGAAAGATTTCAGAATCAACTTTCCGACGATATCTCGTTTACCAAATTTTGACACTGTATGCTCAAGATATGAGCAAAAAACCACTGAGTGCTCTTGAGGGCCCAAAATGGATGTGTTGACATCAGCACTTTACGGGCTTAAAATTGATGGCCAAATGGCCATCGCAACATACAAACCCCCTGGGGCTAAAACTCTGGCCCTTGGTCACCATATGACCAGGGGCTAAAACTACATTCGCCTAGCTTAAATTTGACGGCCAAATGGCTGTCACCAGCCAAAATAATTTAAATAATAATAATAAATTTTTTTTGCAAAATTGCATGTCCACCTCGAGATCTATGTCAAGCCTTTCAAATTTTTGCCTCGATTTGCGTTCTAATTTTTTTGCCTAAATTTACGTTCCAAACAATAATTTTTTTTGTCTCAATTTGCATTCCAAAAAAAATAATTATACCTCAGGAAGCGTGCCAGTCAATACAAATTCTACCTCGAGAAGTGTGCTAAGCTGTTTGGTACCAAAAAATGCTCCAAAATGTAAAGTTGTCCAAATTTGACATGTTTTATAGCAAAATAAGGGTTTTTGGGCAATGTGAGCTCTACGGTCCGTTTGAGCTCAAAGTGCACCAAAATTTAGTGACCCCCTAATTTTAATAAAAAACTAAAAAATGCTCTAATATGAAACAGATGAATTTCTAATCTCTAAATCCTTCAAACGTGAACAAACTATAGCAGATTAGGCTCTGATACCATGTAAGATTTGAGCAATACAAATCGACAAAACCTAAAGATCACCTGCATACAAAAAACCTGTTACAAGGAAGTAGAGACAAGAAGAGGGCAAGGGTTTGACTCAGAATATGAAGAAGAAAATATCCTCAAATAATGAATTAAAAAAATATACAATGAATCATCCTTATAAAGGAGATCGAAAGCCTTGAAAGACAAACCCTAGTGCATGTAATAATTAGTTTAATTATTACATGACTAATGCATGGAATTTTATATTTAAAACAACTAGTGCATGAGTTTAGAACAACTAGTGCATGTGTGTTTAAATATAAACAACTAAAGAAAAAGAGTTGACATCTTAAGAAGGGAGTAAAGTTAATTAACATAATTAATACTTTACTCTAACATAAATCTTGTGTAAGATGTTGCGTGTGATTTTTGTTTAAGTTAGTTAAAAATACATTACATTTTCATTATCACATAGTAGTTGTATTTTATTTCATAGGATAAGATTTGAAGTAAGTTGAGTTGACTGATTCACCCCTCCTCTCAATCACCGATTAGGGTTAACAATTGGTATCAGAGTACAATTCTTAGGAAAATGAGCTTAACCGCTTGAGTAATGATCATGGAGGGTTATTGATATCAGAAGCAGTTAAAGGAAGAAAATGAAATGATTGCTTCTCTTGAAAAAAATTGAGAATATCTCTTGCAAAGAGAAAAGAACTGGCTTTGCAGTTGAGTGAAAGTCAGGACACGATAGATGAATTGTTTAAACACAGTATTTTAGATGAAGCAGAGGAAGTAGTTTCTGAACTCATGGAGAAAAACTAGAACCTTATCGATCAAGTCTCTAATTTGAAAAGAGAATAGGAAGGTCATGCACTGAGAATGATTGAACTTATCAAAGCAAGTAGAAAAGTCGAGGATGAGGAAAAGAGTGCTAAAGAAGCACTACAAACTATTGAGAGAGAAAGTTACTTAGCTGAAGATTCTCTAAGAGAGATCGATGCACTCATACTGTAATTACAAGAAGAAATGTAGGGTATAACTCAAGAAAATGCCATCATGCATGAACACTTGCATGATAAAAAAGAAGCAAGTAGAGAAATGGTTGTTGAAGTTGAAAAAATAAAAATGCATTTGAAAATTGTTGAGGACAGAAATGAAAAGCTTAGAAAATACAATGATGGTTCTGAGAAGATGGATGAGCAACTGGAAGCTCAAAGCAGGCATAAAGACCTGATAGGACTTGGTTACAATGACCAAGGCACCAAAGAAACTGGTGAGTCCTCAAACCTCAAAGGAATCAAGGAGGATAAGAAGAAACCAATCGAAGAAAAAGGTAAGAGACTCTAAAAACCATCTTGCAAACACTGTGGAAAATCGAGTCATAAGTCTAATGATTGTAGGAATGCACCGGTGAAACCCTTCACCACCAACAATTACTATAATAAATGTTATAAGTATGGACATAGCTTGGCCTTTGAATGCAAGTCATGATCAAACAATGTGTCTAGTAGCAATAGATGAAACTTTAAAGGCTATTTCTATGCATGCAATAAATTTGGATATAAGGCTGAATTGTGTAGGTCTACAACCATAGCATTCAAATCTCCACCAAGACTGTTAATCTATAACAAGAATGCCAACTGAGGCACTCCTATGTGTGCTACGTGTGGACAATCAGGGCATAGAGCTACTGAGTGTTGTTCACCCATGGACAAAGGAAAAAGAGTAAATCTGTGGAGAGGAACTAGGATGACTTGTTACAATTGTAACAAGATTGGACATTTGGCTAGAGATTATAGGAACTAGTTAATAAGCAAAGATAAAGGACAAGTTAAACCAGTCAAGAGGAAGGAGACTCCCAAATAAAAGGGAAACATAACTGAAGAAACCAAGAAATAAGTGAAGAAGATATGGTCCAAAAAGGGGGCAAAGAACTCTTAAGGAGAAAGATCAAATACAAAGTCATCATCTACTGATGATGATATCTCTTCATCAAATTAAGCCATCAAGGCTTAAGGAGGAACAGGTAGAACTGCTACTATCCCTAGAGCGACTAGGGAGATTAACTCTCACTAATTGGAAGTTATTACTGAGAAGAACTCACCAATCTATGACCAAAGAACCAGTCAAAAGAGCATGTAGTATGCTCTGGTTAATTACCTTCTTGGTGATAGACTAATGCAACATGATTTAAGTATTTAACTTATTATTTTTATTATTGTATGCAAATTTAATGTCTATTTTAGAATTGAAATACTAACCACTATTAGCTATCAAATCTATCTAAAATACATTCCAATGAAGATTAAAAAGTAAGAAATGAATAAAAAAAGTATTAAAGCTTTTATCTTCACTTACCCATGTAGCTTGTCTCCATTTCTCTCCTAGCCTTGAATTCTTGGATTTGGTGAGCTCTCAAAATTTCAAATATGCTCCTTTTCTCAAGATGTTTTCAAAGTGTGGAGATAGTGGAATTATATGCAAAACTAGCCTAAATCTAGATTGCTTTATGCTATGATAATGGATGCAAATTTGATGAATGAAGATGATATGAAAATTCTCAAGATAATATTAAAATGGCTTGATTGCTTGATTTCTTTGAATTCTTGATTGCTTGATTTCACTATCTCTATTAGGCTCTCAAACGTAGAGCAAGACTCCTTTTATAGGTTTTTGGAGGACTCAAGCCTTGGTGGCAAGATCTAAGGGTGGAGATTGAAAGGTGGAAGATCTTAGGGTTGAAATTGACTTGGATGAAGGGGTTGAGAGAAATAAAGATTTAGTTGGAATGTGAGAGGAGGAATAGGAGAGATATTCCTCCTACATTGACAAAAGGGAGTGTAAGGTGGAAGGGAAAGACACATGCCAAGTGTCTCACAAAGACTCTTGAGAAGAAGGTGGGAAGACATTTTCCTCATGAGGACTCTTAGCACAAGTGTCTAATGAGTCACCTTTGACTCCTTGAGGTGGCTAGAGAAGCTCCTAAGGAATAGGGAAGGTGTTCTTGACCAAGTTGGAAGAGGACATGTGGTCATGAGACCAAGTCTCATGAGGCCACATAGCCCTTTAGAAGAGGACATGTGGGTGAGGATAATTGTGACTTATTAATAATTAATATAATTAAATTACTTTAGCCAAAATGACGTGTCAAGAGACTAGGTTCATGAGATGGACTAAAATACTTAGTCATATAGTGATTGTGAAACTGAATAATTAATTAAATCACTTTAATAAGACTAATTAGAAGACTTAGGATAAGAAGAATAAGATAGGTGAATATGCTAAATAAATTTAATAATTTATTTAATAATAGAAGAAATAAACATTAATTAAATAATAAATATTTAATTAATTTATCAAGCCAATTAAGTGTATACATTTTGTGCCAATTTGAAATAATGTACTGGTAGTATTATTTCAAAGAAAAATTAAGCACATTGCCCCTACCCTAGTTAGAAGTGACACTAGCATGCCCCCTCGGTAGATTGATTGAGAAATTTATGAATTTCATGTTTTTTATTTTTATTTTTTTGTTTGTGTTAAGTCGATGATCAATCTCACAAAGAGATGTGAAAGAAACTGAAGAAGAAATTGGTTGGTAGAAGAATTTTTGCAAGTAGGGTCCACACACCAAGAAAATAGGGCCCACAAGATATATATAGGAGTGTAAGGGGCTAATAGGTGATCATTTGCACAATTGTCATCGAGAGAGTGAAGCTTTGGAGAGAATAGAGCAAAGCTGAGAAAGATGTAATTCCAACTTCCAGATCATCGATTTGAGCGCGTTCGACGATTCCAAAGACCAGTTGACTATGGAGAGATGGTAGGTGGTTCAATCCTCCCTTCTTTTCAATTGATTTTGCATATGCTAGATTGAATCTTAGCATGTTTTAGGTTGAATCTAGGTTAGGTTTAGGATGAAATTTTTTTGTTCATAGGTGAAGAACGAATGCATACATGTGGTGCATGGATGTACAACAACATGCCCTATTTGCATAGATTTAGGGTATTACTATGCATACATGTGGAGTACCTGCAAAAATATTTTAGGATTTTAGAAAGTTGCACATTTATGAAATAAATGTGTGCTTTGGTTAAGCTGTGCATACACATAAATGTGTTGTGCATGTGTTAGATGAAACTGCACAACTCTAATTTTTGCACAATCATGGAGGGCTTCTGCGCATGCATTTTTCTGTGTTGCGCATTTGTTTAGGTGGATGAAATTAGTTAGATGATTAGGAAGATTAGGTCAAACTATAGGCTGTTGAGTTGATTTTCTCTATCGGCTTATAGATTTTGTTGTTTGAAGGTCGGCAACATCATTGCATGGTCACTAGTCAACCTACCTAATTAGAATTGATATAATTATCTATTTTGACATGTGATAAACATATGGTCAATTTAGATATAGGATAGACTGATAGATCAGTCTGTACTTGTTTAGTAGACCTGATAGTGTTTTTATGGTGTTTATTGTGATAGGAGGACATTAACGATGTTCTGATGTCACATGAGAGATATCACGTTACTCAAAACCTGAGGCCAACGTCATTAGAGACTGATAGAGTATTGATAGGGGTGGCTGGTCTTTATCACATCATATACACGCCCGAGATCAAGGCATTATCACAAGCACAATTTGAATATCCAAGATAAATTTTGGGCATTGTAAATATTGATGTACTAAGTAGTAAAAATTATAGGGGAGTGTTAGAAATTAAGGTTTAATTTCTACCATATATGTCGACTAACAATTTAGTATATTTTATTAAATAATTTTTGGTCTATGTCGGCCAAGTAGAATGTTTTAGAAAAATATTTCTATTGCATGTTGAAAAATTCTAGATTATTTTAATGTTTGAAAGTCTTCTATATAAGAGAATGATACAAATTATTTTAGACAAGGCAATGTGAAGGAAATTAAGTTATTGTGTTGCAACAACAAACTGCCCATTGATAGACAAAATGCATGATGACATGGCATCATATTTGATGATGTGTCTTTGAAATGTTGGTTATAAGTAGGGTTTCCAAGTAAGTTATAAAGAAATGGGAGTGATTTAAAAAAATACGAACTTAGGGTGCTCAACTACAAGGTCTTTTCCCATATGCCTCTTGTCATTTGATGAAATAAAACAACAAAACCAAAGCCATTAAAAGTTATTATACTTCTCACTAGTTTTAAACTTTGAAAGAATATTCTAAAATAAAATCCATCATTATCAATATATCTTAAAATAAAAAAATCAAGGCAACTCACCATGACTTCAGTCCTTGCAATAAATGGGAAAATTGCAAGCCAACCAAACCCCTTAAAAATTTCAAAATAAAAGGCTATAACATTTATTTCATCTCCATCTCTAGGTAAATACCCCATTTCCCTCTAAGGTAAATACCTCATTTCTAGGTTCTGCAAATGAAATTTATATATCTCATTTCTAGGCTTTGCAAATGAAATTTATAATAACAATTGCTACAAGGAAGCCAACTTCTAAAGAGCCTTAATTTTCTATGATAATCACAATCATGTTATAGGAATTCCTCTTGTGATTAGAACAGTACACTAAATAACTAAGATATATAGCTCATATGCATGTATTCATATTGATAGTTATCTAACATACATATATTTCCAAACAATACCATCTTTCACATGAAATATATATTGATATTCACATTAGTAATTATCTAAGACACTTATATTTCCAAATAGTACATTCTTTTGCATCAAATAAATATTGCAATGTGTGTGCTAAGGAAAGCACTTTCATAGGGTTAGTATTGCAAATAAATGAATAAATCAACTAAATTACCACAAGGAGTAAGCTATTTAAGCAAGTAATTGACAATTAAGCACTCTATGGATCTCTATTTAGGGATGCTAATGAAAAGCTCTCAGCAAGCTTCCATTAGTGACAGTCCTAAAATGAGAATGAATGATAAAGAAACTAAAAGGTTCAATTCCAAAAGAAATAAGCCTTAGTTAGTCCTAAATTTTCCTTTCTAGCTATAAATTGCAAGAGGTTTGATGCTATTCTCATATTTGTGCATGAATATTGATTGAATTATTCCTTGCTTTTACATATTTTGACAAGGGTAGGGGTGTGGTTGATTTGATCATGATTAGGTGAGGGTTAAGTCCATAGTTCCACTTTTGGAGACCATTTAAATATTTTGTCCTCAAAGCTTGGGACCAAAGGACAAAATGAGTGGACAAGATGCATTCTCCAAGTGAGTGATTGAGATTTGATTTAGTCTTGATCCATGTGAGCTCCATCCTTAAATCCTATTGGTTGATGAATTTTCCTCCCATTTGGTGGTTGAGGGAAAATAAAATTTAATTAATTGCATTTAATTAATATCTTTAGCCATGTGTACCCTTTGAATGGGTTGATTTGATTTAATTGAACTATACAATTAATTAAATTAATTGCACAATTAATTGTTTTGATTTGATTTATTTGATTTTAATTGAATTTATGGTTTGATTTAAATTTTAATTTGATAAATGCTCGATTTGATTCAATTGATCTGAGGTTTTTCTTGATTTCTCATGTGAATTAATCTTGTCCAATTTTAGGTGATTATAAATGCCCCTCTTTGAGTTGACATGCGAAGCATGTCGATTCAAAGAATGTCCTAATCGTCCTTGATATGAATTCCTGATTAGCTAATGTCTTATTCAATATGATAAAAGATGTAGTTTTGATGATGGAATTGATGTGTGTTTGACTTGATTTGATGTCTTGATGGTTGATTTGATGATGGATTGTCTGATACAACACCTTATTTTCTCTGATTTGATGTTTGACGCCCCTTTCGATTGATAAGAAAAAAAAAATTTGATAAATGATTAAGCTTTGATTTGATGGTTGTGCCCCTGATTTGATAATACTGATGACGTTCTTGATTAGCTGAGTGTATGCCCCCTCAGAAATGAAATGAAATTTGATAGTTGTTTTAAAAAGTTGATTGTTTAGGTCATTTGGCATGAATTAGGTCAATTTGTAATGAATTTTGATTTCATTTCTGATAATGAATTTGCATTTGTTTGATGACAAATGCCCTTGATTTGGTAGGATTGGTGAAAAACTTGGGTCCCTGGTCATTTTCTGGTCAAAGATGTCCTTTTTAGATCAAAATGGCCTATATATAGGCGTAAAAAGTCATTTTTCCTATTCAGTTTCACTCTGCCTTTTGACTTTTCCTCTCTGACCTCTCTGAGCATTTTGCAATGGTTATCCCAATTAGAGAGCACATATTTGAGTGTGGGTGCCAATATCGACGACCACTAGGCTATGGACCTCCGGTATGTACCCGATCAACTTACTTTGTCAATTTGATGCATTTAATTTGAAAAAATTGAATTTTTTAAGGAAAACCCCTCTTTTTTTCTTTTTGCAAATTAAATAGCACGTTTAAACATTTTAATAGCGCGTACACCCCTATTTTAGCACTTCCACAGTTTTATGTAGCGCATCCGCAACTTTAAGTTGCGCATACACATGTAGCAATTAGGGCCCTTTTCATCTTTAGCTTTTTCTCTGGTGCGTACAAATTCAAGTGCGCTTTTGATATTTTAAGTAGTGCGTAAATGGTATTCTTTTAGCGTGTACAAGATGTTGTAGTGCATATACCTTAAAACAACACTTTTGATTTTTTAAATAGCACGTACACCATTTAAAATTGCGCTTTTGCCTTTTAGCGCTTTTAATCATTTAAGTAGCGCTTTTACCCTGTTTAGTAAAAATGCAAATGACTAAGTCAGTTTTCCGAACTGTCCAGTGTCATCGATCAGTTGATTGGTTTAGATAACAAGCCTGATTTGGTAGCAAGTCGTAGGATGTCAGTTTGAGTCAATTTATTTTGAATTTTTTTATTGTCAATCTCAATTTAGATGATGGATGATGATAAATTTTCTGTCCTCTCTTAATAGAATCAGAAAAATTGATTGTGGTTTGATAATTTTTAAACGTTTGATTGACTTAGGATGATTCAAAAGATATTGTTTTCAAATACTGATGTGATTTAAACTTGATTTTTGGAGGCCGAGCTTAGGTCGCTCGCCATTAGAGGTTTATATCCCTTACCATTCCAGATGATCAATGACCTCGGTGATCTAGATCGTCAACTCATCAACAAATGCAATCTTTCATTTCTACTTGTCGTACCTCGATTCCGAGTGAATCAGGGACTCATTATAGCTATGGAAGAGAGGTGGCACTCTGACCATAACACGTTTCATTTTCCTATCAGAGAGATGACCATCACTCCTGAGGATGTGTATCGCATCTTCTGTATCCCCACTCATGGAGAGTTCATCTATTACGACCAGGTGTACGATGGGATGGTTTGTAGGTGGGTATTTTGTGACCTAACTATTGGTGATGATCATATCCAATGGGCTCAGTTCCCTTCTTTCCCGGTTCTTCCTGCGGTGCTAGGTGCTCTAATTGGCAGCTTCCTTGTTCCTAATCACCAAGGGCATGGTTTCGAAGTTGGTTGGGGGCATATCCTTAAGGATCTGATTGCTTAGCCATGGTGATTTGATTGGGGTACTTGTGTTTTGATGCAGCTATATCATGAGCTGCATTCGGTTGTGTATCGTCGTAGAGCGATTCTGTCTGCAGGAGTCATTTTGCTATAATTATGGACATGGGAGCATATCCCAGTGACTAGGCCTATCTCTGTGAGGCACCATGATCCTAGGTGGCCTTTTGCATGGATGTATGAGGGTATGGTTGTGCAGGTCCACTCGGGAAAGTTTGATTACTAGCGGTGAATCATTGATGATGTAGATCAGCTCGTATGACGACCGTATATTGGATGTGAGGCATGGACAAAGGATGCATCTAAGCTTCCTTTCATTGAGAGATTTTGCTTCCTCTAGGTATTACGACAGTATGATCCTACACAAGGTATCCCACAGGGTTTGGCACTATATTCCCAAGTACAGGTGGAGAGATCACTGTGGGGGCCACAGATTGATTACATGACAGCTCATCAGGAGGTCTTACAGCTAGGTCACTTGCCTTGGGCTACGTGAGATCATGTGATTGACACTGACATGATTGATGATTACGCTGATTATCTTGCTCAGAACCCCTTTCCAAGGTTCACAAATCCATCTTATCATGGAGGGTTTGGCACTATATGCCCAAGTACAGGTGGATAGATCACGGTGGGTGCCATTTTGTGTGCTAAGGAAAGCACCTTCATAGGGTTAGTATTGCAAATAAATGAATAAATCAACTAAATTACCGCAAGGAGTAAGTTATTTAAGTGAATAATTGACAATTAAGCACTTTATGGATCTCTATTTAGGGATGCTAATGCAAAACTGTCAGCAAGATTCCATTAGTGACAGTCCTAAAATGAGAATGAATGATAAAGCAACTAAAATGTTCAATTCCAAAAGAAATAAGCCTTAATTAGTCCTAAATTTGTCTTTCTAGCTATAAATTCCAAGAGGTTTGATGCTATTCTCAGATTTGTGGATGAATATTGATTGAATTATGCCTTTCTTTTATAGATTTTGGCAAGGGTAGGGGGTGTGGTTGATTTGATCATGATTAGGTGAGGGTTAAGTCCATGGTTCCACCTTTGGGGACCATTTAAATATTTTGTCATCAAAGCTTGGGACCAAAGGACAAAATGAGTGGACAAAATGCATTCTCCAAGTGAGTGATTGAGATTTGATTTAGGCTTGATCCATGTGAGCTCCATCCTTAAATCTTATTGGTTGATGAATTTTCCTCCCATTTAGTGGTTGAGGGAAAATAGGATTTAATTAATTGAATTTAATTAATATCTTTAGCCATGTGTACCCCTTGAATGGGTTGATTTGATTTAATTGAACTATGCTATTAATTAGAATAATTGCACAATTAATTGATTTGATTTGATTTATTCAATTTTAATTGAATTTATGGCTTGATTTTAATTTTAATTTGATAAACGCTCAATTTGATTCAATTGCTCTGAGTTTTGCCTTGATTTCTCACTTGAATTAATCTTGTCCAATTTTATGTGATTACACAACGTAATTGAGATTGGCATGTATTTACATTGAACTACCTAACACACATAGTTTTGGAAATTGTTGTACTTTGCATCAAATACACAATGCAATGTGAGTGAGATTGGCATGTAGTTAGATTGGTAATGATGTAATACATCTACATTCCTAGAAAGTATTATCTTTTGTATCAAATATAAATTGAAATGTTCGATTGACATGCATTTAGATTGATGGCTAACACATGTTCCTATGAAAGTCCCATATTTTGAATGAAATATAAATTGCTGAAAGTGAAATGCATGAAAGGCATATAGATTGATAACTAACACGTACATCTTTTTGAAAAAGTACCATCTTTTGCATGAAATATACATTTAAATGTAATTGGGATTTACAAACATGCATTTAGAGTGGTAATTATCCAACACACCTACATTTCTAGGCAGCAACATCTTTGGCATCAAATATGTAAGGAGATTGACATCCATTTCGAATGGTATCCCTCTAACACATCCATTTTGCACTAAGTACCTTTTTTTACATCAACTATACATTGAAACATAACTAAGATTGACTTGTACTTGGATTGCTACCTATCTAACACGCCTATATTTTTAAAAAAATTTAATCTTTTGTATCAAATATACATTTAAATGTTATTGACATTGACATGTATTTAAATTGGTAACTATCTGAATGCACATGTTTTAAGGAAGTACCGTCTTTCTTATAAGTTTATAAGTATAGATTGACATGTATTTAGATTGATAACTTTCTAGCACATATTATTTCTAGAAAGTACCATCAATATAACTGAGATTGAAATGCATTTAGATTAGTAATTATTTCACACACCTATGTTTTAAGGAAGTACCATCTTGTAAATCAAATATATATTGAACTGTAATTGAACTGACATGCATTAAGATTGGTAACTTATTTGTTTCCCAAAATATATCAAATGTACATTGAAATGTAATTTAGACTACCATACATTAACATTGGTAACTATCCAACAACCCTAGATAATTCTAGAAAGTACCATTTTTTCAGAAATGTATGCAACTGACATGTATTAAAATAACATAAAGGGGTTTGTTGTCTCTTAAAAACAATTGTCTTTTGATCAGCAATTTAACAATCACAATACATTATCAGCAAAAGCTAGCAATTTATATAAAAACATCTGCTAATACCAAAATATCAAAGAAGAGTTAAAACCTCTGGGTCTAAAGGAGATATGAACATTGTTTATTTTGAATCCATAATGGCACCTAGTATCTGAAAAATAATAATAACCAAAACAAGAGACACCTTAAATTGCCACCTGGATGGTACTAGAAAATCGTTCAATGTATCTTGGTTACCATCGCTCCTGAATTCATAGAAAACGAATCCGTCAATACAAGTGCTACCTATGCAAGAAGTATTCAATAATATCAAAACATACCAACATACTCAGTGAATGTAGGCAATACCCAAACACACTATAGCTCTTTTTTTACTAAGTAAGGAGTCCAAAAATCTCTCAACACTGGTAATAGGGGGCAAATAGTTGGTTGGATAATGATACCTTTAACTTTATTCTTAATAGATAGTTTGTAATGTATTATTTTTTAAGCTAGTACTTGAGTATCAAAATGAGTATCAAAATGAGTTGTAAACTTGAGCACTTAACTTGTTCCAGAAATTGGAGTTAAATGTACATTTCCATTTGTAATTTAGCCAAAAATTAAGAGGCCAATCAAAACGAATATAAGTATACACCTTTTTAAGAAATGTGATTGAAGTGACTAAAAGATGCCATTGTCCATTTTAAAAAAAAGATTCCTTCAAAGTACAGCTTTATAGAAAGCTCCAGAGAAATTAGAGATTGGATAAAGGTCTATACTTATTTGTTCAGCCCATAAGCTACTTTAATCTTCTCCCCTGAAGTCCCATTAAAAGCACAGAAACTCCAAATATATTTAAAACTAGGAGAAGCCCAATTAAAAGCACTGAAATTCGAAATATATTTGCCTACACGTTTTGTAAAGGCTGTTGGTTCTGTTTTGATGTTGAGGTGAGACAATCTATAACAAATCATTTTACAAAAATCTGTTTCTGTCTGCTATAGCAACGGTGTTATTTAATTTTTGTTTTCTCTGGCCTTCAAAATTGGTGTCAAAGCTAGGTGAGAACGATTAAATGGAGGAAAAGTGATTGCTAGAAATCGCTGAGAGAAGGAATCATAAGAGAAAAGCCACTGGGAATTAGTTGCTACCACAAATAAAATGATTCAAACTAAGTTTTCTGCAGAGATCAAGATCTGTGATTCGTAAATCGCACAAGTAAAGCTGCTGCTCAATACACAAAATAAGGGTTTAAGGCTGATAATCTGGGAAAAATGGAGCCGCAAGTAAAAGAAGGGGCCACGGTTTGAAATGTGAAAATTACCTTTGCATAAATAAGAAAGGAAGCTGTCAATTTACAGACATAGCAACAAACAATAGAATTTTTCAGCTTCCAATTCCCATTTTCACTGGTAAGCATTATGATTTCTAGTCAATAAAGATGAAACTTTTGTTTTGTTCTCAGGATGCATCGGATTTAATTAAGAATGGTTTTAAAGAACCACAAGATCAGGCAGCATGTCAAACTATTTATTCAAGCAGATAAAGAACAAGGAGAAAGATGCAATAGGATCAAAGTAAAATAGTCATACAATAAACAACATCCTAGAAGTGAATTAATAACAGATTAACCACATCTAGAATAATAGTCATAATAAAGATAGGCAAATTACAAAAATTTGAAATTCTTCCTATACACGTTGACAGAAAATAATTGATCAAACGGTGGTTGAAAAGATTCTTACAAGTTTACTTAATAGACACAATTGTTTGTAATTGATATTGAAGAGTCAAAAGATATAACAATCAATGGAATTCGAAGGATTGGGATTTGAAAACAGAGGGAATCAGGGACATCTGAAAAGGGTATTTGGGAGACATAAGAAAAGTATTTGTTTGCACTCGCACGAGGAATGGGGTTAGCAGAGAAAAGGAAATTGGCCACCTCTCTCTTTTGAAAGGCCGAGGAACACCTCAAATGATCAGTGCGGAAAAAGGAACAATCCTAGAGGTGCCCACTGGGGAAGTCGTCCCTTTCCCTCCCATGGCAGAAATTACATTCCTCCCAATAAACGGCTAGTTTTTGAATTTCCAAAAACTCGGAGAAAAACTCCTCTCAACCCAAATCTGATTCCAATCTTTCCTACCTCGGCTAGAGGAATGCCTTTTAACCCACCTCTTCCCAAAAAAGCATGGACGATCACTCATTGGGAGATTCATAGAAAGAGATTAGCGTTTTTAGGACCTCTCAAAAAGTTTGTGCATCACACCACTAACAAGGCATCCTTGCACGCCTCTCATAAGATTTGGAAGCTGGTGCAAGGGAAAGTCTCTAATAATCTCATCAACACCAAGGAGCAAGTGTCAATGGATTCGAGAGATGATGAATATTTCCAAGTCACAAACTCACAGCTATCCCCTATCACTGTGGTGGCTCCTAATAAGATCCAGGTACCATCTATAACATTTTCAGAAGATTTTCTTGGCCAAAGGAACTCTTTTCTTCTCCAACACGGTATTATTTGCAAGTTTTGGAACATTTATTTGTCTTATAATGAATTTAAAACATGGGTAGCTAGGAACTGGGGAAATTTATCCCAAATTGATACTTTAGACAAGGATGCAGGATACTTCCTGGTCCTATTCAAAGACAAAACTAACAGAGACAAAATCTACAAGAATAAAGGATGGTTCCTCAACAACTTAGGGCTACATATGCAACAATGGACCCCAAACTTCGACAGCTCTAAGAACATTGCCAAGTTTGTCCCCATGTGGATTAACCTTATAAATTTGTTGATGGAATACAGAGATTAGGAAATCATCTAGATTATTGGTAACAAGGTGGGTATATATTTATCTCACCACTTTGACAGACCCATGGCATCAGTTTGGATTAGTTTACTCATGAATGTGAAAAAGGAGCTACCCAAGTCCATCAAAATTATTTCCAAGTTTGGGACCTGGATCCAGCTGATTTCATACAACTTTGATAACTAAATGGTGGCTGCACAGGCTCCTCCTTCTCCACCAAAATCTATAGAGAAATAGGCTCTCCTTGAGCAAGTTCGGGCTAACCACTCTTCAGATCTGCACCAGGAAGACAAGTTTGCACAAAACATGAAAGTGCTTCTATGGATCCTATTCTGTAAAGTTAAGTACTTCAGAAACATTGCGCTTCCCTCTCAAAAATACCTTGTGTATTCAGTTTCAGATAACGTGTCGGATATGGGACATTCCATTCAAACAGGGACTTCAATATATCAGAATAGTGGCACATCCTCGGTTGGTTCGGTCCCTGTAGACCTGTGGTCACATTCGAGGGAAAGATTTTGGGTTAATATGAAAGCTTATGAAGTAATTTTTGGCAATAAAAGGGGTCCAGGTTCTTTCCTTCCTATCACATCCCAGATGTCTATTCCACGTCTTCCTAGTTTCACTTTCAGCATGATAGAACAAATTATTTCCTACTAGTTTAGGGAAGTACAAAAGGAAATGCTAGAGGAAATAGCAGACCAAGCTCTCTGAGAAGACAATGTGGTCAGTATTAATATAGAGAAGGTTAGCTCTAATAAGAGATCTACAACTAGATTGGAAGCAGAATCTAAGCTCAGTCAACACCTAATAGTCAACAAGGAGCCTCCCTCTATTGAAGATGACTTTTTGAATATTAAGTTATGTGATTTGAGAGATTCATTAAAATCCAAAAGCTCTATCTCTTCTTCTCCCCCTCTCAGCCTCAAAACCAAAGCCTCAGAGCCTCACTAGCCAAGTTCTACCTCGGGATGTAGGAAATCTTCTCATCTCAGGAATAAGGAACAAAAGGAATTAAAGAATGGCTCCTTGTCTGAACCAAAGAATCTCTCTAGAAGAAATAAAATGAAAGGGGGGCTTATATCACTCAAACCTCTAAAGCATAATATTCAAGATAACTGTAGGGTCAGTAGTCAGAATAATGAATCTAGAGCGATTGAGGAACCCATGTCATCAAGACTTCAAGCAGTATATGACCTATTTGGATGTTCAACCTTGAGTAATCACTCAGTCAATTCCCCTTCTTCTTCTTTGATTGAAAGAATGCTAGAAGATGATTATGTAGAAGATGAAGAAAGATTGATGGACATAGGAACTTCAAAGGAGGACATTGAGGAGAATCATATCGGTCTGGCTACGGTAGGAAATCAAGCTTCATTAGGGCTAATGAAAGAAGATCATAGGGTCACTTTGGATTGTGGTTCAGTCAAGAAAAAGGGCAAGGGCAGGAAATCGATAGCTACTCTGAGAGGGGAATCTGGAGAAGAGTATGATCAAACTAAAATTACAACATTCTTAAATGTAGGGAAGGGGAAGTTCCTTCCCAAGTCTCAATGAGGATTCTATCTTGGAATGTTAGGGGTCTCAATGCCCCTAACAAGCAGCAGATGGTTTAATGTTGCATTTGAACATCTAAAGTAGAAATCATTTTTCTTCAAGAAACCAAAATGAATAAGGATCAACTCTCCAAATTTCTTCTAACTCTTGGTGATTGGAAAGCTTCATGGGTCAAAGCTTTAGGTTCGTCAGGGGGCTGGCAACTTTATGGAACTCCAGGTCATCACAGTACACACACATTCAGAACAGACCCAATTGGATGTGAGGTAAAATTACAAGAATTCACTCAAATTTGAGTGTATTTATTATAAATGTTTATGGTCCCATCTCTAGCAGAAGGGAAGTGGAAGTATGGGAGGAGATCAGTAGTTGGTTCCTCCAATGGCCAAAAGAGCACTTTATTTTTTTTTTTTGGGGGGGGGGGACTTCAATGCCATTATACATTCTTTGGAGAAATTGGGCGAATCATTAAGAATTTCTCAATCACAATCTGATTTCAAAGATTGGCTTCAAAAAGATGACATGATGGAGATTGAATCAGTCAATGGAGCCTTCACATGGACTAACAGAAGATCAGGATTCAATAACATCTCTAAAAAATTGGATAGATTCCTCTTCAAGGGAGACATTATTTCTTTTCCTTTCACCTTGCAAGCCTCCATCTTTCCATCCTCAGGTTCAAACCACTTCCCCATCAAGCTAGATATTGTTGAAGAAGATAAGCCCCAAAGATGCTCTTTCAAATTTGAAAATGTGTGGCTTAAAGAACCCCTCTTTATTGATCTAATAGCCAACTAGTGGATGGAGGTTAAAGTTAGGGGTTCCAAACTTTTTAGCTTTGTGAAAAAATTAAAATACATCAAGCAAAATCTTCTCATCTTGAACAGAACCCACTTCAAAAACATCTTTTCAACCAAAGAAGTTATTGAACAAAAGCTTACTTCTTTAAATGAGGCCATTATCCAATCCGGAGTGAATCAAGATCTGTTTTTGGCTAAAAAGACCTTTTAAAAGATCTAGAAGATATTTTGAGCAAGGAGGAAATCTTTTGGAAAAAAAAAATCAAGGGAAAATTGGCTAGCAACAGGCGACAAAAATACTAGATTTTTTCACTCAAGCACTAAGAATCATAGAATTACTAATAGGAATCTTCAAATTGTTGATTCAGAGGGGTCTATTCTCATTGATCCAAAAGACATTCAGAAAGAAATTGTCAGCTTCTTCTCCAATCTTTTGAATAATTCAGATAGTTCATCCCTCACTAGCCAGCAAGAACTTCTTAGCAACATCCCTTCAATCATATTGGATGCTGATAATCAAGGGTTGATAAAACCATTCTCCGAAGATGAAATTTTGCAAACACTCACTCATATGGCTCCAGATAAAGCTCCTGGTCCGGATGGCTTCCCCTAGTTTCTTCTTGCACTGCTAGAGCATTTTTGGGCAAGAATTCACAGCGGCTTTGGAAGCAGCCAGATCCTCAGGTAGATTCTTATCAAAAATTAATAATACTTTCATTGCTCTTATCCCTAAAAAGGAAAATTCTATTGCCATGGATGAATTCAGACCCATAGCCTTATGTAACACTATATATAAGGTCTTGTCCGAAGCCCTAGCAAATAGACTCAAATCAGTCTTAGGCAAAATCATTGGTGAAGAACAAACTGGCTTTGTGCTAGTTAGATCTATTTTTGATGGCATCATTATTGCTCAAGAGGCCATTCATTCTATTCAACTTAATAAACAACCTAGCATGATCATTAAATTACACATTAAAAAAGTATATGACAAAGTGAATTGGAGATTTCTAACCAAAAGTATGGAATGTTTTGGATTTTCTAAATCTTGGATAAATTTGATCTTCTATTGCATATCTTCTCCAAAATACTCTATTTTGGTAAATGGCACCCCTCAAGGCTTCTTTGAGAGTTAAAATGGTATCAGACAAGGAGACCCCCTTTCCCCTTTTCTCTTCATCATCATGGCAGAAGCTTTGGGTCATAGTATTATCAAGCTTCAATCTCAAAGACATATCAAAGGGATTGAAATTACTTCCTCAGTCACTTTGGTTACCCACCAATAGTTTGATGATGATACTCCTCTTTTTGGCTTAGGATCAATTCAGGAAGCTTCTCAATTTCAGTTAATCTTGCACAAATATGCTCAAGCTTCGGGTCAGGTGGTAAACAAGGATAAATTAGTCATCTTCTTCTTTCACACCAAAAAGAAAATTCAGCATAAAATTGGATCAATTTTGCCATTTAAAGTTGGTTCCCTCCCATGTTCCTACCTAGGGATTCCTATTGATAAAACCTTGAGAACTACTGGGGTTTGGAAGCCCATCAATGAAAGATTGGATAAAAAATGGCTAATTAGAAATCTAAATGGTTATCCTGGGTAGGCAGAATAGTCGATCAAAGCAACACTATCTGCAATCCCAATTTACCTCATGTCATGCATCTCCCTTTCTATGAGTGGTTACATGGACATAGTGAAAAAGTTGAGGGACTTTTTCTAGCAAGGCATAGACCAAAGTAGAAAGTTCCAGCTCATCTCTTGGGATAATATATGCAAACCCACTTCTGCAGGAGGCACAGGGATCAAAAATCAATTATGGCAGAACCAAGCTCTAGGTGCTAAACTTTATTGGAAATTGGTGAAAAATCAGAATTACAAGTGGGTCAGAATTCTCAGGGGCAAATATCTTGGTAATGGATCAATCTCAGCGATCTTCCACATCAAGGATTTTCCCAGGGGATCTAGAATATGGAACTTTATCTCCAAATCTAGGAATATAGTGGACTCTAACCTCTCTTGGAATGTCAGAATAGGGGAATCAGCCCACTTTTGGGAAGACTCTTGGGGAGGATATCCATCTATTCAGTCATATCTAGACCTGAATCAAATCAAATAGCTATGCATTTCAACTTGGGGTCTTTTTCTCAAGGATTATATTATACCAACTCCTTCCTCCTCAGTAGATGGCTCTTGGAAGTGGAAGGATTTTTCAGATTTAAGAGTGAATCCTCGAGAACTTAACTCCTTAAAAGAGGTTTTGCACGACAGATCTTTCTTCCTCAAAAATGGAAATGACGAAATCATATGGAATGGATCAAAAAATGGTATTTATAATGTAAAGGATGGATATAAAATTATGTCAGGGCATCTTCAGAAATCTGTTTCTATCTAGACTCAGCTATGTTGGCACAAGGTATGTCTCCCAAAAGAAGGTGTTTTTACATGGGCAGCTTCCTAGGGTCGGATCCTGACAGCAGACAGATTCATACAAATGGGTTACTCGGGTCCATCTAGATGATCTCTTTGTTTCAGTCATGAAGAGGATTTCAACCATCTTTTATTATTGTGTCCCTTTGCTATCAAATGTTGGGACTGGCTTTTCTCTAAACTGAATTGGTTCTCTGCCCACTCCCCTAATATCCAATCTCATTTACTTTCTTGGCCTTTAATCCATGGAGAAAGTCTTTGTGGTAACCTTTGGATCATCTCACCATCCATTGTTCTATGGGAAATCTAGAAAGAGAGAAATAGGAGGCTCTTTCAAAACAAATCCATGGAAATTGAATCTGTGTTAAATAAAATTGAGGCAGCAATAGTGGAGCTCATGAATTCTAGAATCCAATCCCAATCAGCCATTCAAAAATTTTACACCAGTTGGGATGATTTGATGATCAAAATTTGGCATGGTCTTAAAACACTGATCATAATTGGGAGGGGGTGTAAAGCTAGCCACTTTCAAAGAATGTCATGCATTTGGAAAACTCCGTCCCCGGGCTGGTTCAAGCTCAATTTTGATGGTGCATCTAAAGGTAATCCTGGGCCTTTAGGAGCAAGTTGTATAATCCATTCTTCAAATGGGGGCATTGTAGCAAGATTGGCTATCCCTCTAAACCCAGACACCAACAATGTAGCAGAACTTAAAGCGGTACTCCATGGATTATTGCTAGCCAGAGAATTAAGATTAAACAGAGTGTAAATTGAGGGAGATTCAATGATTGTAATAAATGCAATCAGATCAGGAGCTATTGTGAATTGGAAATTACAAGCCTCATTGGAAATTATTCCAAGAATCTTCTCAGTAAATTTGAATCAGTAATGGTTAACCATATTTATCGAGAAGGAAACACCAAAGTAGACGAGCTTACAAATTTAGCAGCTAGGGGTACCTCTTTCAAATCAATTTCAGCTGATGTTGACACTCGGGCCACCCTTTCTTAACTCAGCCCATCATCTTCTCATTGCAATGGTCTACTATCTTTACTCGAGTAGAAATCAAGTCCTGAAGATATGTCTTTCAAATTGCATTGGGTCAAATCATTCCCCTCGATTCCTTCATCTCGATTGTCATTCCTCGAACATTGCAATTTTTCTCCTGGGCATGCTTTCGAAGGACATGAGGTGGCGTACAGTTTTGTTATCTAATGAATCCTTTGTCTATCAGGATTCAATCAATTCTTTATGTGTTTTGCAGGTCAAAACTCTCATGCAATTGCTTGCTTTGGGCGGGCCTCCAATCCACATAATACTTTCTTTGGCTCCTCTTCAATTTTTATTCCTCAGCCATTTTTAGGCATCATTTTGGAGCTAAGGTTATCCTAACTAGGAGGTTTTTAAGTCTACTTAGTTTGGGAGTGGCAGCAGTACATCAAGAAATCTGAGATCGCTTGAGCACGTAAATGTTGACCACGATATTGGCAAAGTTGCAAAATGAAGAATGCAAAACACGACAAAGTTGGCAAAATGTATAATGCAAAACACGGTGGCAAAACCAGTGAATAAACTGTTTACACGTGGCTTGGAATATTATATATAATATATACATTAAACAAGATAAGTCAGTGGCGGCAGCATAAACAGTCACGTTCTATTGTGACATTTAAATAATAGTTAATGTCACAGTAAAGTTTTTTGAAAGAAGTTTGTTTCAAGGATGGCATCTTCTGATTCTAAATTAATATCACTAAAGGGGGTTTTTAACCCAGAATATTCCTGCACAGTTCTAAAAGATTGAAGAATTTTGGGTATTAAACTTAGGATACTATATGCAGCATTTTTGTTTAAAGCAAAAGAAAATGGGCAGGCAATTCCAGTTGGCTGCAATGACTTTTTGGAACTATTCTTGAGAATCTCAAAGATGAAACATTATTACTCGATCTTGGAGGCTTATAATGATTTTCAAATTTCTAGGACAGGAACTAATCCGGATCTAAAACTGTTTTTGTTAGTTTTTCAAACAGCATTTTTAAAAGGAAGTTTGTGTAACAACCCTAACTGGTTCAGTTGGGCTGATGTAACTGATTACATTCAAATTTCATCTCTATTTATAGAGATCATTTTTGTAAATCTCGGTGAGAGATGTATGTGTGGGAAAAAGTGGTAAAAGGAGACACAAATACATTTAAAAGTATTGTAATGCTAAAAGCTATATTATAAGCTTATGTATATATACTGATGTAGCATATACATCTGTATGTGTATATGAGATTGTAAGAAGGAAAAATACATAAAGGGTTGAATACCCTGAGCAGTTGTAGCTACTGATTGTAAAGAGTTGAAGCTCAATAAAAGGATACAGGTTTATGGAGTGGTTTTTCTCCCTATGACGAAACCGTGAGGATTTTCGAGGGTTTTCCACTCGGCACAAAATTGGTGTCTCTTCATTTTGTGAGTTGGCATTATTCTGTTTATAATGAAGGTTTATATTTCAGTATGATTTGATTACATTGCTGCTGTATATTGTGAATTGATTTAACAGTTTTTAGATTCTGGAATAATTTAATAGTATTCTGATTCACCCCCCTCTCAGAACCCTGATACTTCCAACAGTAAACTCTACATGTAATCACTTTTGCCAGTGCTTTCCTTTGCATCGGGAGTTGATCTTTGCCATATTATTTTCTTTTTGGGAGCTTTTTCTTTTCATGCCACTTTCATTCTGCTGCTTCTCAAGCTTCTTGCCCTCCTCATAATGGATACTCCCATTAAATTGACTACTAGGATTGAACAAATAGCCTTTGATACACTGATTGACAGTGAAAGGCTTAAAGAAGTTTGTATTTTCCACTACAAGGTGGTGTTACATGCAGTTAAGGCAATGTTGGGGACA
Source organism: Chamaecyparis obtusa (assembly GCA_027943335.1). Lineage (NCBI taxonomy): Eukaryota > Viridiplantae > Streptophyta > Pinopsida > Cupressales > Cupressaceae > Chamaecyparis > Chamaecyparis obtusa. Next base: position 174,059 of record BSBK01009404.1, on the reverse strand, counting down.
AATTTCCTACACACTAATCATATGTATAGGGTCAATTCCGATATCTACTCTAGATTTTTAGCTAGTTTTCTGGTCGCAGGAGCACACAAGAATCATGCCAAGGAAATTTGTCTCAGGTTATTTGATGGCAACTTTCTAGGAGATCTCCACAACAACATAGTCGGAATAGATGATAATCTATTCACTTCTTTTCCATGGGATCTTCCCATCATCGTGTCGACTGGATCGGCCTTTCCGGGATTTGGCAATGCTCCTTGACGCAATTTTTATGGAGGCCCACCGAGACAGTTTTTTGTGCTATGGGGGTGGGAATGGGAATGTTAGGAGATGCGACTGGCAGAAATGAAAAAAGCTCTGGGATTCCTCTCCAAATTTTTAGGGATCGAGGAAGGAATGGACTCCCCTTATGGTGACAATCTAGATGACGATGTGGACTGGGTCTACAAATACAGGTATGATGAAAGAATAGATGGATCGGGCAGCCCTGACTCTTCTGATGCAGAGGATGACGAAGAGGAGGATTCCGGAGTGGCCTTAGGGGCTGATGATGAAGCTGACTCTGATAATGGTGAGGAGGATGAGGTTGGTGGGAAAGATTCTGAGGACGACGAAAATGATGAACAAGAAGATGAGGATGCAGCAAATATGGACCAAGGAAACTCTGCTTCTCAGGAGGATGATGGAACTGTCTCAGAAAGCACCGAGCAGGACACCACTTCACCATCGGACTAGCAATGGTGTTTGTATGCTCTCAAGTTCCTGCTTCCTTTCATTAAATTAATAGTTTTACTTAACTCTTGGCTTGCCTATGACTGGTTTTGATAAGTTTTTGCATAATTTTTGTATTGGTGCGGAGCTCGATTGCTCTATATCTAAGGCACCATTTGTATATGGCTGGTTTAGCTTAGTTTTTGCATATTTTTTGTATTGGTGCTGAGCTCTGTTGCCCTACATTTGGAGCATCGTTTGCTAAGCTTATTCTACAAATATTGCAGATTTCATAAACTCTTGATTGTTATTCCATTTCTATATATGAATATATTATCCTGACTTCGGCCTTTATCGATAAAAAAAAAACTATCTCAGTAAATATCTTGTTTAATAACTTCAAGAAATACAAAAACATTCAATATTTGCTAGTGAGTCATTCTAATATGACATATCAGTCAAGTGTCAAGACCTATATATATTGAAATAAATGTAATGCTTTTATCATGGATGAAATATTCAATTGAACAGATTTTGAATGTTGTGACATTCTAGATTAGATTATCATTCTATGTTTGTGAATGTCTGAATGTGTGATTGCGTCTAACCATCCGTCATGACGGAACCCAGTCAATTGTTTACAAGAATAAATACTAAGATGACCTTTATGCCATTGGAAAGTAGAACTAAGCAATAAAAGCTAAGATATTAGGAGATTCTTTATGTATCAGATTAAGGCCCATTTAAACAATAACGCATTGCGATTCTTACCTGTTAGCTCCCCCCTGCTAATTTGTTCAATCCGCCGAGTCAGGATGACAACCGTTCAGAACAAAGAAGGATTAAACAATAACAGAGTGCAAAGAAATCAAGTTAGCTCCCCCCCTGCTAATTTAAACAATAACAGAGTGAATTGCAATCAAGTTACAGACTATTCGGTAGGGACACAAAAGCCTACATTATGATGTTAATCACAAAGCACAAACAAATGGTTGTTTGTACACAGAAGACTATCCATTTCAATGTAAAAATTAAATGAAAAAAATATACTTATTTATATATTTCTCTTTTTCCAAGAAAACTGGTGGAGGATGTTTGTTTCTTTTTTTGTTTTAGGGGAAAATTAGCAAGTCCGACGTTTTGGTATAGTTCTCAAGTTTTGAGTTCAGGTCAACAAAATTTTTTCTTTGCCTTTGGCAGATTTGAGGCTAGCATGGAGTTGACTGTTTTAGACAGGGATTTCATGAGGGGGACTATAAAAGTCTATTTTTTTGGTACAGGAGGTCTCATAAGAATTTTTTTGGGGTGTTAAAAGATTATTTAGAATCTTTTCCTGCAAAATAGGAGCCCCTCTTTTTTAGGCCTCTAAACTTGAGCAGGTGAAAATGGTGTGGGGTGGAAATTGCCCCACCAGCTTAGGAACAAATCTGTCACATGTCAAATATCTGCACACTTTATTCTAACTAAAACTAAATAAATTCTGTAAAAAAATAAGATTTTAAACATTTTTTTCTTAAATTTAAGAGCTGAAACTTCAAAGCTGAAACACACTACAAAATTCATAGGACCGCTCACCTTTAAATATTCCTAAAAAATCTCAACGGGCACAGCTTTACTTTTAAGGAAGCCCCTTCCATAGACCCAGCCCTATAAAATTAACTCTCTCATTTAAGCTTTACGAGGCAGACGAGAATTCTGTCGATTTATTCTCCTTTAAGACAAACAGATATGCTACTCTTTCCTGATGCAAATATGTTGTTTTCTGTAGAAACATTTTTTTTAAAGTATATTAATAGTAGGAAAGAAAAAACAAAAAACCCAAGATAAACAAACAAATGCGACAAGAAGAGATGATAAAAAGAATTGAAGCCGAACCCCTATTGGCTGAAAACTTAAGATCATAATCGGAAAGCAAGGAAGCAATGCTGCATGACAAGATATTCAATATTCAACGGGGTAATTTCCTGCCTGCAGCAAAACACAAAATAGATCCACTCTTAAGAGGGATATAATAAAATATTCTATGGTTTTTTATGGTTAGAATGTGAATGGATTTTAGATCTATTGAATATAAAAAAAATAATTGATTCTTGTGAAATTCAATACCCTAACATTACAAGGAATGGACTGAATAAACAGAACCGAATCTTTTTAAATTCAATGCTCCAACATTACAACCAATGGACTGAATAAACAGAACCTATTAGCCATAATAAAACGAACTATTAAAATTAGTTTAGTTAGGACCAACTTTAGGTTTTTTCTATTTCAAGGGTCTGTGGATTGTTTGATTAAATGTCTAATTTATCACACATCATCATAATTGAAATATCTAAGTAAACCTTAACTTCTGCAGAATTTTATGGATCAGATGTTAATCGTCATTGGTATATTGTGAATTGGGGATCTTCAGATCAATCTCCTCATCTTCTAAAACTCCCTCAAAGTGATTTGAGCTAGTGGTTTTTTTCCTTATTCAAGTTTTATGTTTTCTAATTCTAGGTCAATTTCAGCAACCAAACGGGCTCATATGTGAATTTCCTTGAATCTTGAAGATGATGGATTTACCGTAAAACTCCTTAGATTTACATGGTTTGAGATTTAATGAGAAAGATTAATGTCTGACAATATTTATGTAACTTATTCAAAATTTTAATATTTACTATTTACATATTTATCCTTTCCAAAAAAATCCACATCAGAGTAAGGAAATGAGTGGAAGGAAAAAAGAAGGCTCTGCAACTTGGTGTACCTAGCGTCCATCTGAAGTTTTCACTTGGCTCCCTCGCACACTCCTTGGCAGGCTACCATTAATGGCTTCAATGTCACCAGGAGCCATTAATGTTGACTCGACGTCTAAGGCATTTATCCCATCGGAGAAAGATGTTTCTCACAAAACAAACTCTGCTAACCCTAAGGCGATTCCTTAACCGAGTCCAGAGGCTTCGAAAGATGTTGTAGGAGGCGATGCTCTGCAGGATGGAGAAAAACAACCGACCACTCCCAAAGCAAAATCCTTCAAGCAGGTCCTCCAGAACGAACGCGTTCTGCCGGAAGGAGCCGCTTTCCTCGCAAATGCAACCCAAGGGATTTCTGCTGCTGAAGGAAATGGAGGTAAGGATCCTGTTCCTCCCAAGTTAGTTATTAAACCAAACTCGCAAATGAATGTTGCTATCAATTAGGAGAAGTCTAGGTTTAAAGAATGTGCTATTTTTTTTGATGCAGTTGATAGTTCCAAGATCCCATCTAGGAATTTTCTTAATGATTGGTTTCATAAAACATGGGGACAGAAATTAGGTTTTCATTTCTCGTACTATCGTATGCTCCAAAAGGGTTGTTCATTTTGTTTTTCTGTGACCCTAAAGCATAGAAAGTTATTGTGGGCAAACAATTTTGGAGAGTTGGCCCCTGCGAATTTAGGGCAATTCCCTGGTCTCTAGAATCCTCCCAAGATGAAATCCTAGCCCTGTCTAGCCCAAGGTGGATAATCATTGGTAATCTTCCTCCATTTTTGTTGACGCTCATTTCGCTTGCACTTGAGCCGATAGTCAAAGTAATTAGAATTGACCAGTCTAGTACTCTCATTCCTAAAACAGATGTTCGAGTCGTTCTCTCTGTCAAACCCGGTGTTGATCTCCCTGAAACCCTACAATTTGATATTGGCCCGTTTCCCAATTATTTTCCTGGGTGGATTAGGTGGCTGCTTTGTGTGTAGGAAAGAAGGCCACAAAAAGCAAGAGTGCCCCATTATTTTGAAGAGGAATGCACTGAATAAAAAGGTCATTCCTCCTCCAAACCCTAAAAACTTGGCAGGCCTAGAGTTACAATCTTCTTCCTCCAAGATTAATGTCGCGCTTGAATCTTCCCCCATCATTCAGATTTCGGCCCCCCTACTTGGAACCAAAACTCAGCTACTCTCACTGCTACTCTAGACAGTTTAAAAGGAAAATTTGACTCCCTCCCAAAAATCCCAAAAGATAAATTTGTCATCCCTAAAACCCTCTAAGACATTCCTAATGTTGAAACCCTTGATTTTGACCTTATTGGTCCTAACCTGAAACAAAAACATAGAACTAAGAATGCTCAGCAACTGGCTGTCGATAAAATCAGGGACAAAGCTCTGAAAAACAAATGTGACCCTCAGCCAAAGTGGAAAATATACAACCTTCCTCAAGGACAAAGGGCTCTAAATAATTCATCTCCTCCCTCTGCTCCCCCTACAGGTAGGTTGGACGGACCGCAGGTTTCTCCTGTTCACTCCTCACCTGATGAGTTTATTGCCCCCTATTAGGGTGGTGGAATGGGTGGGAAATCTCCCCCTCCTGTCAATGAAGATAGATTGAATGCCTTCTCTATTGTTGTTAGTCCAGCACCCCCTCCCCTTCCTCCACCACCTGATAGATGGAACTATGTGTCTATCGAGAAGAGGAGAGAGGGAGGGTCCACCCTCCTTGTAGGGAGAATAGAGTTGGGAGCTGTGCAGAGGCAAGACTTTGAGCTTGAGGAAGGAGAGATTGACATCTTGTATAATGCCCATCAGAAAGGTAGCTCAGAAGAATCATTTGTCTTTGCAGCTGATCTCGCCAAAAGTAATAAAGGGGAGGATCAATCCATAAATGCATGCTCTTCAAAATTGGACTTAGTTAAGAAGAAGAAAAGGGGAAGGCCCCCTCTAACCAGTGGGAATCCTAAACTTTCTAAGACCCCCAAAGTGGATATGCCTAAATGCTTTAAAGGATTTAGGAAACCCATGGATACTGACTAATAATCAAATTTCTATGTTATTAAATTGTGCATCCTGGAATGTTAGAGGACTGGAAGCCTCTAATAGGAAATATGTGGTCAAGAGACTCCTTAATTCTCATAGAGAGTTAGTCATCTTAATCCTTCAAGAGGTCAAAGCAATAGGATTTCAACTTGATACTGCCCTCAAATGTATCTGGAAAGATGCAATTGGATTCTCAACTAAACACCCTAGGGGCAAGGGTGGGACCTCTATCCTGATTAGCCCTTCTTGGAAGAATGTTGTCCAAATGTGGGGCATCTCACCTTGTAATAGGGTTGTTTGGGTTAGGATGAGGGTCAAGGATTTTGAATTTGGGCTCTTCTCAATATATGCTCCAAATGATCACAGTGGCAGAATTGAATTGTGGAAGTGGTTAGCTGATTTAGAATCCATCCATTGGATTGTAGCAGGAGACTTCAACATGGTGGAGAGGGCCCAAGATAAGTTGGGTGGAATTAGGTTTGAATGGAAAGGCAATAAACCCCTCTATTGGTGCAGATTGGTTAACAAACTTAACCTATTTGACCGCTTAGCAGGGAAAAAGAATGAATCAAAAGGTATCTGGTATACCTGGTCTAATTTTTAAAGAGGAGAGAGAAGGTGTTGGAAATATAGATGTAGTAACTGAGAGGGGGGGTGAATCAGTTAACCACAAAATATTACCACTGATCCCTTAGATGTCTTATTAAATTATTTACTGCTGACATACAGAGAAATGCTGAAACTCAATAATTGCAGAGAGTATTAATTATAACTGTTCTTAAGCATTCATCAGTGATTAAAATGCATGAATAAAAAAAATACCACGAACACAAGAGACAAGATTTAACGTGGAAACCCAATATGGGAAAAACCACCAATGTAACTAGTTACTGATTTTCACTCTTCTGAAGTGATGCCCTGTTAGGAGCCAACCCGGTAAAAGGTTACAAAACACACTGTTAGGTGTGATCTTGTTAGAGGATTTAATCACCTTGCTAGGAGTGGCCTTGTAAGAGGTCTTCAAACAATTCAATAGAACTGTCACCTTGTTAGAGGATTTACAAAATGGCTGTTAAACCAACTCAGTTAGGAGATTTTGAAATCACTGCTACAATGGTAAGAAAGTAACAATGAAGTGACCTGAATAGTGATGCAACTGAATTGCTGATTACAGATCTATGTTCTGCTTCACTAGATCCTTCATGATCAAATATATCTCTACTGCTCTTCAAGGATATCTAACCATCCTTCAAAATTCGTTCATCCTATTCTTCTCTTTCTTTTTTTTTTTTGCTTACTCATAATTCACAACTTGACCTTCTATATATATACCATTTGGATTGTCAAGTCGGCTCTAATAATTATTACAAACATTACTAATCATTTCAACAGTCGGCTAGAATAAACCAACTTTATTTGTAAAATTGACAAAATCCTTTACTGGGCCGACCTTGCTCGGTAAACATTAATCTGAATAAGATTTCCTTTGGCGATCGAGATAACTCGGTAAGTACTGTGAATTCTTCAACATCCTTTGGAGACCGAGTGAACTCGGTAGACACTAACTTTCCTTCGATAACTGAGGAAGCTCGGTTAACACTATTTTCTGCCATACTTTTCTTTTGACACCCAAGAGGTCTCGGTAGACACTGGGAACTGCTTTGCTGACTGACTGAGCTCGGTAGACACTGAGAACTGCTTTGCTGACCGACTAAGCTCGGTAGACACTGGGAACTGCTTTGTTGACCGACTGAGCTCGGTAGACACTGGGAACTGCTTTGCTGACCGACTGAGCTGACAATTGATATGACATCTGTGTGACATCAAAGACAACACATAATCATTCCAACAATCTCCTTCAGACAATTGTATCCAATAATCTCCCTCTTTCACATTGATGGCAACACAATATGTCATAGCACAATGAAATTTCACAACAAACATAGAATAAAGAACATATCCTTAGCTTCATTTTGATTCGCATCTCCCTCTCTCAGCAAACTTCTCTCTCTGACTGAAAACTCTCCCTCTTTTCTTTTTTCTTTTTTTTAAAATCTCTTTCTTAGAAATTTCATGAAATAATGACAGCAAATAGAAAACTCTCCCTCTTTGACAACACATGCCAATGATAACACACTTCCATTGAATACCAATGTACCTCAAGTACTGATTCATATGCAATGATTCCTTGACTATGCTACATCAACTGACTGATCTTCAACATGCTCTGGTTGATGCATTACTAAAACTCAATTTAGTGAGCCTTGGATAGGGGAATGACCCCTAACTTACCTCTTAGATACAAGAATGCATCCTTAGGTAGTGGCTTGGTGAAGATATCTGCAATTTGTTCTTTTGTATGAATATATTCCAATCTGATTTCCTTGACCTGCACCAATTCTCTGACAAAGTGATATTTTATAGCAATGTGTTTGGTTTTGGAATGCATTACTAGATTCTTTGAAATATTTATTGCACTTGAATTATCACAGAGCATAACAACTGGTTCTTTGATCTCAACTTTCATGCCTTCCAATAACTGTTTGAACCAAACAATATTAGAGTAGTTTATTGCTGCAGCAACGTATTCTGCTTCTGCTGTGGATTGGGATGTGCAATTTTTCTTTTTATTGGTCCAAGATACTAACCTTTTGCCAAGAAAAAATGCTCCACCACTTGTACTCTTTCTGTCATCAATGTTTCCTACCCAATCAGCATCAGTAAACACTTTTAAGTCCAGATTGCCTCCAAATTTATACCACAAGCCATAATCTTCAGTTCCTTTCAAGTACCTCAAGATTCTTTTGATTGCCATCATGTGATTTTCTTTGGGTTTTGCTGAGAATCTTGCTACTATACCAACTGCTAAGGCAATATCAGGCCTTGTATGTACTACATACTGTAATTTTCCAATCATTGATCTGTATAAGGTCTGATCTACTTCTTTTGAATCATCATCTTTGGTAAGCTTCAGTCCAGTACACATGGGTGTACCAACTAGTTTTGAATCTTCCATACCAAACTTCTTAAGTATTTCCTTGATGTATTTAAACTGAGTAATGTAGATACCATTCTTGCTCTGCTGAATTTGAAGTCCAATAAAAAATTTTATTTCACCAAACATAGACATTTCAAATTCTTTGTTCATTTGCTCTGAAAATTCTTTACACTGATCATCATTCCCTGTAAACACAGTATCATCTACAAATATTTCTGCCAAAATAATTTTGTTATCTGGTCCTTCTGTGATGTATAAATTACTATTGTCATTGGCTCTTTTGAAATTAATCTGAGTTAGATAGTTATGTAATCTTTCATACCATGCTCTAGGGGCTTGTTTCAGACTATACAATGCTTTGTGTAACTTGCAGACCATATCCCTTTTGTCTGGATCCATAAAACCTTCAGGTTGTTCAATGTAGACTTCTTCATCAAGAACACCATTGAGAAATGAAAATTTTATATCCATCTGATATACCTTAAATCCTTTATGTGTTGCATATGCAAGTAGAGTCCTTACACCTTCTAACCTTGCAACAGGAGCAAAAGTCTCTCCATAATCTATACCTTCTTCTTGAGAATATCCTTTACATACCAATCTTGCTTTGTTTCTTGATACTTGACCATCTTCATTCAACTTATTTCTGAATACCCATTTTGTCCCGATTACATTTTTATCTTTAGGCCTAGGTACAAGAGTCCATGTCTTATTTTTCTCTATTTGCTCTATTTCTTCATTCATAGCCTCAATCCAACTTTCATTTTCCAATGCATCTTTGACATTTTTAGGTTCAAAATCAGCAAGTAAACATGTACCTTTTAGTTTATTCCTTGTCATAGTGCCATCTAATTTGTTTCCAATAATCTGATCTGGTGTATGATGCTTCCTAACATACTTGGACAATATAGGTTCCTTTCTTCTTGAATGAGTTACATTGTCATCTTCTTGAATTTCATCTTCAGTTTGCTCGGGCTTGGTAGATATTTGCTCGGTAACTTCAGGCTAAGACTCGGTTTCTTGTGACTCGGTCTGAACTTCTTCTTGTGACTCGGTTACTGTACTGGGCTCGGTTGATGTAGTCTCCTCATTGACAGATGTGTCTAGCAATGTATCAAGTTCAATGTAAACAAATCTTCTGTAATCCTCTGGTTCCCTTTTGCTTTCTTCTTTAGTCTTTTCTACAAACTCATCTACTTTCACATGTGCACTTTCTATGATTTTATGAGTAGACAAATTTAGACATTTATATGCCTTACTTTTGCAAGAATATCCCAAAAATATTTCTTCATCACCTTTTGCATCAAGTTTGTCTTTTCTAGATTCTTTCAAGATGTAACATTTACTACCAAATACTTTTAGGTAACTTACATTGGGTTTATAGCCATACCATAACTCATAAGGAGTTTTGAATGTGTCTTTCCTCAACTGTACTCGATTCAAGGTATGAACTGCAGTGCTAATAGCTTCCTTCTAGTATTTCATAGTAATGTTCTTTTCAATCATTAGAGTCCTTGCACAATCCATGATAGATCTGTTCCTCCTTTCAGCTATTCCATTCTGCTCAGGAGTTCTTGGAGCTGATACCTGTCTTTTGATTCCTCTTTCAATGTAGAAATTATTGAATTCATGGGAGATGAATTCACCACCTCTGTCTAATCTCAAGCACTTCATTCTTTTTCCTGTTTCCTTTTCTACTCTTGCCAAATACCATTTGAATTTCTCAAATGCTTCTGACTTTTCTCTTAAATACATAACAGTCATCATTCTAGAGTAATCATCAACAAAGAGAATAAAGAATTTTTCTCCAGTATATCTTTCAATTCCAATAGGTCCACATAAGTCAGTATGCACAATATCCAAAATATCTTCAAACTGATAGTTTTTACTTTTAAAGCTAGTCTTTCCCATTTTACCAATCTGACAATTCTTGCATAGACCAATATCAGGTTTCTTCAAAGTAGGAATACCTCTTACTTTTTTGAATTTGCTTATTTTCACCATATTATCAAAATTTACATGACATAACCTTTTGTGCCATAACCAACTTTCTTCAATTTGAGCAATAAAACATGAGCATTCACTGAGATCAAGATAAAACAAATTACCTTTGGTTTGTTTGCCTGAACCAATCAGTTTTCCTTTGTCATTCAACAGTCTTGCTTTGCCATTCATGAATTCAACCTTGAGTCCACTGTTGATTAGTTGTGCTACACTTAGAAGATTATGTTTTAGTCCTTCAACCCAATATGCATTATCACATATAAGTTCTTTGTTTAATGAAATTCATCCTCTTCCTTTTATATAACAAGGTTCATTGTTTCCAAACCTTACACTACCACCATCATAGTCTTCAAAATGTTCAAACTTAGTTTTGTCACCAGTCATATGATGTAAGCATCCACTGTCTATAATCCATGTATCATTTTTGCTTATATGAGAGATAAGTGCCATCTCATCTTCATCTTCATCAGATTCGTCTTTTACAGAAATGAAGACAATTTCTTCTTCACTATCAGAATCCTTAGCCAAAAAATATGTTTTCTTACCTTTATCCTTGAATGACTTTAAATTCTTCTTGCCATTGTAATTGTGACCTTTCTTCTCATCTTTGTTTTGTTTGTTTGGGCACCTAGCTGCAATATGACCAATTTCTTCACATGAAAAATAGATTAAGGGAGTTTTATCTTTGTATTTACCTCTGCCTCTAGTATATTTCTTTGCAATTAATGCTTCAATAACTTCAAGATCACTGTCTGAACTTTCCTCTGATTCTTCTTCACTTTCTGACTGGATTTTCTTGCCCTTCTTAAGTGAGAGTTTGACCTCAAATGCTGATTCAATATTTTTAGAAGTTGGAACATAGTTATCATAGTTGTCCAATTCAAAAGTTGTCAATCTTCCAACTAAGGCATCCAAAGTTATATTGTGATTTTGTTCATATCTTCTTTCTTGAATAGCAAATACTCTTATTGCATAGATAGGAAGCAATGTTCTAAGAACCTTATAACTGTTTCATCATCAATTTTTCCTCTAGAAGCTCTGATTGCACTAACACTCACCTTGATTCTTTCAACATATTTTGCAATGTTTTCATCTTCTTTCATCTTCATCTGATCAAATTGTCCTCTTAGGATTTTTGCTTTGGCTCTTTTCACATTGTCATCACCACCATAAATTTTCTTCAACTTGTTCCACATTTCATAGGCAGTTGTGCAGTCTTTGATCTCATCAAATTCTTCATAGCTAAGGGCTGATGCAATATCTATCATCATGGTGTTATGGTTCTTTTTCTCTGCAATGTCTTCAACAGTTAATGCACCAGTAGGAATAGTATATTCTTGATCAATATATTTGCATCCTGAATCACCAATGGAAGCTAGATGAAGTCTCATGAGACCTTGCCATGCTGAAAATTTATCTCTGTTAAGCCTTGAAATTTCTCTCTTATAAGACATCCTGATCTTTAGCTTAGGTCCTTAAAACCATTCCTGCAAGCACCAAAAGCTTTGATACCAATTGTTGGAAATATAGATGTAGTAACTGAGAGGGGGGGGTCAATCAGTTAACCACAAAATATTACCACTGATCCCTTAGATGTCCTATTAAATTATTTACTGCTGACATATAGAGAAATGTTGAAACTCGGTAATTGCAGAGAGTGTTAATTATAACTATTCTTAAGCATTCATCAGTGATTAACATGCATGAATAAAGAAAATACCATGAACACAAGAGACACTAGATTTAACGTGGAAACCCAATATGGAAAAAACCACCAATGTAGCTAGTTACTGATTTTCACTCTTCTGAAGTGATGCCTTGTTAGGAGCCAACCTAGTAAAAGGTTAGAAAACACACTATTAGGTGTGACCTTGTTAGAGGATTTAATCACCCTACTAGGAGTGGCCTTGTAAGAGGTCCTCAAACAATTCAATAGAACTGTCACCTTGTTAGAGGATTTACAAAATGACTGTTAAACCAACTCAGTTAGGAGATTTTGAAATCACTGCTACAATGGTAAGAAAGTAACAATGAAGTGACCTGAATAGTGATGCAGCTGAATTGCTGATTACAGATCTCTGTTCTACTTCACTAGATCCTTCCTGATCAAATATATCTCTACTGCTCTTCAAGGATATCTAACCATCCTTCAAAATTCGCTTACCCTATTCTTCTCTTTCTTTCTTTTTTGCTTACTCATAATTCACAACTTGACCTTCTATATATATACCATTTGGATTATCAAGTCGGCACTAATAATTATTACAAACACTACTAATCATTTCAACAGCTGGCTGGAATAAACCAACTTTATTTCTTAAATTGACAAAGTCCTTTACTACACTGACCTTGCTCGGTAAACATTAATCCGAATAAGATTTCCTTTGGCGACTGAGAGAACTCAGTAAGTACTACAAATTCTTCAACATCCTTTGGAGACCGAGTGAACTCGGTAGACACTAACTTTCTTTCGATAACCGAGGAAGCTCGGTTAACACTTTTTTCTGCCATACTTTTCTTTTGACACCCGAGAGGTCTCAGTAGACACTAGGAATTGCTTTGCTTACCGACTGAGCTCGGTAGACACTGGGAACTACTTTGCTGACTGACTGAGTTGACAATTGATATGACATCTGTGTGACATCAAATACAACACATAATCATTCCAACAATCTCCTTCAGACAATTGTATCCAACAGAAGGATATACTCCAGATTGGATAGGTTCTACCTTAATAAGCTTTGGTTCAGCTGTCAGCCCACTCCTGACAACAATTGTGTCAAGGTTCTGCCCTTCACACTATCAGACTATCACCCCATCTTTTCTTCCATTCAGTTCATTGGAGACCAAATCTCTGGTGCTCCCCCTAAACAAGGCTTTTCTCTAAATAATTCCCTATTGGGGGATGAGGATGTTTAGGCTGCAGTCAAGATCATTGCCTTGTATAATGAGAATATTGTGCACCATGAGTCAAACATTGACAGATGGAATCAAATGACTAAATCTTGGCAGAATATGCTTAAAACTATGGGAATTAAGAAGGCTAAAGACTATAGATTTTTAGAATATAAGCTGGTGGAATCTCTACAAGAGGCGAAAGCATAGATTCAAATCAACCCTTCCTCTGAAGAACTTCTTGAAAATTTTATTACTTGTAGAGATTCCCTTAGAAGAATTCAAATGGTCAAGACCAGAGGAGCTAGGATTAGAGCCAGGATCAAATGGATTAATCTGGGGGACAAAGGCTCCAAATTCTTCTTTCAAACCCTTAAGAAGAAAGAAGCAAGGGATAAGATTGGAAGTATCAGAGTGCATGACTCTGTGGTCTCTTCTCAGCAAGAGATTGTCAAAGCCTTCTCCTCCTTCTATAAGGACCTATTCACTTTAGAAGATTTTTACCCCTCCATGGAGGAAGCTAGGGGCAAGATCAGAACCCTTATCCCTAAGAAGATAGTAGAGGATGCGGCTAAATATTTGGGCAAGAAACTTTCTGAGGAAGAAATAAAAAATGCCATCAATAAAATGGCTAATGATAAAGCTTCGGGTCCTGATGGGATGCCAATTGAGTTTTACAAGACCAACATAGATTGGATTGGGCCTAAACTTCTTCATGTATACAAACAAGCTATTGAAGCAAGCACTCTTGGACCAAAGTTAAATGTTGGCCTCATTAAGCTCATTCCTAAAGAGGGTGACAGGCTTCTAATAAAAAATTGGAGACCTATTACTCTTCTAAATATATTTTACAAGATCTTAGTCAAAGTTCTTGTAGTAAGAATAGAAAATCTTCTCCCCACAATTATCAATAGCACCCAAACAATATTCGTCAAGGGGAGATACATCCTTGAGAATCTTATCACATGTTGGGAGGCTATGAACTAGCAAAAGTTTTAGGATACAATTGTGCCATGCTCCTCATAGATTATGAGAAGGCATATGATAGGATCGAGTGGAGATTCATCATGATGATGTTTGAAGCTTTAGGGTTTCCTCCTCTCTTCTGCAAGGTGGTATCAACACTTCTCTATGGTGCCATGACTGCAGTTGAAATCATGGAGTCAGATCAGAATTCTTCAACCTCTCCAGGTCGATCAGGCAATGATGCCCCTAGCTCCCTCCCTGTTTGCTATTGTTGTAGCTTCTTTGCACTACCTCCTTAGAGATGATTCCCTCTCCTCTAGGGTGAAAGGTGTCCTTCTCCCCAATAATTAGGATGTCTCCAATGTCTAGTTTGTAGATGACACCTCCATCCTGCTTCTCCTTGAAGAGAATAATATGAGACTCTTGATGAACAAACTTGACCTTTTCTGCAAAGCCTCCGGCAGCAAAGTCTCGTTATCCAAATCTATTATGTTGGGATGGGATTAGAATTTGCCTGAATGGTGGGGCAACTTTGACTTTGCTTGTGGAGGTCTAGACCATATGGTCAAATATTTGGGTATCCCTCTCTCCATCTCCCCTAATGTCAATCAGATGTGGGACTGGATCTTTGAGAGGAATAATAGAAAGCTCACCAAGTGGGACAGTAACCTTCTTTCCTTCCCCGAAAGATTCTAGGTATGCCAGAAGATTCTCTCCTCTTATCCAGTCTATTTCTCTTCCATGTGGCTATTTAATCAACACCAGTTCAGTTCTATCCATAAGGTTATCAGAAACGTTCTATGGTCAGATGGCAGAGGGAATAAAAGATTGCATGCAGTTTCATGGGATTGGTGTTCAAGAGATAGATCCTAGGGAGGTCTAGACCTCAAGGACCTCAAGTCACAAGGTGTAGCCTTGGCTGTCAAGTGGATAGCTAAAGTAGGGGAGGGAGAAGATCCATGGAAAGTACTGGTGCGAAATAATTTGCAATCGGCTCATTTTAGCAAACCTAAAGGTTAGCAGAACATTTGCTTTACTCATACTCTCACTATAGATGCTAATGTGGTTGTTCAAGGATCCAGTGTTTTCAAGAGTATTTAGAAGGCCCAGAAGTATGTTAAGGGTTTCTTGAACAATAAGGGGCCAGTTGAGAATTGTGGGAATATTTGTAGGCTCAAATCCATTTGGTGGAACCTAAAACATGGAGATAAAATGCTAGCTCTTTTATAGGGTTGTTTAGCAAAGAAGTGGACAGGAATTGGTATTGCAACATTTGGAGATATCATCTAGTAGGGTAAGCTTCCCTCATGGGAGTGGTTTGAATCCCAATTCAGTATACCCCGAACCCAATGGAGAACCTACTCTATCCTCAAAGATGCCTTTAACTCCCTGAGTCCAGTTAAAGGAAGTTGCACTGAATCATGTTGTAGCTTCCAATTGTGTTGGTCTGACAATACCCCCATCCACCTTGGTAAGTCCAAATACTTTTACCAGTTGCTAACTAATAATTGTGACATCTTTTCTCACGTAAACCATAAGTGGTGCCTGGAAATCCAAGATTCTGAATGGATGAAATACTTTAGACTACTATGGACCAGACCTGTTGAATCAAAGCTCTCTTGCTTTCTGTGGAAACTGATCCTGCACAAGCTGCCATTTATGAAACCCAGGGGAGAACCAAATATCTGCTCTATGTGTAAACAGCCTGAAATTGTGACCAATGTTTTCTTTGAGTGTTTGTTTGCCTCTAAAATATGGAACATGTTTGGACTGTCCTATAAGACCCACTTTAATGCTCTGAATATTATCTATGGTACTATCAACTGCAGTAGATTCTCTCCTCTTATCCAGTCTATTTCTCCTCCATGTGGCTATTTAATCAATACCAGTTTAGTTCTATGCATAAGGTTATCAGAAACTTTCTATGGTCAGATGGTAGAGGGAATAAAAAATTTCATGCAGTTTCATGGGATTGGTGTTCAAGAGATAGATCCTAGGGAGGTCTAGGCCTCAAGGACCTCAAGTCACAAGGCGTAGCCTTGGCTGTCAAGTGGATAGCTAAAGTAGGGGAGGGAGAAGAGCCATGGAAAGTACTGGTGTGAAACAATTTGCAATTGGCTCACTGTAGCAGACCTAAAGGTTGGCAGAACCTTTGCTTTACTAATACTCTCACTATAGATGCTAATGTGGTTGTTCAAGGATCCAGTGTTTTCAAGAGTATTTGGAAGGCTTGAAAATATGTTAAGGGTTTCTTGAACAATAAGGGGCCAGTTGAGAATTGTGTGAATATCTGTAGGCTCAAATCCATTTGGTGGAACCTAAAACATGGAGATAAAATGCTAGCTCTTTTACAGGGTTGTTTAGCAAAGAAGTGGACAGGAATTGGTATTGCAACATTTGGAGATATCGTCTAGTAGGGTAGCTTCCCTCATGGGAGTGGTTTGAATCCCAATTCAGTATACCCCAAACCCAATAGAGAACCTACTCTGTCCTCAAAGATGCCTTTAACTCCCTGAGTCCAGTTAAAGGAAGTTGCACTGAATCATGTTGTAGCTTCCAATTGTGTTGGCCTAACAATACCCCTATCCACCTTGGTAAGTCCAAATACTTTTACCAGTTGCTGGCTAATAATTGTGACATCTTTTCTCACGTAAACCATAAGTGGGGCCTAGAAATCCAAGATTCTGAGTGGATGAAATACTTTAGACTACTGTGGACCAGACCTATTGAATTGAAGCTCTCTTGGTTTCTATGGAAACTAATCCTGCACAAGCTACCATTTAAGAAACCCAGGGGAGAACCAAATATCTGCTCTATGTGTAAACAGCCTGAAATTGTGACCAATGTTTTCTTTGAGTGTTTGTTTTCCTCTGAAATCTGGAACATGTTTGGACTGTCCTATAAGACCCACTTTAATGCTCTGAATATTATGTCTGGTACTATCAACTGCAGCAGATTCTCTCCTCTTATCTAGTCTATTTCTCCTCCCTGTGGCTATTTAATCAACACCAGTTTAGTTCTATCCATAAGGTTATCAGAAACTTTCTATGGTCAAATGGCAGAGGGAATAAAAGATTTCATGCAGTTTCATGGGATAGGTGTTCAAGAGATAGATCCTAGGGAGGTCTAGGCCTCAAGGACCTCAAGTCACAAGGTGTAGCCTTGGCTGACAAGTGGATAGCTAAAGTAGGGGAGGGAGAAGAGCCATGGAAAGTACTGGTGCGAATGAATTTGCAATTGGCTCACTATAGCAGACCTAAAGGTTGGCAGAACATTTGCTTTATTGATACTCTCACTATAGATGCTAATGTGGTTGTTCAAGGATCCAATGTTTTCAAGAGTATTTGGAAGGCCTGGAAGTATGTTAAGGGTTTCTTGAACAATAAGGGGCCAATTGAGAATTGTGGGAATATCTGTAGGCTCAAATCCATTTGGTGGAACCTAAAACATGGAGATAAAATGCTAGCTCTTTTACAGGGTTGTTTAGCAAAGAAGTGGATAGGAATTGGTATTGCAACATTTGGAGATATCCTCTACTAGGGTAAGCTTCCCTCATGGGAGTCGTTTGAATCCCAATTCAGTATACCCTGAACCCAATGGAGAACCTACTCTGTCTTCAAAGATGTCTTTAACTCCCTGAGTCCAGTTAAAGGAAGTTGCACTGAATCATGTTGTAGCTTCCAATTGTGTTGGCCTAACAATACCCCTATCCACCATGGTAAGTCCAAATACTTTTACCAGTTGCTGACTAATAATTGTGACATCTTTTCTCACGTAAACCGTAAGTGGGGCCTGGAAATCCAAGATTCTGAATGGATGAAATACTTTAAACTGCTGTGGACCAGACCTGTTGAATCGAAGCTCTCTTGCTTTCTATGGAAACTGATCTTACACAAGCTGCCATTTAAGAAACCCAGGGGAGAATCAAATATTTGCTCTATGTGTAAATAGCCTGAAATTGTGACCAATGTTTTCTTTTAGTGTTTGTTTACCTCTGAAATCTGGAACATGTTTGGACTATCCTATAAGACCCACTTTAATGCTCTAAATATTATCTCTTGTACTATCAACTGCAGCAAATTCTATAACTCATTTTGGTCTTTTCTTTCTTTTGTTATTTTATAGTTCATTTGGAAGGCTCGGAATAATGATGTACTTGCAGGTAAGAACATGAACCTTACTGTGTCTCACAAGACCCTCATATATTTTTAAATTGCCATGCAGGTCACGGTGATCATAAAGATGAAGGAGAACAAGTTCCTGTAGGTGTTGAGGGAGGGGAAGACTACCATAGAGAAATCAGAGATAGCATATGGATATACTACAATGAAAGACACAGATGAGTTCGAGATCACCCTTGCGGAGTTCATTCAGCAGCTGAAGCATGAAAATCAACAAAGAGAGATGAGGACCACAGGTGATAGAGACTTCAGAGTCATTGGCTACAACTTAGTCTCCGCAGACACTAATGATGAAGAGGAAGAAGAAGGAGACAACCCCTCCTGAACTCTCTGATGTCTCTTTTATTTAAACATTGTATTTTATTAAGATAGTAATGTAATAGCAGTTGATTGTATCACTCAGTAGTACTGAGAAGTTTTGTAATTCTTTAAGAACACAGCTCTGTTATGTTTTGTACTAAACAGTTTATAAATTATATGCAATAGAAAAAAAAAAAAAAAAAAATCCACATCATTTTAGAATAGAAAAATGCCCAAAATGGGCCCGAAATAAACTGGCAGAGCGGTGCCCTTTATAATAAATAGTAGCCCCGAATAAACAGGCAGAGCCACGCCCTTCGTAACAGAAAGACGGATAAAGAGTGGAAATCCTGCCCAAGCTAAGGAACCAATTTAAAATGAAAATAAAATCCAGCAAAAAGATAGATAGAAACTTTACAAAATCTGACGCAAGAATAGACAATAAAAAGTTCGGATCAAAAAATGTGAAGTGCGGAATCAATACTGAGTCAAAATTGGTAGCAATACCTTGTAGATCTTATTCCCAAACCCTGTCCTTTAACCAGTTGCAAAGAAAATAATAAATGGCAGCAGAAACTCACAGCTCTAACAGATATCCACAGCAATAAATAAATCATACATTGAACTTAGCTAAGGATGAATACCCTGTTTTATATCTGAACTGTATTTAATATACAATTGTGGCCTGAGAACAAAAACAGGATCAAAGCTGTGAAGGCAGAAATAACGGTGAAAGCAAAGCCTTGTTAACTGTTTATGTAACCTTATTGAAAAACTAAACTCTAAACCAACATTCTAAAAATAGAACTGAGGACGGGGGTGAATGAGATGCATGATAGAATGCTATATTCTCTCAAATTCATCTCAACATTAATTTTCTACGTACCCTTGAATTCACAATAGAACTAATAAATATTATATGTGAGATGGATATCATGGTTTTAGAGGATGGTCTTGTATGTGAGAATAAATTCTTCTCCTATCAAGAATTTTTCAGGGTCGCTTTTATTTATTCTTAGACTTCTTGATATTGATTTGGGTTGACAATTTGACTAATTTTTTAAATGTTATTCCCGAGAACCTACGGCCATTTGATTATCCATATGTAATTTTTTCAGATTCGAAAGGTAATATATATATATATATATATATATTCAGCTAGATAGAAATATCACCAGGTATGGAGCAGATAGTACCATGGTGTGCATAGAGTCGCAGTGGTCGTCGCCCCCTCCACGAATAAATGTGATCGCCAGGTACGAGATCTTCTCTTGGGAGAGGCTTGAAGAGGGCAGCCATGAATGAGCAGACCCTGCAATCTGAACTATCCACAAATTATTAGCCCAAGGAAGGGAACAGCTACTTCATCTACTGCTTAGACAACACAAACATCATGGTTGTGGCGGTGGGAATGCAAGGACCCGACTACTAGGTATTGTACATTGTAGAAGTTAAAAAATGCAAGCTACCTTCAGAGTCCACACTAGTAAAATAATGCTTCAATAATCCTATTCCACTTGCCCTGGCCCATGCTAATTAATCATTACTCCGGTCCCATGTTTGAAGGTAGCTTGTATTTTTAAACTTCTACAATGTACAATACCTAGTAGTCGGGACCTTGCAATACAATGTACAATACCTAGTAGTCGGGACCTTGCAATACATAATCATTTCTAGAAATATTTTAGCATCTTTCATTTTGTTTTCATCTTGAAAACAAATTTAATAAATGATAATTGAACATGTATTATTAGTTAGTACTTAAAATTTTAATATTTGTCTGGATGAGGACCTGGACTGGGTTTAGTACAGGTATGATGAAAAATTAGATGGGCTTGGTAGCAAGATTCTTCCGATGTAGAGGAGGATGACGAGGTTGAGTAATTGGCTGAGGAAGAGGAAGACTTGATGATGAGGACGGGGCTGGTGAGGAAGCTCTGGGCAATTTAGAAGAGGAGAATGTGGATCAAGAGAATTCTAGTGATCCACAATCTGAAGAGCATGTCGAGGAGGACAATTCCACTTGGGGAGCAGCTCGGAGAACAACTCCTCTTCAACTTCAGATTAGTATCTGTTTCCAAGCTTTGAGAAGCTTGTTGTTTTTGGTTTTTAACTGCTTTTTTTTTTTTTTGGCTCTCTCTCTTAAAGACTTTCTGGTTTTAGCTCGCCGGTCTGAGTTTTTGTTAAGATCACTTTCATATGCTACAGTTTTTGTACACTCCTTCACCTTCGGCTCCTTATTGATAAAAAAAAACAGTGATTGTAAGACATAGTTAAGCCTCTATCAGTAATTATGACCCACATCTAAATGATCATTTTTTGACATTTGTAAACAATTTAATTTAATAGATCATTTTTCTCTGTAGTGTACCTATGACAGCGTGAATTTTTTTGAACCATATGAATATTTCTAAATTTTTAAATATTTAATATTAGTATGTAAGTAGCCCATAGGCTATTATAGTTCGGATTTTCACATAAAACTGCTTGCATGTGGATGAAATTTTCTGGTTTTGTATAAGAAACAGATAAAGAAATGATTTACCAAGTAAATATGCATATCAAATTTTGGATTCAGCATTTAATATTGAAGTGTCTTTTAGATACTGTACTTTATGTGGATATTTGTATTTGACAGTTTCTGTTGTCAATCTGAATGTAACATTGTTAAATTGTAATGTTAAAAATTTAATCTTATCTTACTTAAAGCTCATGGTGAACCTAAAATTTAATCTTTCCTTATATCAAGATTTACATAAGGTGTAATGAAAAATTTAATCTTTTCTTACTTAAAGCTCACGGTGAACCTAAAATTTAATCTTTCCTTATATCAAGATTTACATGAGGTGTAATGAAAATCTTAATTGTTGGAAGCATTTGAATTTTGAGCCTCCCACATTTTCAGAGTTAAAAGTAAAAATTGAGCTTAAGTAGCACTATAAGATTAAGCAAAAAATAAAAGTTGAATGTTAGTTCTAAGTTTTATAAGGTCAATAAATGAGAGATTTCAAGAAGCAGACAATGAATTTAACTACAGATTTCAAGAGTAGGACATAAAAGATCCTACAAAAGAAGTGTCCACAGAAAAAAAAATACCATCAAAATTTTTCTCAAAGATGAAAATAAGAAGATAACTTTTGTTGTTATCCAGAAATAATTAGATGCAACATTTGTAATTATTTCAAAAGTTGAAACATGCTAAAACAACTTGCATCCATCTTTGACATGAAAATGATGTGCAACATCATTGTACATTGTCTTATGATTATAGTCCTATGATTTAGAAAAAACATAAAAAAGTTGAACAAATTCCAATGAAATCTTTCCACCACACGCTATTAGCTAGCAAACAGATGCACAACACTTGCTCAGAAATTAATAACTTATAGGTAAACCAGTCAAAGAAACAAGATATCCTCTTCCCCATGGGCTAAGGCCCCTCCTTGGCATGCATCCTTAAATACTCTAAAAAGCTTCCCCATTCCCGATGGGTTGTATCTCCCTCCCCGTGCCAGGGCAAACAGTTCATTGTGAAAAAGCCATACAGCTAGAGCAATGGCTGACAGAAGATGTGTCATATACTTACAGGCTCTAGCATTATAAACATGCCATATCTCTGTAATTAATTAAAAATAAAGAATATGTAAGATATTATATTTAATAACTTCAAGGATAAATGTGGATTAGCTTAAACATAATGTTGATTGATATTGGGAGACTTGATTCATATTATAATTTTGGTCTTTTTTTCTTCTGATCAAAGGGTAACCTTAGTTTTCTGATCTTTATCAAAATATATTGCTTTTAATAGCCATTTTGAATTGTCATTTTGTGCAGCATAGTCATTACAGGATCAACAAATGGAACATTAAGGACTGGATCATAGGTAAAGAGACGTGAAAGAAAAGAAAGGAAGAGCCCACAAATTAGGGCATCGATGCTTTTAGTAGGCACAATCTATCCTGGTTTAAAAGATTATAACCTTGGCAACATCATTTCTTTGGTAGAGTTGATAGGCTTTTTTTTTTGTGAATAGATTTTTGCATGTACTCTTTCTAGGTAAAATTCACTTAAAAATGTAGAATTCCAAAACTCTTGTTTATGCAATTATTTGCTCAATGTCAGTAATCAATCTCTAAGATAGATACTCTATTCATTTAAAGTAAATAAATTTTTACTAATGTGATCAGTATAAATTTAATTTTAATTAAAAATATATTAATTATATATTTAGTACTCATTTATTATTATTTATCTAATATACTTATTATCAAATTTAATACATATTAGAATTAATATTTTATTAACATCAAAACAGGGTAGTGTTATGTAAATTGGACAATTTACAAAATTACCAAATATTGAATCTTTGATCAAATTGGAGTCAATATTAGAAATATAAATATAACCATTAACAATTAAGCTAAATTCAATTCAACTCAATAGTATTATTATAAATTTAAATAAAAAAGTCATGCATACTTTGAAACATTATATGAGTAGTTAACAAATAGAACTATTAAAATAAATAAATCTATTATGACATTGAATAATATTTTTGAAGAATCATTTCTTTATTTTTTAATGAATATGAGTTTATTTTTCTCTTTTACTTGAAAAGATAAATCAAAATATATTGGACATATTTTTATATTTGTATGATAAGAAACATATTTAGTAAGAGCCCAAACAATATGAAATGACTAGAAAAAAAATTCTTTCTTCTTGAAAACATAAAAATTAGATATATAATATTCTATCTACCACTATAACCACAAATAACACTAAATTTTTCTTGCATTAGAATCCAATTAAAATAGCATCTAAATGATAATAGATGCAAGTATGAATTGGTTCTACAACAAATTGTGCGAGTCATCTCATTAGCTATTTGCACATACACATCTCTATATATGTCCGATCAATTATATAATAATAGGTTATATGAATCTAGAAGTTAGTGAAATAGATTTTATAATAATTTTTTGAAGAATTTTACCACTACATTTTTTTTAGCATAATGATACAATTCAAAAAAATTATGGTAAACAATGATAAACAAATAATATTTTATTTAAATTAATATATACATTTACACTTACCCTAACCCTAAGTATAATTTAAATTAATATTTAATTTAATTATGATTTAAATGCTTACCTTAACCCTAAGTATAATTTTAACTCTAACCTAAATCATAATTCTAAATCAAAACCCTAACTATAATTATAGTCCAAAACCTAACACTTATCCTAATATTAATCATATGTCAAACATTAATCCTAACATTAACCAAAATTATTACTATAATTCTAATCATAACATAACCATAATTACTAATTTAACCCTACTCATAACAAAACCTATGTTATCATTCTAACCCAAAAAATAACCCTAATTGTAATCCTTAGCTAAAACCTATCATAATTCTTATTCTATATCTAATATCATATATAACTCTTAACCTTTATCCTAAGCATAACCTAATAATCACCATAAACCTACCCATATCTCTAACCATGAAGTGAATAATAAAACTCACACTAACCCTAACACCAAACTCTGCCTTAACTCTATCCCTAACAATGATGTAAAACCTAATCATAATCCTAACCCAAACTATAACTATAACCCTAATATTAACCTTAATCAAAATTCTAACTATAGCCCTAAACCTTAACCCTATCCATAATCCAAACTCCAACCATAACCAAAATCCCAATCCTAACCAAAATCTAAACCAAATACCTAAATCTTAATACTGCCCATATTCCTAACCCTAAAATCTAACCCTAACCATAATGTAAACACAAACTCTAAAATAATGATCAAAACCCTAAATCTAACTATATGGATAGTCATAATGTTAAACCCTAACCTTAATAAAGGTATCCAATCCCAACCCTAACCATGGTATAAACCGTAAACCTAACCAAAATCTAAAAAATAATACTAATCCCTAATCATATCCCATCCTCAACTCTAAATTTGAACCCTAAATCATAGTCATAACCATAATCATAAACTTGAGAATGACTCTAAATCTAACTATATCATCAATCCAAAACCTGATCATGAAACAAAACCTAATCTCAAGTGTAAACCCTAAGTGTAATATTTATCCTAACCCTCACTCTAACCTTAACCCTAACTAAAATTTAATCTAAATACTAACCCTAAACCTAACTCTAAACATAATATAAATCTTAACCCTAACTATAATCCTAACTCTAACCATAACAATAACCTAAACTCTAACCCTAACGCAAATTGTAAACCTAACCCCAACTATTTCTCTAGCCTAAGAATGATGCTAAACCTAACTATGCAACTAATCCAAACCCTAACCATGGTGTTGAATAGAGGTAAAATGGAATCACCTATATTGAATGTAATGTATTGGGGAAATATGAGATCCACTCCTAAATCCAAATTCCTAAAGGAGAGATCCAGATTGATCAACCAAAAGGTTAATGCACAATCAAATCAATCTATGAAGAATATGAAAGAGGGAGAAAACCTTATATTTCCCTATAAAGGAATAGGCTTGAAATTTGAAATAATTGAAATACAAATATTAACCTCAAATTAGGGAAAATTTGGAAAATGCCAATTTCTAATGTCTGTGTCTACTTTCAGGCAATTCTGCAACCTATTTCAAATTGGAAATGTTGAGATGAAGAAAACCCAGAAATCTTTTCTCTTTCTAACAGCAGGTAGTCTTTGACCCTCATAAAAGGTCAAAGGCTACATTCTTTATTTGAAGGTCGATTTTGAATTTGTTCATAGATCCTAGAATTTTTTTGAAAAGGGTATCCAAATCTACTTTCAGATTTGAAATTATGTACCTGTACTTGCAAAAAAATGGTTTTGTTGTTATTTTGGGGGGTTTGCCTTGGTCAAACCCCAGTTTGGAATCAACCTTAATATTGAAATTAAAATGGAGAATGCTAGCAAGTAGTAGAAGTAGATCTAATAAAGAAGCTATGACACTCAATAGATATACAATTGTATTTGAAATGTAATCAAGTATGTTGATATGAAAGCTTGAACATCAATAAATGTAAATCAAACCTCCATGATTGTATGCTTGGAATCCACCTTGAGGGAAGAAGGAAATAGATCTTGAAGATGAACAAAAGGATCTTGAAGGAAGATCACACCATCATAATGGCTAGATCTAGGGTTTGAATGATGAATCTTGAATGCTTGAACCAAATCCTTTCAATGGCTTGAATGCTTGATCTTCAATGGAGAACTTGGATGGAGAAGAGGACTTGAATTATTGAATGAATGCTTTCTTGAATTCTTATATGCACTTTAGAGATTGAGAGAAATGTGAAAATGAGAGAGGAAGGCCTCCTTATATAGTGAACTAGGGCACAATCCTCTAGAGGGGCCACCTTGGAGAATTAAATCCCAATTAGGTCCTAACCTTTAGAAAATATACCTAGATTAAATTCAATTTGAGGATTTACAATTCTAAAACCCAAAATGGCCAACCCAGAGGCGGGAAAACAAATATCCCCAAAACCCGACACCCGAAATTCAAGGAAAATTGAAATTTGGACAGGGGACAAAATTGAGCTTGTAACTAACCTAGTCAGGATTGAGCTTGATTCTAACCTAGTTAGTATCATCCTTGATTTTGACCCTGTGGGCCCAGATCCACCAAGAATCAGGACAGGAGGTTCCGGGGATGCCTGGAAACCTAAAAATGATACCAAAAAGGGACAAAATGCTAGGAATAGGCATAAAATCCTATGATGACTATGATGAAGGCTAGAAGGACCTATTTTTAAGTCCTACCTAGAAAATAGAGCCATGGAAGAGGGAAATTAAGGAGAATCCTTGAGATCCTAACCCTAATTTCACCTAGAATGAAGAAATCAAGTGCAGAAAAGAAGTAGAAAGTGGGGAGAAAGCCATATCAAAGAAAAGATCAATTCAAGGTGTCTGATATGACCCCAAACCACTTACTCAGAGGGCTAAACACTCTTAACATGGAAGTGCTTCCATTTTAAGACGATACATTAAGCCCCCACATTAGCAAGAGTATGGACTCGATGCAAACTCTTGGTAAAGGAGAAGAAAGAGAAGATCCAAGTGGATTCACAATGAGATAAAGTAACACTTAGCTAAGGGTAGAAGCCCCCAAACTAAGGATTTTAACTCAACATACATGCACGAGGGTGCCAAAAGAACAAGGGTTAGCATAAACAACCCAAATCAATTAGCATAAGAAACCTTGCTAAGAAATATTTCTCATAATAATATCATTTTTGGAAAGCTATCATAAAAGCATAAATGATTACATAAGAAAGACAAGAGAAAAACTATAAATAACATAACTTCATGATCCAGTCCTACTAGCATGAAAGTGAAGAGAGAGGAAGGGAAAAGAGTGATTACCTCACCTAGTAAGATGCCCACCTTACCATGAATCACCCTGGAGGGAGAGGCCAATGAGTTCACCCATAAACTATTCTTGCAATTGTAATGCATCTTCTAACAGCTTCTGTAATACTCATAGATCCACCTTCTTGTATCACTATGAATATGAAATGCGCATCTCCTTAGGATTCAGCATATGAATGTGTGTCTTTTCATGATTTAGCAACTTATGTGCATTACCTTCCAAGATTTAGCATGTTGAAAATTTTGAAAAATGTGTCTCCTCTGGATTTAGCAACTTATGTGTGTTACCTTCGGAAGATTT
The DNA here is from genome assembly GCA_027943335.1 of Chamaecyparis obtusa. NCBI lineage: Eukaryota > Viridiplantae > Streptophyta > Pinopsida > Cupressales > Cupressaceae > Chamaecyparis > Chamaecyparis obtusa. The sequence continues at coordinate 146,520 of BSBK01009404.1, read as the reverse complement.
AGCATATTGAAAAATTTGAAAAAATGCATGTCTCCTCAGGATTTAGAAACTTATGTGCATTACCTTTGGAAGATTTAGCATACTTGAAAATAAAAGATGCATGTCTTTTCAGGATTTAGCAACTTACGTGCGTTACCTTCCAAGATTTAGCATGTAAAAATAAAAAACTATAGTACAAGGGAGACCCTATATATGCCCCCCTCCTTAATATGGCAAAAACATACTATTTTGACATGTTAAGGAAAGAAAATAACAAGGATAAAGCCTTCTTCAGCATCAAGATAACATCCACAAACAACACCCAGTCGAAACCAAGAAGGTCATAGCTCCTATGAGGCCATGGAAGGGATGAATGCAAAGAGATATCATGCAAGAAGTGAAAAGAAAGTAACCCTTATGAGGGATATCACACTATTCAATTTCCAAGGTGAGAGATATATCGACCATGGAAACCCAATGTCAAACAACAAAAGAGGTTTCTATCAAGGACATAGATCCTCAATGCAAACCAAAATTTTCATGTATGATTGGATATCACATAATAGATAGATACTGCTTAACCAAGGAAAGAGGTGAATCCAAGAAAGACAGAAAAGAAGGAGAAAGCATCCTTGCCCCCCAAGTGTAGGAACAAAGATGGAAGAGGATACCTACTTCACAATGCAAGGAGATATCCTATTTAGCAACAATGTATACCATATTCTTAGTGAGGGATATTGACCTCTACATCCAAGAGTATAGATAATCATGAAAATGATATATCACTCATGGAAAAGGATCCTCAAAGAAAGAGATCTTATCAACAAGACCCCCAGCAAAGAGGAGTGCTTTAGATAAAATATCATCTTTCAAAAGATAGGAACAAAGATTCAATCATCAAGCCCCCTGCAAGGAAGAGGAATCTTTGAAATGAGGGAAACAACTCCAACACCAAAGCAAGGGTAAGAGTTTATAAAGAACATAATTTGCAACATAGAGAAGAAGTGGTGACTTAGGAAAACAAATTCTCATATAAGAGGGTTATCCATAGTCAAAACATCTATTAATATGATGAAATCATATTACAATATAAATAAATACCACTACGCTAAGGAAAGCAAATCCCTAGACAAAAAGAGAGAAGAAAGAACCTTGCCCCCTAGGGATGTAAGGCAAGGGATATCTTTGCAAAACACATGTCCTAGAAAAGATATATTGAATAAAAGAAAAGAGCAATGGATGAAAAGAAAACATAACCAATTAAGCTCAAAGCAAGAATATAATGGATTCTAAAAGACAGGAAGAAATATACCTCTTGCCCCTAGTCTAGAGGAGAAAAGATCTATGTTATATCAGAGTGAGGAGTAAAATTATGAATAAATCTCAAAGGAGAAGTTTCTTTTCTCTTATATTTATAGACCGGATAATATGGAGAAGGTACTTTGAAGAATCTTTGCACATCTACATCATGAACCATAGTTTGAACCTCAACATAAGTGTGGGAAGAACTAGGAATAGCAGATGGAGAATTAGGAATCGGATTAGGAAAGATAGGATTGGGATTAGGAAGATTAGGAACTAGATTAGGAAGGATATAATTAGGATTAGGAAGTTTAGGAATATTAGGAAAAGTCTAGGAAGTGATATGAATGGAAGACACAACTGGAGGAACACTTGGAACCACATTTGGAAAAGGGTTTGAATAGATATAAGTAATACTATGGTAAGAAGGTTGTGAGGTAGGATTTTTATTTCTCATAAGATCGCCACTAAGAGGAAGAGTATTAAGGGAATTCATATCTTTCTCTGCTAATGCCTCGTCACTAGAAGGAATCCCAAATGGAGGTGAGGGATCTATAATGTCATCTTCTTTCACATAAGGGGAGTGTATTTTAGAGAATATGTCATCTGCTTGTATCAAAAATTATTCACAAGGAGGGGATAAATCAATGTATTTATCCAAGGGTTCATCCCAAAAAGTAGAATTATCCACAATGGCTTCATGAGGAAGAGAGTAATCAACATCCAAATCTAAAGGTTCATCCCAAATAGGAGGATTATCCACAATGGTTTCATGAGGAAGAGAGTAATCAACATCCAAATCCAAAGGTTCATCCCAAATAGGAGGATTATCCATAATGGTTTCATGAAGAAGAGAGTAATCAACATCCAAATCCAAAGGTTCATCCCAAATAGGGGGATTATCCATAATGGTTTCATAAGGAAGACAGTAATCAACATCCAAATCCAAAGGTTCATCCCAAATAGGAGGATTATCATCCCTATCCATTAAGCGCATTGTAGGAGTGTCATAAGTCATCAAAGCTTGATCCCTAAAGGGGAAAGAAGGTAAATTGTATTGTAAAATAGGTTCACAGAAAAGACATATATTAGGAGAATAATTAACATCAATCCCTAACTCATCTTTGTAAAGGTCAATTGAAGAGGTTGTAGAGGAAGATGAAATAGGAATAGGATCAACGGAGATCTAATTCGAATAATTTTCATCCTCACTTCCATGTACCTCATTAAGGGATCTATCCTCTTAAACAAAAAAATCCTCATCAAAGTACTCAAAACTAGAATCATACATGTTGAATACTAAAACAATGAAAATGTAAATGTTTTTGTATTTTTAAAACAAATTTTGCAATTTTTTTGGATTTTTGAAATGTAAATGCAAGAGCATAAAAGAAATCTAATCTTAAGGCAAGTAAACAAATGATCTAACACCAAAAAGAAAGAGTTGTCTATCACGGGTTCACCAAAATGAATAGGGGTAAAATGGAATCACCTCTATTGAATGTAATGTATGGGGGAAATATGAGATCCACTCCTAAATCCAAATTCCCAAAGGAGAGATCCAAATTGATCAACCAAAAGGTTAATGCACAATCAAATCAATCTATGGAGAATATGAAAGAGGGAGAAAACCTTATATTTCCCTATAAAGGAATAGTGCTTGAAATCTGAAATAATTGAAATACAAATAGTAACCTCAAATTAGGGAAAATCTAGAAAATGCCAACTTTTGATGCTTGTGTGTACTTTCAAGAAATTTTGCAACCTATTTTCAACTGGAAATGCCGAGACGAAGAAAACCCAAAAATCTTTTCTCTTTCTGACAGCAGGTAGTCTTTGACCCTCATAAAAGGTCAAAGGCTACATTCTTTATTTGTTCACAGATCCTGGAAGTTCGCCGAAAAGGGTATCCAAATCTAGTTTCAGATCCGAAATCCTGCACCTGTACCTGCAAGAAAAATAGTTTTGTTATTTGTTTGGGGGGTTTGCCTTGGTCAAACCCCGGTTTGGAATCAACCTTAATATTGAAATTGAAATGGAGAATGCTAGCAAGTAGTAGAAGTAGATTTAACAATGAAGCTATGACATTCAATAGATATACAATTGTATTTGAAATGTAATCAAGTATGTTGATATGAAAGCTTGAACATCAATAAATGTAAATCAAACCTCCATGATTGTATGCTTGGAATCCACCTTGAGGGAAGAAGGAAATGGATCTTGAAGATGAACAAAAGGATCTTGAAGGAAGATCACACCATCATAATGGCTAGATCCAGGGTTTGAATGATGAATCTTGAATGCTTGAACCAAATCCATTCAATGGCTTGAATGGTTGATCTTCAATGGGGAACTTGGATGGAGACGAGGACTTGAATGCTTGAATGAATGCTTGCTTTAATTCTTACTTGCACTTGAGAGCTTGAGAGAAATTTCTTGAGATGAGATGTGAAAATGAGAGAGGAAGGCCTCCTTTTATAGTGAACTAGGGCACAATCTTCTAGAGGGAGCACCTTGGAGAATTAAATCCAAATTAGGTCCTAACCTTTAGAAAATATAGCTAGATTAAATGCAATTTGAGGATTTACCATTCTAAAACCCGAAATGGCCAACCCGGAGGTGGGAAAACAAATATCCCCGAAACCCGACACCCGAAATTCAAGGAAAATTGAAATTTGGATAGGGGGGAAAAATTGAGCTTGTAACTAACCTAGTTAGAATCGAGCTCGATTCTAACCTAGTCAGGAGCAACCTCAATTTTGACCCTGTGGGCCTAGATCCAGCCAGAATCAGGACATGAGGTCTCGAGGATGCCCAGAGACCTAAAAATGATACCATAAAGGGACAAAATGCCAGGAATAGGCATAAAATCCTATGATGTCTATGATAAATCCTAGGAGGACCTATTTCTAAGTCCTACCTAGAAAATAGAACCATGGAAGAGGTAAATTAAGGAGAATCCTCGAGATCCTAAGCCCAATTTCACCTAGAATGAAGAAATTCAAGTGCAGAAAAGAAGTGGAAAGCAAGGAAAAAGCCAAATCAAAGGAAAGATCAATTCAAGGTATCTAATATGACCCCAAACCACTTACTCGAAGGGATAAATTCTCTTAACTTGGAAGTGCTTCCATTTGAAGATGATACAGGTGTAAACCCTACCTCTAATCCTTGCCATAACCCAACTGCAAAACCTAAGTATATGATTAACCCACCTCCTATCCCTACCCTAACCATGATGTAAAACCTAACCTCAACCTTAGAAAAACACATTTGTAAACTAAAACCCAATGTAAACACTAACCTTAATCATAATTATAACCCCAACCTTAATTCTACTTCTAATCTAAACCCTAACCTAACCATAATTCTAACCATCTCCTTAACTATACCCAAAACCCTAACCCTAACCATGATGCAAACCCAACCCTAAAACATAACTCCAAAACTAATCCTAAACCCTAACTCTAACCATAATCCAAACCCAAACCCTAACCCAACACAAACCCACCTCTAGCCCTAATTATGAGGTAAACGTTGATCATAACCATAATCCTAACCTTAAATCTAAATTCTAACGCTAACAATAATCCTAACTCTAACTCCATTCATAACCTAAATGCTAACTTCAACCATGATGTAAAGTAAAACCCTACCTATAACCCAAATATATCTTAGGGTTACTAATTAGTGCGTAGTATAATTAGGGTTAGAAAAATTTATTATATTATAATAATATTTGATTAAATTTTGTTTAATAAAAAATGTTATATAATTATTTATTAATTTATTTAATATGTTATGCGCTCGATGCCACTGCTACTAGCTAATATATAATCTATATTTAAAATACACCGAGACGTATCGAGGCATTTAATTTTTTTCATCATTCACCTTTAATAAAAATTAAAGTTGAAAAAATTAAACGCCTTGATACATCTCGGCATATTTTAAATATAGAGTATATATTAGCTAGCAGTAATTTTTTTTCAAACTCCCTCTATATATTTTAGAGCCAATAGTGGGTGCCATAATCTTCACCCTAATTAAACCCTAATCTCTAATTTAATTGTACGTTGTAGAAATTTAAAAAAGCATGCTAGCTTCAGAGTCCAGACTCGCCAATATATTATATTTTAATGGCCATCTATTTTTCAAAATTATTCAATTCCTCATCCCACATACTCAAATAATTCTACTCCACTTCCCCATATTCAATAATCATTACTTCGGTCCCATGTTTGAAAATCTTTCATTTCTTTTTTCACCTGGAAAACACATTCAATAAATGATAATTAAACATGTATTATTAGTTTATTAATTAATTAAGTGCATATATAGTACTTCAAATTTTAATATTTGATTAGAGGAGTTGTTTATAAGTATTTCTCAAAATTGTTATTAAATTTTTTATATTAGATTAGTTAAAATTTTTGAAATAATTGTAAGGCATAGTTAAACCTCCATTTGTAAATATGGCCCACCTCTAAAAGACATTTTTTTACATTTGTACACAATTATTTATATAATTTAATTTAATAGATCATTTTATCTTGATCACATGCTTGTGCATTATATTATTTGCAGTATCCATAGTCAACATTTAGCAAATTTGGAATCACCTATCTAAATAAAAAAGAAATAGCAGTTACAGTTGAATAACAAGAGGCATATGAAGAGTCTGCCATTACTTTTCAATCATCGCTTACATTTCAAATCACTGTCAAATCATACCATATCATAACAACAAGAGCTCTGGGAGAGCTTCAGTCCCTGCCTTGTTCAAGGGTTAGAAGGTAGATGAGACAGGTGGCAGTTTTAATTTGGAACATATATTCAAAGATATTAACAATTCAATTTGCAATAACGTTACCAAATTATCAAGTATTCATATGCAGAAATGAAGACTGATGCAATGTAAGTCTTATGTGAATGCAAAGATGACAAATCAAGAGTGCAGAGACAATGTTATTTAACATTAAATTAATATTTAAAACAGAAGCTATATTGGCAGCATATTTTTTTTCTTATAAACAAATATTATTTTATTTTTCATAATATGTTTCAATGTTGAAAAAATATTTTTCTACACAAATATTTGAATAGTATTTTAAGTTGAACTCAATAGTTGTATACAGGAACTCTTGACTCTATGATTTTTTGGTTGCAAAAAGGTAGAAAATTCTTTTCTTTTGTGAGAGCGTTCTTTCAAAAACTTGGAAAACCAACAAAATTGAAATAAGTTATTAGTCATCAGTGATAAATAAAGTGCACTGTAATAAGTCTAATTAATATAACTAGCAAACATAGCAGTGACAGGTGGAAATTTTTAAAACATAATTCAATTAGAATGGAGGATTGAGAAGATTTATGTATATTTGATTAAAATAGACAAGCTTTGATGGCAGAGTCTTTCAGTAAGAATTCAACACAAGAAAAATGATCTAAAAAGAACAGTCTGAACCAAAAATCTTGTTAGTTCTAATAGGCAGATCAACATGATAGGTCAGAACTGTAACCTGTTAAGAGAAGCAGTGAGTTAGTAATATAGAAAAGGAACTGTATTATGTAATAAGCATTTCAAATTGCTTTATATAGTGTTAAGAACATTGAGATAGAAGGAAACTCAATGTATAATTAATTCTATTTGCAAATGGAGTTGGTTTAAATTCTTCAAATTGAGTTCTAAAATAAACAAACCAGAAATTTAGCTGATAATTTTAATTAAGATTTATTATTCTGCCAATTTTTTATTGGAGATAAATGTTACATGTCAGTAATCCAAGAAAAAAAATGAGACAATAGTTTTTTTCAATTCAAATTAGCCACCGATGCATCCTGGGGAAAATCTTCATCTTGAATTTGGAGTTAAAGTGAGTTGATCTTTGAAGAGTGTTCTTTGGCTGATGTCTGATAGCTAATTAATGTTTTACTTTTCGATTAAAGAAGTGGAAGGGTCATCTCTTGTCATTAAAGAGGCAAAAATACATCTTTGTTATATTTTGATGTCAATAGATTCCTGACCTCTAGATGTTACTGTTGGAAACCAATTTTGAAACTGTTGGAAACCAATTTTGAGCTTCCCAAGCAACTTTTGGAAAAGTTGCTTAGCAACATTGTGTTTGCATTGATAGCAAGTTTTACATCTTGCTATGTTTTGAAGCCCAATAACTTGTGTTAGAGTAAAGTAACAATTGTGTTAATTAACTTTACTCGCTTCTTAAGATGTCACCTTATTTTTGTTTAGTTGTTTATATTTAAACACTCATGCACTAGTTGTTTTAAATATAAACTTGCATGCATTAGTCATGTAATAATTAAACTAATTATTACATGCACTAGGGTTTGCCTTTCAAGGATTTTGATCTCCTTTATAAAGATGATCAATTGTATATTTTATTCATTCATTATTTGAGGTTATTTTCTTCTTCATATTTTTGAGTCAAACCCTTACCCTCTTCTTGTCTCCACTTCCTTACATAATAGGTTTTTGTATGTAGGTGATCTTTGGGTTTTGTGGATTTGTATTGCTTAATCCTACATGGTATTAGAGCCTAATCTGCTACAACTTGTTTGTGTTTGAAGGAATCAGAGATTAGAAAATTATCTGGTTCAAATTAGGGCTTTTTTGGTTAATTTTTATTGAAATTAGGGGGTCCCTAAGTTTTAGTGCACTTTGAGCTCAAATGGAACTCAACGTTGAGCTTGCAGTGCCCAAAAATCCCTATTTCGATATAAAACAAGTCCAACTTGGACAAATTTTTAGGGAGAGGCAAACATTTTTTGCTCCAGGGTCGTATGGTTGTGCACACACCCTGAGGCAACCCTGTGCACAATTTTCAATGCAAAAAATTCAAAAGAAAAAAAAAATTCCGTGCAAAGAATGTGCAGCTAGCACACCACTTGCGCACCTCCTGTGCTCAGCCAAAGAGAGATCGCCCCCGCGCGCCGCCAGAGTGCCTCCCGTGCACTGCCAGAGTGCAACCGTCACCAGCAGACCGCCAGCAACTAATGACACTGCTACCCGCTAGCGGCACTGGCTAAATGCCAGTGGGTGTAGCTAACCACCAGCACTAGTGGCTAACCGACACCAACGGAGGCCCCACATGACCAGCCGCTAAGGCCCAAGGGGCTAGCGCTGGCTCTTTCAAAAAAATTTGCGGGTTTGTTTTCACGTCTAGAGGGCCTTTCACTAAAATCAGTGTACCAAGAGCTCCAGGAATCATTTTTTGACAAATGAGATATCTCAGGAAAGTTGGTTTCGAGCCCGATGCTCTAATGCATGTTAATCTAGTTTTCCCTATCAGCTAGCTTGTTGTTTATACTGTCAAAACTAGATTATCTTTTTTGCATTTCGAGAGGGCTAATTTGCTCAAATTAGCTCCATTTTTTGATCTAGAAGAAGCGTCAGAAATATTATCTTGAGCTCCATCCATATTTCTATCTATTTTCATCAAAAGTTTTTCAAGGTACACAAGATTCAGATCTGAAGCTTTTTTTTTGCCCTTTCTTGATAAAGCATATCATTCTAGCCTTAGGGGTTCGATATTTAGGTTTTAGGGGGGTGTTCTTTTCTTGTTTCTATCAGTTAAACCATATATTTATAAAAATAAAATCCCTTCTAAAAAATATGGTCGATATGTCTTCTTGTCTAAAACTTCTGACCCCAGATAATTATCACACATGGGAAACCTTGATGACATGGCTTCTCCGTTCAAAATGGTTATGGTCTTATCTAGATGCAGTGCAACCGGTATTACAAAGGCCCTTTGAGATCATGAAACACAAACACAAGATGGATGAGGCTATGGGGTTGATTGCTTTATAGGTATCATACAACTTGCAGTTTCATTTGGATGGTTATAATACCCCTCTAGAGATGTGAGCTAAACTTGAGACATTATTCGGTATCATCAATGAGTTCAGAGCACTTCAGATTGCGGCAGAGCTTACCTCCCTTGTACCTGATTCTTTTCCCTCTATTGAGGAATTTTTTATGAAATTCAAATAACAGAGATCTTTGTTACATAGATGTGGAAAGAAAAAGACTGATAAAGAGTGCATTTATCTGATTTTGTCTAAGCTTCATGGAAACTTTTAGAATTTCTCTTCTACCTTTCATTCTACCATGGATGCTTTGGGACTTGGATTCACCATGCCCACTTTTGAGGTGTTCTGTGATCGTTTGACTAGAGAGAAGGCAAAACTTACTTAGTTGGACTCTCTAATAGGATCAAAGAACCAAGCATTGGTTGCCCAACCATCCAAGGGAAAAAACAAGCATCTCAGCCCAAGCCCAAAATAGATTCAGCCGGCAGTGAGAATCCCTCCAAGCCACCTCCAAAATCAGATCCAAAGAAATCTACTTTGAAAGGAAAAACTTCTAAGTCTAGCGAGTCTTCCTCGAAGACTACAAAGTACACAAGTGATCCTTGCAGTTTTTGTGGGAAGGAAGGGCATCCAATTTTTGGGTGTTGGAAATGACTTGAGGCACTAGAAGAAACCATGTAGAATCATAGTCTTGCTCCTCCGAAGTCTCTACCTTCTCCTACAAGGAAAGGTCATGCTCTTTCTGCATAAGCTTTGTCTTCCACTTCTTCATGGATCATTGATTCAGGTGCTTCGCACCATATGTCACACTCACCTGGATTACTTACCTCACTTTCTCAAAGTGTTACTACACAGATTGCAGTTGGTGACTCAGCACTACTTTCAGTTATAGGTTCTAGAACTATTTCATTAGATGGTGGTTCTCTCTAGGATGTTCTTTTGGTTCTGACCATTTCTACAAACCTCCTATCTGTTTATCAGATTTGTCATTCTAGCTCTGGTAAAATAGTTGAGTTCTCACCACATGATGTGGTTATTCAAGACCTCCATGATCTTGACTTTATTATTGCTACTGGGAGTATTGATATAGAGACTCACTTATACTAGTTTGATGACTTTGAGAGCTCTGATTCTACTGGTGTTTCTCTTTTTGCTCATGTAGACATAGTGAGCAGCATTGGCATGAGCGTTTTGGCCATGTCAACTACAGATATTTGTAGTAGATGAGTACATAGGAGCTATTTATTGGGCTACCTCAGATCTCTTGTACTAATGGTGTTTGTCAGGTTTGTGTGCTTGGCAAACATCACATAGATCCCTTTCCATCCAGTAGATCCTCACGTGCTCTAGCACCTTTGGAGTTCATACACAGTGATCTTATGTCATTTCTCACTCCTTTTTCTAGTTCTAGATATGTCCTCACCTTCATTGATGATTTCTCTAGACACACATGGGTGTACTTCTTGAAGTATAAGTCTAATGTCTTTGATTCATTTCAAATCTTTAAGACATTTGTAGAGAAACAATCTGGTCTTTCTGTCAAGCGTATAGGCACTAAAAATGGGAGGGAATATGTGAATCAGTCTTTCAAAGATTTTTGCACTAACCATGGCTTAAAACATCAGTTCATAGTTCCTGATACCCCTCAGCAAAATGACATTGTAGAGAGAAAGAACATAACATTATGAGAGATGGCCAATTGTATGCTACAGTCTCAAGCTATGAGTGCTTATTTTTGGGCTGAGGCTATCAATTGCACCAACTATATTCAGAATCGAATGCCTCATAAAACATTATGACATTTGACTCTTGGGGAGGCTTGGACTCTTGTCAAGCTTGATGTTTCTACTTTTTGAGTTTTTGGTAGTGAGGCTTGGGCATTTATTCCAGATGCTCAGAGGAAAACCATGGAGAGGAAAAGCTGACCACTCATATTTGTTGGCTACTGTGAGGATGTGAAGGCATACATGTTGTTTAATCCTGATTCTAGAGAAGTCTTGTTTTGGTGAGATGTTCAGTTTGATGAGCACTATCCTCAAATGGATCCTCCATCATCAGCTTCTTCTTCACTACCTAGTTCTTTATCTTCTCCTCTACAAGATTCTATCTCCTCTGAGGAAGATTCAGATGATGTTCCACCTTCCCCACCTCCACCAGATGTTCCACATGTGCCCAAGTGGGCTTGTGATATTGTTGATGCAGCTGGATCTTTGGCAGGTGATCCTTCAAATACTCATCGCACTCATGCTTAGACATCTGATACTGGGTTATTGAGTCATGCTATTTCAAATGATCCTCAATTATTTTCAGAGGTGACATGTCATCCTGAGTGGGATAGGGTTATGGATCAAGAGTATTCTTCTTTGATGAAGCTGAATCACACTTGGGATCTTTGTCCTCTTCCAAAAGGAAGGAAGTTGGTTCGGTGCAAGTGGGTGTATCATACCAAGTATGCTGTTAATGGTTCTATTGATAGGTATAAGGCATGTCTTGTGGTGAAGGGCTTTTCACAGGTGGAGGGTATTGATTACTCTGAGACCTTTTCTCCTATCACCAAGATGAATTCTATTTGCCTTGTACTTTCACTTGTAGCTTCTCAGGGATGGACAGTATATCAGATGGATGTAAAGAGTACCCTTTTGCATGGAGACCTATAGGAGGAGATCTACATGGAGCAACCTCAAGGTTTTTTGTAGGACTCTTCTATGGTGTGTAGACTTTGGAGGTCTCTATATGGTCTCAAACAAGCCCCTAGGGCTTGGTATGAGAAGATGGATTCTTTTTTGCTTACCTCACACTTCACACGCTATCATTCTAATCCTGCCATGTACATTCAGCATCATGGGGCTGATCTATTAATACTTGTGCTATATGTTGATGATATCATCATTATAGGTTGCTCATCCTCTATGATTCAGAATGTTCAGCGTGCATTGAGAGACTAGTTTGCGATGACTAATCTTGGACTTCTGCACAATTTTTTGGGCCTACATGTTATTCAATCTTCGGATGGGATTTCCATACTTCAGCAGAAGTATCCTCTTGATATGCTTTAGCAATTTGGCATGCTTGATTGCAAGCCTACTCCCACACCTTTTCAGTCAGGTGTTGTTTTATCTACCACTTTCTCTACTCCTACCATGGATCCCACATTATACAGAGTGCTTGTGGATAGTTTTTTGTACCTAACACACACTCATCCTGATATTTAGTTTGCGGTTGGCCTTGTCTGTCTATTCTCACACAATCCTCATGAGAGTCATTGGCAAGCGGCCAAACATATCTTGAGGTACATTTGGGGTACTACTTCTTATGGCATTCACTATACATTAGGGGATTCTCACATTGTTGGTTTCATAGACTCAGATTGGGCTGGTGATACTAGTAATCGAAGGTCTACTTCTCATGTTGTCTTCTGTCTTGGTTCTAGTGTTATCACATGGTCTTGCAAGAAGCAGACAGCTCATGCATTATCATCTCCAGAGGTAGAGTACCGAGAAACTGTACAAGCTAGTCAGGAGGTTTTATGGTTTTGGCAGTTGATGACAGAGTTTGGTTTTCCTCCTAATAGTCCCACTATTCTTTGTGTGAAAATCAAAGTGCTATACATATTTCCCGCAACTCGGTTGAGCATTAGAGGACCAAGAACATTGAGCTTCATATGTATTTCATCAAGCATTTGATTCGGGATGGCTCTCTGAGTTTGGAGTATATTCCCATTGCTCAGCAGGTTGCTGACATCTTCACTAAACCTTTTGCATCCCCATGATATCTTCAGTTGCATTCTATGCTTGGGGTGAAGGACGTTTTCCTTGGCGGGTCTCAGTGATGAGGCCTTCCTTCCTTCTATTTCTATCTCTTTTTGGAGTAGGGTTTTTTCCCATAGGGTTTTCTCTATTTATACATTTTACAAAGATTTGGTTGTGTTGGGTACCTCATCAGGCCATGTTACCGGGACCCATTTTATGCTTTCACCACTGTAGTTTCCATTGCTTTCTTATTGCATTATTTGTAGTTGTATTGTTGCTCATCTTAAGGGGGGTGTTAGAGTAAAGTATTAATTGTGTTAATAAAATTTACTCCCTTCTTAAGATGTCACCTTTTTTTCTTTAGTTTTTTATATTTAAACACTCATGCACTAGTTGTTTTAAATATAAACTTGCATGCATTAGTCATGTAATAATTAAGCTAATTATTACATGCACTAGGGTTTTCCTTTCAAGGCTTTCGATCTCCTTTATAAGGACGATCCATTGTATATTTTATTCACTCATTATTTGAGGATATTTTCTTCTTCATATTTTTGAGTCAAACCCTTGCCCTCTTCTTGTCTCTACTTCCTTGTAACAGGTTTTTGTATGCAGGAGATCTTAGGGTTTTGTGGATTTGTATTGCTTAAATCCTACAACTTGTATATGATACCTATCATTTAAACATGATGAATTATTACCAATATGATCCAAAAAAACTTGAAAGAACACAAAACTTCTAGAAAACCTAAATCACCCAACAATTCTACTAACTCAAGGTCCTGAATGGACTAAGGGAACTGAAAATTTATAGATGCACCTTTGAGACCCTAGACCACACAAGATGGACCAAAACACATGAAGATGTTCTTAAGGAAACATCCTAAACTGAATCATGTGTATGGGGTGCCCTGCACCTCTCTCTCCCTCCCACCCACCCTATCCCTCCCAACCGCCCTGTCCCTCCCAGCCGCTCTCTTCCCTTGTCACCCCCTCCCTCCTTTTACCCCATTTATAGCATTTACATAGTGCACATGCACTATGTTTTAAATTCAAATAATAACATGTGCGTGCTATAGCCCGTGCACGCTATGTTTTGAATTGCCCAAGCTTAAGACTTGGGAAACCCAAGCCATAGTGCATGCATGCTATAGCATGCACACGATCTAGTGTGTACGCACTATGGTAGTTGGGGGGCCAAAAAAGAATGTGGCACCTTTTTGGTCCTCCATCTTTGTGCATATACCCATATCACTTTATTTCAGAGTAGGTCAATAGTGGAGAGATCATTATTTAGTATTGAAGATCCAAGGAGAAGCTTGCATATATATTCATCTAGGCATTAGCACAAGAACAATTTGAATATCCAAGATAAATTTTGTGCATTGTAAATATTGATTTAATAAGTAGTAGAAATTAGGGGGGAGTGTTAGAAATTAAGGTTTAATTTCTACCATATATGTCATCTTTCAATTTAGTCTATTTTATTAAATAATTTTTGGTCTATGTCAGCCAAGTAGAATGTTTTAGAAAAATATTTCTATTGAATGTTGGAAAATTCTAGATTATTTTAATGTTTGAAAGTCTTCTATATAAGAGGATGATACAAATTATTATAGATATGTCAATGTGACGAAAATTAAGTTATTGTGTTGCAACAACAAATTGGCCACTGATAGACAAAATGCATGATGACATGGCATCATATTTGATGATGTGTCTTTGAAATGTTAGTTATAAGTAGGGTTTCCAAGTAAGTTATAAAGAAATGGGAGTGATTTGAAAAAACATGAACTTATATTGGGTCCTTCCCCATATGCCTCTTTTCATTTGATAAAATAAAATAACAAAACCAAATCCATTGAAAGTTATTATACTTCTCACTAGTTTTAAACTTTGAAAGAATATTCTAAAATAAAATTCCTCATTATCAATATCTTAAAATAAAAAATTAAGGCAACTCACCATGACTTCAGTCCTTGCAATAAATGGGAAAATTGCAAGCCAACCAAACCCCTCCTAAATTTCAAAATAAAAGGCTATAAAATTTCTTTTGTCTCCATCTCTAGGTAAATACCCCATTTCCCTCTAAGATAAATACCTCATTTCTAGGTTCTGCAAATGAAATTTATATAGCTCATTTCTAGGCTTTGCAAATGAAATTTATAATAACAATTGCTACAAGAAAGCCATCTTCTAAAGAGCCTTAATTTTCTATGATACACACAATAATGTTATAGGAATGCCTCTTGTGACTAGAACAATACTCTAAATAACTAAGATGTATAGATCATATGCATGTATTCATATTGATAGTTATCTAACATACATATATTTCCAAACAATACCATCTTTCACACGAAATATATATTGATATTGATGTTGGTAATTATCTAAGATACTTATATTTCTAAATAGTACCATCTTTTGCATCAAATAAATATTGCAACGTGTGTGCTAAGGAAAGCACCTTCATAGGGTTAGCATTGCAAATAAATGAATATATCAACTAAATTACCATAAGGAGTAACCTATTTAAGCAAATAATTGACAATTAAGCACTCTATGGATCTCTATTTAGGGATGCTAATGCAAAGCTCTCAGCAAGCTTCCATTAGTGACAGTCCTAAAATGAGAATGAATGATAAAGAAACTAAAAGGTTCAATTTCAAAAGAAATAAGCCTTAATTATTCCTAAATTTGTCTTTCTAGCTATAAATTGCAAGAGGTTTGATGCTATTCTCATATTTGTAGATGAATATTGATTGAAATATACCTTGCTTTTATAGATTTTGGCAAGGGTAGGGGGTGTGGTTGATTTGATCATGATTAGGTGAGGGTTAAGTCCATGGTTCCACTTTTGGAGACCATTTAAATATTTTGTCCTCAAAGCTTGGGACCAAAGGACAAATTGAGTGGACAAGATGCATTCTCCAAGTGAGTGATTGAGATTTGATTTAGGCTTGATCCATGTGAGCTCCATCCTTAAATCCTATTGGTTGATGAATTTTTCTCCCATTTGGTGGTTGAGGGAAACCATGATTTAATGAATTGAATTTAATTAATATCTTTAGCCATGTGTACCCCTTGAATGGGTTAATTTGATTTATTTGAACTATGCAATTAGAATAATTGCACAATTAATTGATTTGATTTGATTTATTCAATTTTAATTGAATTTATAGAATGATTCAAATTTTAATTTGATAAATGCTCAATTTGATTCAATTTGCTCTGAGTTTTGCCTTGATTTGTCACTTGAATTAATCTTGTCCAATTTTAGGTGATTACACAATGTAATTGAGATTGGCATGTATTTACATTGAACTACCTAACACATATAGTTTTAGAAATTGTTGTACTTTGCATCAAATACACAATGCAATGTGAATGAGATTGGCATGTAGTTAGATTGTTAATGATCTAATACATATACATTCCTAGAAAGTATTATCTTTTGTATCAAATATAAATTGAAATGTTCGATTGACATGTATTTAGATTGATGACTAGCACACATATGTTCTGATGAAAGTCCCATATTTTGAGTGAAATATACATTGATGAAAGTGAAATGCATATAGACTAATAACCAACACATACATCTTTTTGAAAAAGTACCATCTTTTGCATGAAATATACATTTAAATGTAATTGGGATTTTCAAACATGCATTTAGAGTGGTAATTATCCAACACACCTACATTTCCAAGTAGCACCATCTTTGGCATCAAATATGTAAGGAGATTGACATGCATTTCGAATGGTATCCCTCTAACACATCCATTTTGCACTAAGTACCTTTTTTTACATCAACAATACGTTGAAACATAACTAAGATTGACATGTATTTGGATTGCTACCTATCTAACACACATATATTTCTCAGAAATTTTAATCTTTTGTATCAAATATACATTAAAATGTTATTGACATTGATATGTATTTAAATTGATAACTATCTGAATGCACATGTTTTAAGGAAGTGTCGTCTTTCTTATAAGTTTATAAGTATAGATTGACATGTACTTAGATTAATAACTTTCTAGCACATATTATTTCTAGAAAGTACCATCAATATAACTGAGATTGAAATGCATTTAGATTAAAAATTATTTCACACACCTATGTTTTAAGGAAGTACCATCTTGTAAATCAAATATATATTGAACTGTATTTGAACTAACAAGCATTAAGATTGGTAACTTGTTTGTTTCCCAAAAAGTATCAAATGTACATTGAAATGTAATTAAGACTACTATACATTAAGATTGGTAACTATCCAACATACCTAGATAATTCTAGAAAGTACCATTTTCTCATAAATATATGCAACTAACATGTATTAAAACAAGTGCCACGTAGTGGCCAAGTACTTGCCTTAATAATAATAATAATAATAATAATAATAATAATAATAATAATAATAATAGTAATAATAATAACAAGTATAATTGGTATTAATCACAATGTAATTAATATTATAGCTATTTGATATAATAGGTGAAGTCTTATATTAATTTAGAATTATAAATATATAATAATTATAAATATTTTACTCTTTTGTTTGACAAATTTTAATTATCATAGTTTAAATCAAATTAATAAAAACAAAAGAAAATTAATCCTTATAATTATTTTAAGAGCATGGTAAAGTATTTGATACTATACAAATTATTAATTTTGTAACAAATTTGATAAAAATAATAATTTTAATTGGTAGAAATAGGATTTTTTAATCACTAGTTAATGGAAGAAATCGAAAAATAGATGCAATAGTACTTGCCTAGCCTATCGATAGGTACTAATAACATAAAGGAGTCTATTGTCTCTTAAAAACAATTGTCTTTTGATCAACAGTTTAACAATCACAATACATTATCAACAAAAACTAGCAATTTATATAAAAACATCTGCTAATACCAAAAATCTAATAGTATCAAAGAAGAGTTAAAACCTCTGGGTCTAAAGGAAATATGAACATTCTTTATTTTGAATCCATAATGGCACTTAGTATCTAAAAAAAGTAATAATAACCAAAACAAGAGACACCTTAAATTGCCACCTGGATGGTACCAGGAAATCGTTCAATGTAACTTGGTTACCATCACTCCTGAATTCATAGAAAATGAATCCGTCAATACAAGTGCTACCTGTGCAAGAAGGATTCAATAATATCAAAACATACCAACATGCTCAGTGAATGTAGGCAATACCCAAACACACTATAGCTCTTTTTTTACTAAGTAAGGAGTCCAAAAATCTTTCAACACTGGTAATAGGGGGCAAATAGTTGGTTGGATAATGATACCTTTAACTTTATTCTTAATAGATAGTTTGTAATGTATCATTTTTTAAGCTAGTACTTGAGTATCAAAATCAGTTGTAAATAGTTTGGAATGTATCATTTTTTAAGCTAGTACTTGAGTATCAAAATCAGTTGTAAATCAAGACGGTTCAATTATCTCCAGTCAAAAAGAGATCCAACATGAAATAGTATCCTACTTCTCCAAGGTGCTGAACTCTTCAGATATCTCTCCTCTCACAAGTCAACAAGAAGTTCTCTGCAATGTGCCTAAGTTGCTCTCAGACTTGGACAACCGTATGTTAATGAGACCATTCACATCTGACAAAATACATCAGACCTTATCTTCAATGGCTCCAGATAAAGCTCCAGGACCGGACAGGTTTCCTCCTACTTTCTTCCTCCATTGCTAGTGGCTGATTGGGATGGAACTCACTGAAGCCCTCGAAACAGCAAAATCATCAGGTAGGTTTCTTACTGAAATCAACAACACTTTTATTGCCCTTATTCCCAAATCAGAAAATGCAAATTCGATGGATGAATTTAGGCCCATTGCTTTGTGTAATACCATATATAAGATTCTATCCAAGACACTTGCAAATAGGCTAAAGGTGATTTTAGATAAAACCATTGGAGAAGAACAAACTGGTTTTGTACCAGGTAGATCTATCTTTGATGGCATTATTATTGCACAAGAGGCTATTCATTCCATACAACTCTCCAAAAAACCTAGCATGATCATTAAACTAGATATTAAGAAGGCTTATGATAAGGTAAATTGGAGGTTTCTTTCAAAGTGTATGTAATGCTTTGGCTTCTCCAAAGCATGGATAAATCTGATATTCTATTGCATATCAACACCAAAATATTCTGTCCTCATTAATGGATCCCCTCATGGCTTCTTTGATGGTTCAAATGGTATTAGACAAGGTGATCCCCTATCTCCCTTCCTATACATTATCATGGAAAAAGCTTTAGGGAGGAGCATCATTAATCTTCAATCTCAGGGAAGCATTAGAGGCATCTCAATCACATCTATGGTGCCTCCTATTACACATCAACAATTTGCTAATGATAACCTCCTATTTGGCCTTGGATCAGTTAGAGAAGCATCCACTTTTAGAAGTATCCTAAAAAATTATGCTCTAGCTTCAGGACAATCAGTGAATAAAGATAAATCAGTGATATTTTTCTTTCACACAAAAAAGAGAGTCCAATCAAAGATTGAATCCCTCCTAGCCTTCAAGGTAGGCTCTCTTCCATGCAATTATCTGGGAATCCCCATTGATAAAAGTCTCAAAACCACAGGAATTTGGAAAACAATAAATGAAAAACTGGACCGAAAATTGGCAAGCTGGAAAGCAAACTGGTTATCATGGGCAGGGAGGATTGTAATGATTAAAGCCACACTTTCAGCCATTCCCATTTACCTCCTCTCCTACCTTTCTTTGTCAACAACAGGATATATGGATATAGTGAAAAAATTGAGGACTTTTTTTTGGCATGGCACTGATCAGAATAGGAAATTCAAATTGATCTCTTGGGAGAATATTTGCAAACAAATTTTTGCAGGGGGTATAGGGATCAAGAATCAGTTATGGCAGAACTCAGCGTTAGGGGCTCAATTATATTGGAAGCTCATTAAGAATAAGGACTACAAATGGGTTAGAATTCTCAAGGGAAAATACCTGGGTTCAGTGGGGATGAAAGAAGTATTCAGGATCAAAAATGCTCCAAGAGGATCCAGAATTTGGAATTTTATTGTAAAATCTAGACATGTCATTGACTCCAATCTTTCTTGGAACATCAGAAGTGGTAATTTGGCCAGATTTTGGGAAGACTCATGGGGAGGACTTCAAAGCCTCCATTCTATTCCAGGGCTCCAACGGATCATGCAGGTTAGTCAAGGGGTGTGGGGAACAATGTTGAAAGATTATATCTTTCCTTCTTCATCTTCTCAAGAGGATGGATCTTGGAGATGGAAGGATTTCACAAATATTGGGGCCAATTACCAAGAATTACAGCTGATAAAATCCACTTTACAAAAAAGATCTTTTCTTTTAAAAAATGGCAATGATGAGATTATTTGGTTTTGATCAAAGGATGGTAACTATAAGGTGAAGGAAGGGTATAAATTATTAACACAACATTCTCAAAAAACTTCCTCGATCCCCATTCACCTTTGTTGGAACAAAATGTGTTTGCCTAAAGCTGGCACATTCCTTTGGGCAGCTTTTCAGGACCATATTCTGACTGTAGAGAAATTCATAAAAATGGGGTTCTTTGGGCCATCTAGATGTACACTATGTCATAATCATGAAGAGAATCTCAATCATTTATTATTCTCTTGTCAGTTTTTAGCGGAATGTTGGGATTGGTTACACTCAAAACTGAATTGGATATCTACTTCTCCATAAGATCTGCAATCACACCTTATCACTTGGCCATCTCTCTTCAAAGAAAGCTTATGTGGAAACCTTTAGATCATATCCCCATCAATATTTCTATGGGAATTATGGAAGGAAAGGAATAGGAGATTATTCCAAGAGAAAGCATTGAACATGAATTAGCTATTGAATAGAATCAAGGCAGCTATAGTGGAGATCATGAATTCCAAGAATCAGACATTCTCAACCATTCATAAATTTTACACCAGTTGGGATGATAGGATGTTAAAAAGCTGGCATGGATTGAAAATGCCTACCATTATTGGTAGAGGCAACAAGGGAAGCTCTTTCCATAGATTGACATGTGTCTGGAAATCTCCTTCTCCAAGCTGGGTTAAATTAAATTTTGATGGGGCATCAAGAGGAAATTCGGGTCCTTCTGGGGCAGGTTGTATTATTCATTCAGTAGATGGCCAAATTATTGCTCAACTAGCCCAGCCATTAAACCCAGACACTAATAATGTAGCAGATATAAAAGCTCTTTATCACGGTTTGGTTCTAGCTAGAGAACTTAATCTTAATAGAATTGAAATAGAAGGAGATTCAATATATGATTATTATAAATGCAATAAGGACAGCGTCCATTTCAAATTGGAAACTTCAATCCTATTTAGAAAATGTATTAAGCCTGATTTCAAAATTTGAATCTTCAACGGCTAATCACATCTACCGCGAAGGCAATGGCAAATCAGATGAGCTAGCAAATCAGGTAGCAGATGGAATACACGTTAGATTAATCTCCAACGGTTGGCTCCGTAGTCAAATCCACCAAAGTTAATGTGCAGAGTACAGCTTCAAAATTGATCACTTCGCAAATAGGAGTTGGATTAGCTGATGGAGGAAGAAACAAAGCAACATGGTTTCATCACTTGCACCCTCAGCCACTTGTTGTTCTTGATATCACCATGCTCGAGTTTAGATCGCACCTCTGAATATGCAAAAAATCCAAGTGAATTGCTCTGCCCTAGTTTTGACACAGTTTCCATCGGCGAGCTGGATTTATGAAGTTTCATGGTTTGCACTCTTAGTATACAATAGTTCTTTGTGTTTCCAAGGTCAGGTTAAGAGCGCATATCCTAAAGTGTTGAAACCGGGGAGATAGTCATGTTTCAAGGTCTACTGGAAATAATTCTTTCATGTCGCAGGGTTCCAAAAACTGTCTAAGCATAAAACCCTCGATGTTTTCGCATTTCTCTATTACCTTTGTGTTAATGCGAAAACCCTAGATGTTTTTGATCTTGCACTTCTGCCCTGTTTGTCAGCATTCCCTATCTGGGCAACTATGACTAGTTGGTGGGACCCAGTTCTTCTCGGTTGTTTGGTGCAGTTAAGGTTCGGTCATAATCAGTGGTTGTCACATGTTCGCATGGAAAAGTTGCGAGATATTTACTCTTCACGAAGTTGTGACCGACTGCCACTTGTCTTGTGGGGCCTAGTTTTTCATGTCCTGTTAGTCGCTCAATCTCCAAATAAAAGAAGAATATTCCTTTCCTTCTCATGATTGTGATTTTGCTTATGTCACGCAATCTCATATTGTTGGGCCCTACTTCTAAACAGTGGTATGTGTGGACTGGTGTCAGATTAGTGCTGATGTGTCAGGTTTCAATTGGTTTCTATGTGACGACCGTTGATCTGGGGATCTGGGCACAAAGGGTTAAGGTGGGTCCAATGTCAGTTTTGTTGCGACATGTGCACTCTTCATTAGCTACGAGCAGTGACATGGATGTTCTCGGTGTGCCAGTTGTCAGTGGGACTTATTTTCTAACGGGTTCACGGTCTGTCGTATGATCTCATGAGCCATTTTCATGTTATGTGATCATGCGACAAACCCTTTATGTCGAGCTCACAGCGGCAGCGGTTATGCAGCAAGGTAAAGGGGTGATGTGGCAGTGTATCGCATGTTTGCATAGCCCTTTTCCTGGCTATGTGATCATGCGACAACTATTAAGAGAATGTCACGGTTGCGGAGTTGTGAGGTGGATCCACGGTGCCAATGCTGTTGAGGTGCTAGATTGTGATTGGTTGTTGGCCAGTAATGTGACCGAGGACCTTTCAAAGGGGTTTTGTGAGTGTTGACCATGGCTAAGAGACTGTGGTCGCATGATCGCAAGGGTTAATAAAGTGCCTTGCGATCATGCGACTAATCTAAAATGTAAACTAGGATTCCTATGGCGGTTAAGTAGATGACCACGCGACTGCTCAACTAAAGATAAATGGTTAAGTTGTCGAGCCCAGGCAAGTAAGGATCTGATGGCAGAGGTGTAAAGTTGACCTGATTTTGATTGCTGGCCATTGACATGTGTTTGGCGTCATCAAGTGACCATTTATTTTCAAATTTGAATTTCCTAAAAGGGTTTTTCACCAGAAAGGACTGGTTTTAATTGTTTCTTCGGCTGGATTTGACTTGGTTGGTGGCACCAGTTGTTGCAGACTACTACGGGGGTCTTTGTGGTTGATTGCATGATGTTTTTGTACCCGGTGAAGTCTAGTTTTGTGCTCGAGGCATGTTGCAAGCGGCTAGAAGGACTAATTGACAGAGATTTCCATTGATTTGCAGTACTCTCCTAGAAGTCTATTATAAAGTAAAGCTGAATTAAATGCTACAGGTGGGGGTACGAATCTGGTCGCATGATCACAAGAGTGGAAGGGATGCCTTGCGATCATGTGACAAGGCATATGCAATAAGTGCAGTGGCTGGGGCAGATAAGTGGTCGCAACAAGGACTAGTCGCATGATCTCAAGGAAGGAAAGGATGCCTTGCGATCATGCGACAAGGCATAGAGAGCAGGCCGTAGTAGATGGGGAAGGTCAATGACAGGATAGGGAAGATTAAAGATGCCCTGTTGGCATCCACGTGCACCAACATTAGCTCCCACTTTTCGTGATGATTCTAATGAGGATATTGACTAGATATACAGCTTCAAATATGATGCCCGGATGGATGAGTGGGGAGTCCTGATTCTTCAGACAATGAGGATGACGATTTAGAAGGTACCAACACATCCTCTCATGAGGAAGATGAATCATCCGAGGGAGAAGATTAGGAGGAAGAGAATGCAAAGCAGGAAGAGGCTGATGAAGAGGAAATGGACGAGGACGAGGAGGAAATCAAAAGTGAAGTTAATGAAGAAGACCCGGATGCAGAGGACATGGTAGAAGGGAGCTCTAAGACCTGTGAGAATGATACAACATCTCCTTTTCTATAGCTTTGGGGTGTTGTCTCACAGGTTCCTCTGAGTTTTGATATTTTGTTTTTTGAATTTGAAACTGTTGGACTTTGATAGAATCGTAGACTATTATTTATATTGGTGGTAGAGCTCTGTTGCTCTTCGATTTCCATCTGCAAACATTGGACTGGTTTTAATGGTAGTTAGTTTCTTAGATACTTTAATATTTTCATGTACATTTTACTGTTGTTTATCGTAATACAAAACTCTGGCTTCGGCATTTATTGATCAAAAAAAAAAAAATCAGTTGTAAATTTTTAAACTTGAGCACTTAACTTGTTCCAGAAATTGGAGTTAAATGTGCATTTCCATTTGTAATTTAGCCAAAAAAAATTGAGAGGCCAATCAAAAAGAATATAAGTATACACCTTTTCAAGAAATGTAATTGAAGTGAATTCCTTTAAAAAAAGATTCCTTCAAAGCACAGCTTCATAGAAAGCTCCAGAGAAATTAGAGATTGGATAAAGGTCTATACTTATTTGTTCAGCCCATAAGCTACTTTAATCTTCTCCCCTGAAGTCCCATTAAAAGCACAGAAACTCCAAATATATTTAAAACCAGGAGAAGCCCAATTAAAAGCACTGAAATTCGAAATATATTTTCCTACACGTTTTGATGTTGAGGTGAAACAATCAATAATAAATCATTATAAAAAAATCTGTTTCTGTCTGCTGTAGCAACAGTGTTATTTAATTTTTGTTGTTCTCTGGCCTTCAAAATTGGTGTCAAAGCTAGGTGAGAACGTGTAAATGGAGGAAAAGCGATTGCTAGATATCGCTGAGAGAAGGAATCATAAGAGAAAAGCCGCTGGGAATTAGTTGCTACCACAAAGAAAATGATTCAAACTAAGTTTACTGCAGAGATCAAGATCTGTGATTCGTAAATCGCACAAAAATAAGGGTTTAAGGGAAAAAAGGAGCTGCAAGTAAAAGAAGGGGCCACGGTTTGAAATGTGAAAATTACCATTGCAGAAATAAGAAAGGAAGCTGTCAATTTGCAGACATAGCAACAAACAATAGCATTTCTCAGCTTCCAATTCCCATTTTCACTGTTAAGTATTATGATTTCTAGTCAATAAAGATGAAACTTTTGTTTTGTTCTCAGGATGCATCGGATTTGATTAAGAATGGTTTTAAAGAACCACAAGATCAGGCAGCCTGTCAAACTGTTAATTCAAACAGATAAAGAACAAGGAGAAAGATGCAATAGGACCAAAGTAAAGATAGTCAAGTTTTTATAAAACCAATAGTAAGACGGTGCTGGTTCGTGGCACAATAAACAGCATTCTTTTTGTGAATTAATAACAGATTAACCACATCTAAAATAGTAGTCATAATAAAGATAGGCAAATTACGAGAATTTGAAATTCTTCCTATACTCAGTTGAGAGAAAATAATTGATTAAACGGTGGTTGAAAAGATTCTTACAAGTTTACCTAATAGACACAATTGTTTGTAATTGATATTGAAGAATCAAAAGATTTAACTCAACTATCTCAGTAAATATCTTGTTTAATTACTTCAAGAAATATAAAAAACATTCAATATTTGCTAGTGAGTTATTCTAATATGACATATCATTCAAGTGTCAAGACCTATATATATTGAAATAAATTTAATGCTTTTATCGTGGATGAAATATTCAATTGAACAGATTTTGAATGTTGTGACATTCTAGACTAGATTAGCATTCTATGTTTGTGAATTTCTGAATGTGTGATTTCGTCTAAACAAGAATAAATACTAAGATGTCCTTTATGCCATTGGAAAGTAGAACTAAACAATAAAAGCTAAGATATTAGGAGATTCTTTATGTATCAGATAAAAGGCCCATTAAAACAATAACGCATTGCGATTCTTACCTGTTAGCTCCCCCCCTGCTAATTTATTCAATCCGCCGAGTCAGGATGACAACCGTTCAGAACAAAGAAGGAACAATTGGGTTAGGATGCATTTCCTCGCCACTTGCTCTGATTGAACACCACGCCTTCCTATCTTGCAATAGAGAGCGAAGTTTTCACAGTTGTTATCGGTCAGGTAATAGTCCCCAAATCCCTGTGCAATACTGTCCCATGCAATGGTGCTGTGATCTGGTTCTATAGTATGGCAAGTTCCTCCGTGGTTACTTCTAAATAATTTGCTAGAATCTCCATACTCATATCGGTAGATATTTCCTCCTTTCAAAAAGCAATCTAAGCAGGTCACAACAACTCCACTGCTTCCATCGTAGCCACATTTAGGACACGGCCAATTTTGACTGACTCTTGATGAACAAGTTGAAACTGACTCTTGATCCACCGGAAACAGGTTTAGCTAATACATGAATCACTAGTTCCTTCTTCTTGTCAAGATAAATACCTGTTTCTCAATTCCCAAAGCAGCAAGAGAGAAAGTGAATAACTTTATATATAAACAGAATTCAGTGTGAGTTAAACAAATCTAAACCATGTGAAATTATTTGTTGCTATACATGAGTTTTTTTTCCCCTGCAGGAAAATTTGAAAATAACAGAGTGCATTGCAATCAAGTTACAGACTAATATGTAGGGACACAAAAGCCTACATTATGATGTTAATCACAAAGCACAAAGAAATGGCAGTTTGTACACAGAAGACTATCCATTTCAATGTAAAAATTAAATGAAAAAAATATACTTATTTATATATTTCTCTTTTTCCAAGAAAACTGGTGGAGGATGTTTGTTTCTTTTTTTGTTTTAGGGGAAAATTAGCAAGTCAGACATTTTGGTACAGCTCTTAAGTTTTGAGTTCAGGTCAACAACATTTTTCCTTTGCCTTTGGCAGATTTGAGGCTCGCATGGAGTTGACTGTTTTAGGCAGGGGTTTCATGAGGGGGGCTGTAAGTCTATTTTTTAGGTACAGGAGGTCCCATAAGAATTTTTTTGGGCTGCTACAAGATTATTTAAAATCTTTTCCTGCAAAATAGGAGCCCCTCTTTTTAAGGCCTCTAAATTTAAGCAAGTGAAAATGGGGTGGGGCTGGAAATTGCCTCACCAACTTAGGAAAAAATCTGTCACATGTCAAAGATCTGCACACTTTATTCTCACCAAAACTAAATAAATTCTGTAAAAAAATAAAATTTTAAATGTTTTTTCTTAAATTTAAGAGCTGAAACTTCTAAGCTGAAGCACACTACAAAATTCATAGGACCGCTCACCTTTAAATATTCCTTAAAAATCTCAGCAGGCACAGGTCTATTTTTAAGGAAGCCCCCCTCCATAGGACCCCTGCCCTATAAAATTAACTCTCTCATTTAAGCTTTACCAGGCAGATGAGAATTTTGTAGATTTATTCTCATTAAAGACAAACAGATATGGCTACTCTTTCCTAATGCAAATATGTTGTTTTCTGTAAAAACAATTTTTTTAAAAGTATATTAATAATAGGAAAGAAAGAAAGAAAAAAACCAAGATAAACAAACAAATGCGACAATTAGAGATGATAAAAAGAATTGAAGCCGAACCCCTATTGGCTGAAAACCTTAAGATCATAATCGGAAAGCAAGGAAGCAATGCACAAAATATTCAATATTCAATGGGGTAATTTCCTGCCCACAGCAAAAACACAAAATAGAGAAGAGCTACATGGCGACCGTTGCAAGCTTCCACAAATACACTAATGGTTTCCATGAGGAGAAAAGATATCAGAGATGGAAGGGAAAATGGCCCTCAAAAAGGAAGAAGGAAACAGACCAGAGAAGTCGATGGCCTCACATCCGGGAGAAGAATTGGAATGCAGACCGTGACAAGCAAGGAATCTCCCAGGTACGTCACTCTCGTCAATACATCAGAACTCAACCGTTCCAACATAATAAAACAGAGTTCCATCTGCATAGGGGATCCCATAATAAAATTCCTCAGTTTCGCGCCATAGTGAATAATCGGCCTTTTTTTAAGTTTTCAAAAAATGGGTTCAACCCTGCATCAGGGAGAGACAATACTCTGAATCCCAACTTAATACCCATATTCCCAACATCTTCAAGGGGCATTCCGATCAATTCTCCTCTACCAAAAAAAGTTTGGACGGACACTTATTGGAAGATTCATAGAAGAAGACTTGCCCTGTTAGGGAACCTGAACCGGAATCCCCAGAGTTGGGGAGCTTCTAAAAAATGGTTTCAGATCTGGAGACCAATCCACAAGAATGATACCCGAAAGGGATTCAACGAAGCTCCATTGGACCAGGATGGGGAAGGCAATAAGGTGGATTCTTTACATATTGCAATGGAGAAGCCAGTATCAACAAGGGACCAAACTCCTTCAATCACCTTTCCGGAGGAAATGCTAGCTGAGAGGAAGGCATACCTCTTCAAATACGCAATCATTTGCAAATTTTGGAAAATCAACATGGAATATGGTGTATTCTACAGTTGGGTATCTACAAACTGGTTGAATTTTGTCTAGATCTACTCTTTAGATAATGAACTAGGATATTTTCTAGTCATTTTTGAGGATAAATTGTCTCGAGACAAGGTTTTCCGAAACAAAAAATGGTTCTACAAATCGCAGGGTCTACATATGCAATACTGGATGCCCAACTTCAACAACAAGGATAATGTCATCAGGTTCATACCCAAGTGGATCACACTACAAAACTTACCTATGGAATACAGAGGAAAAGAGATCATTCATATCCTGGCTAATAAAATAGGAATTTATCTCGACCATCACATAGACTGCTCTTCTGCTTCTGTGAAGATATGTTTGCTTGCAAGTCTAGAATGGGAATTCCCTGCATCAATTAAAATTATTTCAAAACAAGGCGATTGGATTCAACTCATTACCCAAGGGGTTGAGAATCTTCCCATATCTGAGGAAAGACACCAGGAGATGGAGGTGGATAAAATAATCAGGGAGCTCCATTCAGGTTTGGCAAGAGATCAAGAAGCTTATACCAATCTCTCATTTTCTCATCAAGAAATGGAGATGGCCGAAGACTTCCATTCAGAAGTTACAGAAGTTTCAAAATAGTCGCGGAACCACAATGTTCGAGGAGGCCATTCAAGCTGGGAAGAGTCAATGGTCTTGGAATCTTTTATCCGAGTGTTAGCTTGGGTCATGCATAGGTTTGTAAAACAACCCCATCATCATGGTCTTGCAATAACTTACCCAGACAAGGCTTCCAATAGTTGCCAGGATACTCTTTCATTCAAGAGTCTTCAGGACCCAATGCTCCCTCATATTTCTCCCTTGATTCTAGGTTTTCAATGTTTTCCCGAATCATCTCCACTTTTTCCCTTGCATAAGACCATTTTCTTAAAGCCTTTCAAGTTCAATCCTTTAACTTTACAGCAAATCATTCTTCAATGGGTATCGAAAGTCCAATTGGATTTGATAGAGGAAATAGCAGATCAAGTAATGAGTGAGGAGGAATCTTTAGATCGACCCCTGCAGCCAATGGAGATGCTGTTGGAGAAGCCGGCGTCCTCAATTGATTTGGAAAAGGAAAACTTAAATGCAGAAGAAGCAATAGAAGAAGATGACATTCTTAAGATTAAGTTATGTGACCTCAAAGCCTCAACCAAAACAAAAAGTTCAGCCACAACATCTTCTTCACCAACCTTTCAAGGGGTTAACCTTCAAACTCCTGATTCATCATCTTCTTCATACTTGGAACTGAGAACATCTTACAGACTGAGACTCAAAGAACAAAAAGAGATGACTAAGTTGCTAGCCCCTCAAATGGAGAAAACCTCATCCACATTTAGAGTCAAAGGAGGGTTAATTAATCTCAAACTATTAGAAGCAAATATGGATCACCTCAGAATTAATAATCTACAATCGGACATAGGCGTACTTTCTCAAGTGTATGAGGAAACACAGATCTCCCCAAAACTTCAGGCAGTTTATGATCTTTTTGGTGATACAACATTAGAACAACCAACCGGGGATACTCAGAAGTTAACATATGTGGAAAGGCTTCTAGATGAGGATTTTATTGAGGATGAAGAAAGACTAATAGACATCTCAATGCTCACCCAAGAAGAATCAAAGGAAGATCACCAACAAGATTTTTCACCAAAACGCAATAGCCTAGGACTAGTGCAATCTATTCAAGATTGTCACATGGATTGTGGAAAGATCAAAAAGTAGGGGAGAGGAAGGAAATCTAATGCATCACTCAGGAAGGAAGTTGGAGAGGAATCAGATCAAACCAAAATAACATCATAGATTAATGTAGGGAAGGGGAAGTTTCTTCCCAAGTTGCAATGAGAATCATCTCCTGGAATGTTAGGGGCCTCAATGCCCCTAACAAACAGCGTTTGGTCAAACGCTATATCATAACATCTAAAGCAGAATTAGTTCTACTATAGGAAACAAAGATGGATAAAGAGCAATTGGAAATCTTCGCCAAGAATTTAGGAGATTGGAAGGCTCATAGTGTAGATGCAATAGGATCCTTAGGTGGCTTATCGATTTTATGGAATCCCAGGTTTTCTTCTTTCATTCCAATGGATCATAGACCAAATTGGATAGCTGGGAACCTAATTAGCACCAAATCCAATTTAAATATTCATACAGTGAATGTATATGGCCCCATCTCTCACAAGAAGAAGGCAGAATTATGGACAGAAATCTCTAATTGCTTTGCTCAATGGCCAGAGGACAACTTTACAGTAGAGGGTGATTTCAATGCTATAGTTCATGCATCAGATAAATTAGGGGGATCTCTAAGAACCTCTCAGTCATAGAATGATTTCAGGGATTGGTTACAAAAAGAGAGTCTTATGGAGGTGGAGCTACAAAATGGCTCCTTCACATGGTCAAACTAAAGAATGGGCATATGCAACATCTTAGAAAAATTGGATCATTTTCTATTTAAAGGAGACCTTACAAAATTCCCTTTTGACTTAAAAGCCTCTATCACTCCAATTTCAAGATCTGATCACTTCCCTTTTTAGCTTAATATTCTTGAGGCCAACAAACCCTTGGGATGTCCTTTTAAATTTGAAAATATGTGGCTTAAAGAGGAGAATTTCGTGGAGCTCATAGATGAATGGTGGAAGGATTTCAAAGTTAAAGGTTCTAAGTTATTCTGCTTTGTCTCCAAACTGAAATACATCAAGCAAAACCTTCTCATATGGAATAGAACTCATTTTAACGACATCTTTGCATCAAAATTGGAGATTGAAAAAAAATTGGAGAATCTGAATCTAAAAATAATGCAATCGGGATTGGACCATGACAGTTACTTAGAAGAAAAATCTCTATTAAGGGATTGGGAAGATATCCTAGCTAAAGAAGAAATATACTAGAAACAAAAATCTAGAGAGTCTTGGCTAGCTGAAGGAGACAAGAATACAAAAAATTTTCACTCAAGTACAAAACAGAGGAGAGGCATTAATAGGATTTCTCAACTCAAGGATGTTGTTGGCTCTATATTGGAGGATCAGAAGGAGATCATCAAAGAAATCACCAGATATCACTCTCAGCTTCTCAATTGTTCTATCTCAACTCCCTTGAGGATTCAACAAGGGTTATTGGAAAACATCCCAAATATCATTACTGATGCAGATAATCAGATGCTATCCAGACCCTTTCAGGAAGAAGAAATCTGGCATACTATCTCCCAAATGGCTCCAAACAAAGCTCCAGGACCGGATGGCTTTCCTCCAAGCTTCTTCTTTCATTGCTGGAGCATTTTGGGCAAAGACCTCACTGATGCTTTGGAGGCCACAAGAGCTTCAGGTAGATTTCTAACTGAAATCAACAATACTTTCATAGTGTTAATACCTAAAAAAGAACAAGTCATTAATTTGGATGAATTCAGACCAATTGCTCTCTGTAACACAATTTACAAAATTCTCTCTAAAGCTCTAGCAAATAGACTAAAAAAGGTCTTCGTTAAACTAATTGGGGGAACAGACCGGTTTTGTCCCGGGTAGATCAATTCTAGATGGGATAATCACAACCCAAGAAGCAATACATTCTATCTAGCATAATAAGCAATCCAGCATGATTATAAAATTGGATATCAAGAAAGCCTATGACAAGGTCAATTGGAGATTCTTGATCAAATGTATGGAGCGATTTGGGTTTTCTAAAGAATGGATCAATTTGATATTTTATTGTATTTCAACTCCTAAATTCTTTGTCTTGGTGAATGGATCGCCACAAGGCTTCTTTGAAGGCTCTAATGGCATCAGACAAGGAGATCCATTATCGCCATTTTTATACATAATTATGGCTGAGGCATTAGGGAGAAGTATGATCAGTATGCAGGATCAAAACCTAATCAATGGCATTACAATATCCTCATCCATTCGACTAGTTACTCATCAAAAAATTTTAGATGACATTATTCTCATGGGTCAGGGGAGTATCCAGGAAGCTAAGAAGATTTCCAAGATACTAGATCACTATGGACAAGCTTCAGGGCAACTAGTCAATAAAGAGAAATCAGTGGTCTTCTTCTTTCACACAAAAAAGAAAATCCAATAGAAAATTGTAAAAATTCTAGAATGTAAATCAGGCTCTCTCCCATGTCCATACCTGGGCATCCCGATTGACAAATCCCTCAGAACAGCATCAGTTTGGAAACCTCTCAATGAAAAGATGGACAGGAAGATGGATAATTGGAAAACCAGATGGCTATCTTGGGCCGAGATATTAGTCATGATCAAAGCAACATTATCAGCAATACCAATATACCTAATGTCTTGCCTTTCACTTACCACAGAGGGATATATGGATATGGTGAAGAAACTTAGGAAATTCTTTTGGCAGGGTACAGATACTAAGAGGAAATTTCCATTAATCTCATGGGATAAAATATGTAAACTGAAATCTTCTAGTGGCACTGGCATTAAAAATCAATTATGGCAGAACCAAGCTCTAGGTGCAAAGCTTTATTGGAAAATAGTGAATAATCAAGATTTCAAATGGATTAGAATTCTAAGAGCTAAATATTTAGGCAACTTTAATAAGGAAGATATAGTCAGAATTAAAGAGTTCCCAAAAGGCTTGAGAATATGGAACTTCATAGCTAAGTCAAGACATATTATTAACAATAACATATCTTGGAATATCAAAGATGGAAAGGAAGCAAGATTCTGGGAAGACTCTTGGGGTGGACATCCAACCATCAATTCATAGTTAGGCCCCAATCAGATCAGTCATATTTGTACTTCATCCTAGGGACCATATCTCAGTGACTATATCATCCCTTCATCCTCTGTTGCTATAGATGGTTCTTGGGAGTGGAAAGACTTCTCATCACTTCAATTAGATACAAGAGAGGTAGATAAGCTCAAAACATTGATCAAAGATAGGCCCTTTCTTCTCAAACAAGGAAAAGATGAAATCATTTGGAATGGGGCAAAATCAAGATCCTACAGTGTCAAAGAGGGTTACAATCTTATAGCCAAATCATCCACATCTAAAATAGAAGAGATCCCAGCACAATTATGTTGGAACAAGGTTGGACTCCCAAAAGCCGGGTTATTTATGTGGGTGGAATCCCAGGGTAGAATTTTAACTGCAGATAAATTTATTAAGATGGGATATCAGGGTCCATCCAGATGCATTATGTGTTTTAAGAATGAAGAGGACGTAAATCATCTATTATTATCCTGTCCCTTTGCTAAAGATTGTTGGTACTAGCTTTATTCAAGATTAGGATGGTCATCAGCCCCCCTAAATAATTTACTCCAGCTTTTGATATCATGGCCACAAATCATGGGAGGAAGTTTATTCAGTAATCTATGGATGATCTCTCCATCAATTCTGATTTGGGAGATTTGGAAAGAAAAGAATAAAAGATTATTCCAGGATAAATTTTTGAAATTTGAAACTATAATTAACAAATTGGAGGCAGCCATAGTTGAGGTAATGAATTCCCGGATCCAAACTCAATCAGCACAACACAAATTCTTTACCAGTTGGGATGATCAGATGACAAAAAATTGGTTTGGGTTAAAAACTCCAATCACCATAGGTAGAGGATATAGAAGAAATCAAGAACTAAGGAAGGCATGTGTCTGGAAACCCCCTCCAATTGGATGGTACAAATTAAATTTTGATGGAGCTTCTAAAGGTAACCCAGGCCCCTCAGGAGCGGGATGCATCATATGCTCTACAACTAGGAATGTGATTGCCAAACAAGCCATACCATTACCCAAAGATACCAACAATATGGTAGAATTTAAAGCACTATTGTCTGGACTGATACTAGCTCGGGAAGTAGGGATCTCAAAGCTTGAAATTGAGGGAGACTCATTGATTACCATCAATGCAATCAAAGTCAGATCAACCCCAAATTGGTGTCTTATGGCAGTTTTAGAGGTAATCTTACAGTTAATGGATAATTTTGAATCGAAAACCATTAACCATACTTTCAGAGAAGGAAACACTGAAGCGGATGAGCTACCTGACCTGGCAGCTAGAGGAACAAATTTGAAAATTCTATCCAACGTCAGTGGAGTTTCAACGGAACTCATTGAATCTAACCACTAAATCAAAATGGTCAAATCAGGTCCTGATATATTTTTGCCTCAAAAGTTGATAGAATGGCTCCTTGTGGTGATAAGACGGGCGTCTTCTCTCATAGCGCATAGTGTGTGTAGGAGTTTAGAACATTAAATGAGGAGTTGGATTAGGACAAGAGGAGTAGATACCTATTGTACATCGAAGAGTGACGGCATTCAGACATGAGTTATCTTCTGGTGTCGAAAACCTTGGTTGTTTTCGATCGTTCGCCTCTGCGCAGTTAAATCTCTGACACCAGCATTTCCTATGTGCGTTGCTGCGATTATGTGGGGCCCAATTCTTTATAATGTTAGTCGTCGCTAGGTCAGGGAATGAAGAAAGTCTATCCAGCGAATGGGAGTTTGCCTTTAATGCTAAATCTCAATGGTGGGACCTAGTTTCCAGATGAGTCAGACGGTCTTGACATGTCAGAGCATCAACGGTGGTCACTAAAGCATAAGGGATTTGTCAGAGCTATGCGAAATCATGCCGGCCGTTGATTCTTCTTTACAGGGTAGGGTTTCAAATTGTGGGTCCATGGTGACATGTATGCACAAATGGCGCTCCCCTATTGGCCGAAGGAAATAAAGAGGTGGAGTGTTGTCAGCAGGGATTGTGTTAGAGATTTTGATTGATGGTTGGCGTGTGATCGCATGGAATTCTCATCCCATGCGATCATGTGCCCACCGTCCGATAAGGAAAATATGAGGTGGAGTGTTGTCAGCGGGGCTTGTGTAAGAGATTTTGATCGACGGTCGGCATGTGATCACATGGAATATTCTCTCCCCATGCGATCATGCGCCCACCATCTGATTAGATGTCATCGGTTTGTCTGCAGTGGGACCACGTGATGATTCATCATCGAGGTGTCAGGTTGTGATTGACTAAGCTGGTAAGGGAATGTTGACACATCGAGGGGCCCAGACTTTTCAGTGGGGTCACAGCATGGATGATCTGATGGTGGGTGCATGTTCTGGTAGAGTCTTGGAGGTCTACGCGAAGATGCGACGACCATCGATCTTCCAGATGCGGGCCCAGTTAAATTTCTCACCAGTTCGCGGATAAAGTGGGCACTAAGGTTTGTGGTGAGTGCTGGAGGCTTGTCACATGTTCGCATGAGCCAGTTTTGAGTTATGCGATCATGCGACAAGCCCTTTGTGGTAACTTTATGCGGCGGTGGTTGACGGTGGTGAAGGGCTACAGTGTGTCACATGTTCACATAGCCCTTTTCCTCGCTATGCGATCATGCGACAACTATTGAAAGATGCTGTTGCGGAATTAAAGGTGGGTCCGTGTGTCGGGTCTTGCCGATGTGTCCCTTTCTAATTGACCAGCAAGCACTGAGATGGATATGCATCGTGGGTCCCATAGCCAAGGGAAGGTAATGGTGGTGAAGGTTTATGGGGTGTCGCATGTTCGCATAAGTCATTTTCAAACTATGCGATCATGTGACAACCATTAAGGGAATGTCGGTGTTGTGGAGTTAAAGTTGCCAAGCCCGCGAAACATGATGATCTAACATTGGTGATATAAAGTAGATCTCAGTTCAGATGTTGACCGTTGATAGACTGTTGGCGCCCTGAGGATGACCGTTGCATTTCAAGTCCAAATTTGCAGAAGATTTTCACATTAAGAAATACCAAAATTGATGGCTTTAGCAACAGTTTTCAACTAGTTTGGTGGCGCAGTTATTGCCGATTGATTCGAGGGGCTCAATGATCATTTGCAATGATGTTTTATACCTAGTGGAGTAGGTTTTTGAGCTTGAGAAGCTTTTTGCAGGCGGTGATTTGTACTGGCTTTCATGGCTATCCCTGTCTGCTCTATTTGTTGGCATTCCCTAACTGCGCAAGTCCGACCAGTTGGTGGGCCCGAGTCTTCAAGGTCTTTAAAATGATTAATTGTCACATGATCGCATGTCAGAAATTTCTGACATGCGACCATGCGACCGGTTACTTCTTGTGCTGGGCCCGTTGGCGTGGAGGGCAGTGGTCCCACTGGCAGTTATGTGGCATCCTGTGGTTGGCTATCGCATGATCGCATGTCAGAGTTTTCTGACATGCGATCATGCGACTGGTTGACACCTGTTCCTCAGCCCGGTGGTAGGTGGTGATGTGGCATTTTCCGATTGGTCGATGTGGTGGTGACATGGAAGTTATCGATGGGGCCGCTGTCAGAGGGGTTTGCGGGTTGGCCAGCGTGTATCAAGATTTACGGCTGGCATATGATCTCAAGGAATATTCTCCCCCTTGAGATCATATGCCGATCGTCTGATTATAGGGGCTTGTTTTTAGTGGGTCCAACGTGCTATGGAGATGCTGGTGTGCATGATTTTCATTGGTCGGGGAGCGGTAATGTGGAAAGTTGTCAGCAGAGCTGAGGTTGTAACGTGTTTAATGTGGTGCCAGTTGTTCGATCTCACTGACATGGTGGTTCTGGGTTGGAAGTTGATGGTGGCAAATGCTGACGGTTTGTCGCATGTTCGCATGAGCCAGTTTCATGCTATGTGATCATGCGACAAACCCTGTGTGTTAGCGGTGGTGGTTATGCGGCAAGGTAGAAGGGTGATGTGGAGGTGTGTCGCATGTTCGCATAGCCCATTTCCTGGCTATGCGATCATGCGACAATTGTTGAATGTCGCCGTTGTGGAGTTAAGGCAGGTCCACGGTGCTAGTGTTGCCGTGTTGCTCGATTTTGGTTGGCTGATGACTGGTGATGTGGCCGGAGACTTCTGAGTGAGTTTTTGATCGCAGTTGCACGACTAAAGACAAAGGTTAAGTCGCGAAGCCCCAGAAAAATAAAAGGGTCTACGGTCGGGACTTAAAGCTAGTCTCAGTTTGAATATGGGTCGTCGATTCCCTGCAAGCGCCAAGATATGACCGTTGTTATTCAATTTTAAATTTGCAAATGGTTTTTGCGACAGGAAGTACCAAAATTGATGGTTTTAGAAGTAATATCGGTATCAGCTGACTACTATTGCTGAAAATTGAAATGATTTTGTTCTGAACATTAGGCCCTGCAATAGTGGGCTTGAACTGATGATAGATACTTTGTTAATTTATGTTTGTATTTATATATATAAAAATCTCGGCTTCGGCCCTTCATCGATAAAAAAAAAAAAGAGGGATATAATCAAATATTCTATGGTTTTTTTATGGTTAGAATGTGAATGGATTTTAGATCTATTGAGCATAAAAACAAAATTGAATCTTGTGAAATTCAATACCCAAACATTACAAGGAATGGACTGAATAAACAGAACTGAATCTTGTTAAAATCAATGCTCCAACATTACACGAAATGGACTGAATAAACAGAACCGAATCTTGTTAAATTCAATGCTCCAACATTACAAGCAATAGACTGAATAAACGGAACCTGTTAGCCATAATAAAATGAACTATTAAAATTAGTTTATTTAGGACCGATTTTAGGTTTTTTCTATTTCAAGTGGCTGTGGATTGTTTGATTATATGTCTAATTTATCACTCATCATCATAATTGAAATGTCTAAGTACACCTTAACTTCTGCAGAATTTTATGGATCGGATGTTAATCGTCATTGGCATATTGTGAATTGGGGATCTTCAGATCAATCTCCTCATCTTCTCAAACTCCCTCAAAGTGAATTGAGCTGGTGGTTTTTCTCCTTATTCAAGTTTTATGTGTATTTGTAATTATGTGAATTTCCTTGAATCCCGAAGATGATGATTTACCGTAAACCTCTTAGATTTACGCGGTTTGAGATTTAATGACAAAGATAACTGTCTGACAATATTTATGTAACTTATTCAAAATTTTAATATTTAATATTTACATATTTATCCTTTCCAAAAAATTCCACATCGTTTTAGAATAGAAAAATGCCCAAAATGGGCCCGGAATAAACTGGCAGAGCGGTGCCCTTTATAATAAATAGTAGCCCTGAATAAACTGGCAGAGCCGTGCCCTTCATAACAGAAAGACGGATAAAGAGTGGAAGTCCTGCCCAAGCTAAGGAACCAATTTAAAATGAAAAGAAAATCCAAAAAGATAGATAGAAACTTTGCAAAATCTGACGCAAGAATAGACAATAAAAAGTTCAGATAAAAAAATGTAAAGTGCGAAATCAATACTTAGTCAAAATTGGTAGGAATACCCTGTAGACTTTATTCCCAAACCCTGTCCTTTAACCAGTTGCAAAGAAAATAATAAATGGCAGCAGAAACTCACAGCTCTAACAGATATCAACAGAACTAAATAAATCATACATTGAACTCAGCTAAGGATGAATACCCTGTTTTATTTCTGGACTGTATTTAATATACAATTGTGGCCTGAGAACAAAAACAGGATCAAAGCTGTGAAGGCAGAAATAATTTAGTGAAAGCAAAGCCTTGTTAACTGTTTATTTAACCTGATTGAAAAACTAAACTCTAAACCAACAGTCTAAAAATAGAACTGAGGACGGCGGTGAATGAGATGCCTGATGGAGTTCTATATTCTCTCAAACTCATCTCAACATCAATTTTCTACGTACCCTTGAATTCACAATAGAACTAATAAATATTATATGTGAGATGGATATCATGGTTTTAGAGGATGGTCTTGAATGTGAGAACAAATTCTTCGCCTATCAAGAATTTTTCAGAGTCGCTTTTGTTGATTCTTAAGACTTCTTGATATTGATTTGGGTTGACAATTTGACTAATTTTTTACATTTAATTCTACAGAACCTACGACCATTTGAGAATCCATATGTAATTTATTCAGATTCGAAAGGTAATATATATATATATATATATATATATATATATATATATATATTCACCTAAAAAAAAAATCCACTCCCTCCTGAAAAAATGCCTTAAAAAGTCCCTGGGTTAATTGACAGAGCCGTGTCCATCATAATAGAAAGAAACTCTGCCCAACCAACCTAAGGAAGCCATTTATAATCAAAGGATAGATGAACAGATTAGAAATCTAGATAGAAATGTCACCAGATGATATGGAGCAGATAGTACCATGGTGTGCATAGAGTTGCAGTGGTCGTCGCCCCCTCCACGAATAAATGTGATCGCTAGGTATGAGATCTTCTCTGGGGAGAGGCTTGAAGAGGGCAGCCATGAATGAGCAGACCCTGCAATCTGAACTATCCACGAATAAATGTGATCGCCAGGTATGAGATCTTCTCTAGGGAGAGGGCAGCCATGAATGAGCAGACCTTATTCTGAGCGCTTAATCTGTCGTCAAGGATAAAACATTAGATTCCCCCCAACAATTCACATGGCTAAAGTGTGTAACGAGTGGTCGAGGCTTGTGCATTGTTCGCTTGCAGAATGGGTCTCCCTAGGCCAGTCCTACTGTCTCAATCCTACACCTTGGATCCCATTGACCAGCTCAAGCCTTAGTACAGAAGCCATTTAAGCCCCCAACCCATGTGACCTGGGGGCCTATGGGTTACTTAGACAACACAAATATCATGGTTGTGGCGGTGGGAATGCAAGGTCCCGACTACGGACGCGGCTATCCTCCCGAAAGAATGCACCATTGTACATAATTTTCACATTGTGACATACATAAAACCACATAAAAAGGCATAAACGAGACCATGGGATCTCCGACAAGAAAGGACACAGGTTCTTTCTTTCAACTGATGATGAGACATGAGTAAAGTATGTGAAAGGTGAATTAGACCTGAAAAAAATTAAACCCTTCAATCCAATGCACTGAAAAATATAACTGCATAAGTAGACAATAACCGTGCTAAGGAGACTGTGAAGAAAGGACATGAAACAGACAGTTAGGTGTGGCATAAAATGTTAGGGGTTATTGCGTCTAGTAACGGTGAAAGGACAATGTCAGCAATAGTTACATTTACAGTTATTTATTCTGCAGATATAATGGCATGGAAAACACCTAACGGTTACCTATTCTCCAGATATAATGGCATGGAAAACACTGGTGCATTTACAAATCTGACGACCGAAGGAGAGATATTGGTTTTTCTTGGATGCTACTGGATGTTACACTAGTTAGTAACGGACCGGGCCTATCTGACATTAACCGGCCAAACAACCTTCACCGGGCAGCTTAATAGAGGTCCCCTTAACAGATGCTATTTGGTCCCACCGAGAATTGTTGACAGGTGGCAATCAGGCGCGATCCCATTGAGAGAAAAGACATGCACCTTGACGATTAAGGGATAGCGCCAACTGTGAGATAAAAAGTGATCTAACGGTGAAGATATAAATGAGAAATTTTCACGTAAGGTACTTGGCCTATCACTACAATCGGTCCACCGTTTGATTAACCGCCCAAATAACCTTCACCAAGTGGCTTAACAGATGTTATGTGGTCCCCATTGACATTGACAACTGCGAACAGGTGGCATTATGGCCTTATCCCTTGAAGTACTTACTGAAGCTCTTTCAACCTTTGCGGGATTATGCCTATTTGACGCGTGTCCCGATTCCTTTGAGTTGAAACTCGCCGAGATAGTAACCGTGCGAAGGAGACTGCGAAGAAAGGACATGAAATAGACAGTTAGGTGTGGTGTAAAATGTTAGGGGTTACTGCGTCTAGTAGCAGTGACTGGACAATGTTAGCGACAGTTACATTTAAAGTTATGCGGACATGTCGAAAACACATAACACTTGGCATAGCGCACATGCGCACTTACATTAGGGCATCATAAATGTAATCACGCAAGCTATATTAATCGATTTGCTCAAGCGGGACCAAACAAATAATGGTTACATATTTTGCAGAGACCGATGGCATGGAAAATCGATGTAGAGATATACATTTTTTATGGATGCAATCGAATGTTACAGTGGTTAGTAACTGGGCCTATGTGACATTAACCGCCGAAATAACCTTAACCTTCACCTTAACAGATGCTACCGTGGACAGGTGGCAATGAGGTGTGATCCCATTAAGATAATAGAAGTTCACCTTGAGGATTAAGGGATAGCACCAACCATGAAATCAAAAATGATCTAACGGTCAAGATATTGCTAGGTGGTCCCCATTCACAACTGTGGACAGGTGGCCTTATGGCGTTATCCTTTGAAATACTTACTGAAGCTCTTTCAACCTTCGTGGGATCACGTCTGTTTGACGCGTGTCCCAATTCCTTTGCCGGCGACACAAAAAGAAAACATTTTTTTTTATCGACATCGCTTTGCGCACTTGCGCACATATAATTGAAAATACATAACATTTTCCATAATCGCTCATGCGCACCTAGAAAGGAAAACATGTGGCAATGAGGCATGATCCCGTTAAGATAATAGACATTCATCTTGAGGATTAAGGGATGGCGCCAACTGTGAGATAAAAAATGATTTAACGGTCAAGATATTGCTAGGTAGTCCCCATTCACAACTGCGGACAAGTGGCCTTATGGCGTTATCCCTAGAAGTACTTACTGAAGCCCTTTCAACCTTCGTAGGATCATGCATGTTTGATGCGTGTCCCAATTCCTTTGCCAGCAACATAGAAAGTAGATGATTTATTTTATCGATATCACACTTGCGCACATATAATTGAAAACACATAACATTTTCCATAATCGCTCATGTGCAGCTAGAAAGGAAAATACATAATAGTTTTGGTGGTGACATGACTGGACATTAACAGTTCTGCATCAAATGAAAAAAGGTAAATTGCCACGGGAAAAGGATGAGGGAATTAATTGCCACCAACTCACTTGTCCTGCATATTCATTTGCATTCAATGCAGTCAGTAAATCAAGTCTTGGGGAAGTTTTCCTTATAATTTACGGATTACTTCACTTTTAAGTAAGTTACCACTATTAATAGGATTACTTACTCTAAAGTTAATAGTGGTTCATCCTTTCGAAAGATCTCTGGGTTTTCTATCAAGTTAATAGTGGTTCATCCTTTCAAAAGATCTCTGGGTTTTCTATCAAGTTAATAGTGGTTCA
The DNA here is from genome assembly GCA_027943335.1 of Chamaecyparis obtusa. Taxonomy (NCBI): domain Eukaryota; kingdom Viridiplantae; phylum Streptophyta; class Pinopsida; order Cupressales; family Cupressaceae; genus Chamaecyparis; species Chamaecyparis obtusa. Next base: position 104,269 of record BSBK01009404.1, on the reverse strand, counting down.
TCCTTTCAAAAGATCTCAGTGTTTTCTGTCAAGTTAATAGTCGTTCATCCTTTCAAAAGATATATGCATTTTTTGTCAAGTTAATAGTGGTTTGTCTGATTGAAAGGACTCTGTGATTTCTATTAAGTTAATAGTAGTTTGTTCATTTCAAAGGGGAAAAGAACCTTGTGTTTTTATGTGAAATTGGTAGTAGTTTGTCCGTTTGGAAGGGGAAAAGAACTTTGCATTTTCTCTGAAGAGGGCTTCACTACGAGACAGAAAAGATTGCGTATTTTCAGATAAATTTATAAAATAGAAGAGAAGCCCACAACAGGTGTGTTGTACATATAAATTTTTTAAGTAGCATTATATTTATTTGTATTTGTGTGAATTTTTTAGGATTTATAGTACATCCTTATAGTAGTTTGTCTGAATAGTTTAAAAAATATAATTTGTTTTGGGTTTTGAACATTAGCATACATATTCATGTCACATTACTATAGAATTATTATTTTAATAGTTAATGGATTTTGTTTTAATGTAAATTATCATTTTACCCTAGAGTTAATGTTCGAGTGGCTCAAGATTGACCTTAATCAATCATGTAATGTGCAAGAGTGAACCTAAAATTTTAATCATTAAATTGAAATTCAAATGTCCCTATCCATTTCGGATGCGGCTATCCTCCCAAAGGAATGCACCACCGTACAGTTTTGGGGAATCAGAAAACGCAAGAAATTTTTACCAAAAATTCAAGATCTATTTTTCTTCATCTGTAGATTCTGGATCGAAAACAACCAACAAATTTTAGAAAAAACCTCTACATTTTTGTAGATCTAAAGAATTTATTTTTTTCATTTGTGGTGCGTTCTATTGAGAGGATTATTGGATATAATTGTCTAAGGGAGATTGTTGGATACAATTGTCTAAATTGTGTGTTGTCTTTGATGTCACACAAATGTCATATCATTAAGCAGTTTTGTGTGTCTACCGAGCTCAGTCGGTCAGTAGGCAGTTTTTAGTGTCTACTGAGATCTTTCGGGCGTCAAATGAAAGTATGGCAAAAAATAGTGTTAACCGAGCTTCCATGGTTATCGAAGGAAAGTTAGTGTTTATCGAGTTCACTTGCTCACCGAAGGAAATCTTTTCAAGATTAGTATTTACCGAGCAAGGTCGGCCCAATAAAGGATTTTGTTAATTTGAGAAATAAAGTTTGTTTATTCCAGCCGACTATTGTAATGAGTGTTAATGTTTGTAATGATTATTAGTGCCGACTTAACAATCTGAATGGTATATATATAGAAGGTCAAGTGGTGAATTAAAAGGTGAGAAGAATAATGGCAAAGTGTGGAAGTTTGTGAGCGAACATGCAAATCATTTTGAAGGAAGGTGTGTGCGAATTTTGAAGGATGGTTAGATATCCTTGAGGAGCAGCAAAGATTTATTTGATCAGGAAGGATCTAGTGAAGCAGAATAGAGATCTGTAATCAGCAATTTAGTTGCATCATTATTCAGGTCATTTCATTGTTACTTTCTTACCATTGTAGCTGTGATTCCTAAATCTCTTAACTGAGTTGGTTTAATAGCCATTTTGTAAATCCTCTAACAAGGTGATAGTTCTATTGAATTGTTCAAAGACCTCTTACAAGGCCACTCCTAACAGGGTGATTAAATCCTCTAACAAGGTCACACCTAACAGTGTGTTTTGTAACCTTTTACCAGGTTGGCTCCTAACAGGGCATCACTTCAGAAGAGTGAAACACAGTAACTAGTTACATTGGTGGTTTTTCCCATATTGGGTTTCCACATTAAATCTGGTGTCTCTTGCGTTCATGTTATTTTCTTTATGCATGCATGTTAATCACTAATGAATTCTTAAGAACAGTTATAATTAATACTCACTGCAATAACCGAGTTACAACATTTCTCTGTATGTTTACCGAGTAACAGCAGCAAATGATTTAATAAGACATCTAAGGGATCTGTGGTAATATTTTTGTGGTTAACTGATTCACCCCCCCCCCCCCCCTCTCAGTTACTCCATCTATATTTCCAACAATTGGTATCAGAGCTTTTGATGCTTGCAGGAAGGGTTTCAAGGACCTAAGCTAAAGATCAGGATGTCTTACAAGAGAGAAATTCCAAGGCTTAACAGAGATAACTTTTCAGCATGGCAAGGTCTCATGAGACTTCATCTAGCTTCCATTGGTGATTCAGGATGCAAATATCTTGATCAAGAATATACAGTTCCTACTGGCACATTATCTGTTGAAGATATTACAGAGAAAAAGAACCATAACACCATGATGATAGACATTGCATCAGCTCTTAGCTATGAAGAATTTGATGAGATCAAAGACTGTACAACTGCTTATGCAATGTGGAACAAGCTGAAGAAAATTTATGGTGGTGATGAAAATGTGAAAAGATCCAAAGCAGAAAGCCTAAGAGGATAGTTTGATCAGATGAAAATGAGAGAAGATGAAAATATTGCAAAATATGTTGAAAGGATCAAGGAAAGTGTTAGTGCAATTAGACCTTCTGGTGGAACAATTGATGATGAAACAGTTATAAGTAAGGTTCTCAGAACATTACTCCCTATCTATGCAATAAGATTGTCTGCTATTCAAGAAATAAGATGTGAAGAAAATCACAATATAACTTTGGATGCCTTAGTTGGAAGATTGATAGCCTTTGAATTGGATAACTATGACAACTATGTTCCAACTTCTAAAAATATTGAATCAGCATTTGAGGCCAAACTTTCACTTAAGAAGGGTACGAAAATCCAGTCAGAAAGTGAAGAAGAATCAGAGGAAAATTCTGATAGTGATCTTGAAGTTATTGAAGCATTACTTGCAAAGAAATATTCTAGAGGCAGAGAAAAATACAAAGGTAAAACTCCCTTAATCTATTTTTCATGTGAAAAAATTGGTCATATTGCAGCTAGGTGCCCAAACAAGCAAAGCAAGGATGAGAAGAAAGGTCACAAGTACAATGGCAAGAAGAATTTCAAATCATTCAAGGATAAAGGTAAGAAAACATGTTTTTTGGCTAAGGATTCTGATGATAGTGAAGAAGAAATTATCTTCATTGCTGTAAAAGATGAATCTGATGATGATGAAGATGAGATGGCACTTATCTCTCATATAAGAAAAAATGATACATGGATCATAGATAGTGGATGTTCACATCATATGACTAGTGATAAAACAAAGTTTGAACATTTTGAAGACTATGATGGTGGTAGTGTAAGGTTTGGAAACAATGAACCTTGTTGTATAAAAGGAAGAGGACGAATCTCATTGACCAAAGAACTTATATGTGATAATGCATATTGCATTGAAGGACTAAAGCATAATCTTCTAAGTGTAGCATAGCTAATCAACATTGGATTCAAAGTTGAATTCATGAATGGCAACGCAAGACTACTGGATGACAAGGGAAAATTGATTGGATCAGGCAAACAAACCAAAGGTAACCTATTTTATCTTGATCTTGGTGAATGCTCATGTTTTATTGCTCAAATTGAAGAAAGTTGGTTATGGCACAAAAGGTTATGTCATGTAAATTTTGATAACATGGTGAAAATAAGCAAATTCAAGAAAGTAAGAGGCATTCCTACTTTGAAGAAACCTGATGTTGGTCTATGCAAGAATTGTCAGATTGGAAAAATGGGAAAGACTAGCTTTAAAAGTAAAAACTATCAGTTTAAAGATATTTTGGAAATTGTGCATACTGATTTATGTGGACCTATTGGAATTGAAAGCTATACTAGAGAAAAATTATTTATTCTCTTTGTTGATGATTACTCTAGAATGATGACTGTTATGTATTTAAGAGAAAAGTCAGAAGCATTTGATAAGTTCAAATGGTATTTGGCAAGAGTAGAAAAGGAAATAGGGAAAAGAATGAAGTGCATGAGATCAGACAGATGTGGGAATTTATCTCCCATGAATTCAATAATTTTTGCATTCAAAGAGGAATCAAAAGACAGGTATCAGCCCCAGGAAATCCTGAGCAGAATGGAATAGCTGAAAGGAGGAATAGATCTATCATGGATTGTGCAAGAACTTTAATGATTGAAAAGAACATTGCTATGAAATACTAGAAGGAAGCTATCAGTGTTGCAGTTCATACCTTGAACTGAGTATAGTTGAGGAAAGACACATTCAAAACTCCTTATGAGTTATGGTATGGCTATAAACCCAATGTAAGTTACCTAAAAGTATTTGGTAGTAAATGTTACATCTTAAAAGAATCTAGAAAAGACAAACTTGATGCAAAAGGTGATGAAGAAATATTTTTGGGATATTCTTGCAAAAGTAAGGCATATAAATGTCTAAATTTGTCTACTCATAAAATCATAGAAAGTGCACATGTGAAAGTTGATGAGTTTGCAGAAAAGATTGAAGAAGAAAGCAAAAAGGAACCAGAGGATTACAGAAGATTTGTTTACATTGAACTTGATACATTGTTAGACACATCTATCAATAAGGAAACTGCATCTACCGAGCCCAGTACAGTAATTGAGTCACAAGGAACCGAGTCTCAGTCTGAAGCTATTGAGCAAATATCTACTAAGCTCGAGAAACCTGAATCTAAAGATGAAATTCAAGAAGATGAAAATGTAACTCATTCAAGAGGCAAGGAACCTATATTGGCCAAGTATGTCAGGAGGCATCATACACCAGATCAAATTATTGGAGACAAATCAGATGGTACTATGACAAGAAGTAAACTAAAAGATACATGTTATTTGCTAATTTTGAGCCTAGAAATGTCAAAGATGCATTGGAAAATGAAAGTTGGATTGAGCCTATGAATGAAGAAATAAAACAAATAGAGAAGAACAAAACATGGACTCTTGTACCTAGGCCTAAAGATAAAAATATAATTGGAACAAAATGGGTATTCAGAAATAAGTTGAATGAAGATGGTCAAGTATCAAGAAACAAAGCTAGATTGTTATGTAAAGGATATTCTCAAGAAGAAGGTATAGATTATGGAGAGACTTTTTTCCCTATTGCAAGATTAGAAGGTGTAAGGACTCTACTCGCATATGTAGCACATAAAGGATTTAAGGTATATCAGATGGATATAAAATCTGAATTTCTCAATGGTATTCTTGATGAAGAAGTCTACATTGAGCAACCTGAAGGTTTTATGGATCCAGACAAAATGGATATGGTCTGCAAGTTACACAAAGAATTGTATGGTCTGAAACAAGCCCCTAGAGCATGGCATGAAAGATTACATAACTATCTTATTCAGATTGATTTCAAAAGAGCTAATGATAACAGTAATTTGTACATTAAAGAAGGACAACATAACAAAATTATTTTGGCAGAAATATTTGTGGATGATACTGTGTTTACAGGGAATGATGATCAGTGCAAAGAATTTTTAGAGCAAATGAACAAAGAATTTGAAATGTCTATGTTTGGTTAGATAAAGTTCTTTGTTGGTCTTCAGATTCAGTAGAACAAGAATGGTATCTACATTACTCAATCTAAATACATCAAGGGAATACTTAAGAAGTTTGGTATGGAAGATTCAAAACCAGTTGGTACACCCATGTGTACTAGACTCAAGCTTACCAAAGATGATGATTCAAAAGAAGTAGATCAGACCTTATATAGATCAATGATTGAAAAATTACAGTATGTAGTGCATACAAGGCCTGATATTACCTTAGCAGTTGGTATAGTAGCAAGATTCTCAGCAAAACCCAGAAAAAATCATATGATGGCAATCAAAAGAATCTTGAGGTACTTGAGAGGAACTGAAGATTATGGCTTGTGTTATAAATTTGGAGGCAATCTGGACTTAAAAGTGTTTACCAATGTTGATTGGGCAGGAAACATTGATGACAAAAAGAGTACAAGTGGTGGAGCATTCTTTCTTGGCAAGAGGTTAGTATCTTGGACTAGTAAAAAGCAAAATTGCACATCCCAATCCATAGAAGAAGAAGAATATGTTGTTGTAGTAGTAAATTGCTCTAATATTGTTTGGTTTAAACAGTTATTGGAAGGCATAAAGGTTGAGATCAAAGAACCAGTTGTTATGTTTTGTGATAATACAAGTGCAATAAATATAAATTAAAGAATCCATTAATGCATTCCAAAACTAAGCACATTGCTATAAAATGTCACTTTGTCAAAGAATTGGTGCAGGACAAGGAAATCAGATTGGAATATGTTCATACAAAAGAACAAATTGCAGATATATTCACCAAGCCACTACCTAAGGATGCATTCTTGTATCTAAGAGGTAAGTTAGGGGTCATTCCCCTATCCGAAGCTCACTAAATAAAGTTTTAGTGATGTATCAGCCAGAGCATATTGAAGATCAGTCAGTTTATGCAGCATAGTCAAGGAATCATTGCATATGAATCAGTACTTAAGATACATTGGTATTCACCAGAAGTGTATGTGTTGTCAAAGAGGGAGAGTTTGCTGTCATTTCAAGAAATTTCTAAGAAGGAGAATTTGAGAAGTTAAGAGGGAGAGTTTTCAGTCAGAGAGAGAAGTTTGAAGAAGATGAGAATCAAAATGAAGCTAAGGATATGTTCCTTATTCTATGTTTTCTGTGAAATTTCATTGTGCTATGACATGTTGTGTTGCAATCAATGCCAAAGAGGGAGATTGTTGGATACAATTGTCTGAGGGAGATTGTTGGATAAAATTGTCTAAATTATGTGTTGTCTTTGATGTCACACAAATGTCATATCATTAAGTAGTTCTGTGTGTCTACCGAGCTCAGTTGGTCAGCAGGCGGTTTTTAGTGTCTACCGAGATCTTTCGGGCGTCAAAAGAAAGTATGGCAGAAAATAGTGTTAACCGAGCTTCCATGGTTATCGAAGGAAAGTTAGTGTTTACCGAGCTCACTTAGTCTCCAAAGGATGTTGCAAAATTTGCTGTGTTTACCGAGTTCACTCAGTCACCGAAGGAAATCTTTTCAGGATTACTATTTACCGAGAAAGGTCGGCTCAATAAAGGATTTTGTTAATTTGAGAAATAAAGTTTGTTTATTCCAGCCGACTGTTGTAATGAGTGTTAATGTTTGTAATCATTATTAGTGCCGACTTGACAATCTAAATGGTATATATATAGAAGGTCAAGTGGTCAATTAAAAGGTGAGAAGAATAATGAGAACGTGTGGAAGTTTGTGAGTGAACATGCAAATCATTTTGAAGGAAGGTGTGTGTGAATTTTGAAGGATGGTTAGATATCCTTGAGAAGCACCAAAGATTTATTTGATCAGGAAGGATCTAGTGAAGCAGAACATAGATCTGTAATTAGCAATTCAGTTGCATCATTATTCAGGTCATTTCATTGTTACTTTCTTACCATTGTAGCAGTGATTCCTAAATCTCTTAACCGAGTTGGTGTAACAGCCATTTTATAAATCCTCTAACAAGGTGATAGTTCTATTGAATTGTTCAAAGACCTCTTACAAGGCCACTCCTAACAGGGTGATTAAATCCTCTAACAAGGTCACACCTAACAGTGTGTTTTGTAACCTTTTTCCGGGTTGGCTCCTAATAGGTCATCACTTTAGAAGAGTGAAAAATAGTAACTAGTTATATTGGTGGTTTTTCCCATATTGGGTTTCCACATTAAATCTGGTGTCTCTTGTGTTCATGTTATTTTCTTTATGCATGCATGTTAATCACTGATGAATGCTTAAGAACAGTTATAATTAATACTCACTGCAATAACCGAGTTACAAAATTTCTCTGTATGTTTACCGAGTAACAGTAGCAAATGATTTAATAAGACATCTAAGGGATCTGTGGTAATATTTTTGTGGTTAACTGATTCACCCCCCCCCCCCCCCCCCCCCCCCCCCACCCCTCTCAGTTACTCCATCTATATTTCCAACAAGGATAGCCATAGCCATCCATTTCTACTAGTACTTATGGATTGACATAGCACACATTTGTATGGCGTGTTGTTATGTCATAGTATTTAAAGACCTTCAATGTACCATTAATTAATATGTTTGATTTGTGGCTGAATTTTTAAAATAGAAGATAAGCTCACAAGAGGTGTGTTGTATATATAATTTTTTAAAGTAGCATTTATATTTATTTGTATTTGTGTGAATTTTTTGGGAGTTACATTACATCCTTATAGTAGTTTGTCTAAATAGTTTAAAAAATATGATTTGTTTCGGGTTTTGAACATTAGCATGTATTCATGTCACATTACTATAGAATTATTGTTTTAACTGTTAATGGATTTGGGTTTTGATTGGGTTGGGTTGTAGATTCATGAGGAGCACCAAAAATATTGTAGTTATAGGCATTGGGTGTCCATGAAAAAAAAAACCCACTCTGACCGTGAATGTGTAGGGTATGGCTGCTCCTTGAATGATCAGGGAAAAACACACAATGAAATGCCAAAATGTTCAAAAATACTCAGTAGTTTCCATATGTAGTCATGCACAGAAAAAATAAAAGCGATGGGAACAGCAAAAACAGAGAGTAGTGTGCAACCCTATGCACTTTGCCTTTCGTCCATGTTATATTTAATTGTTGTTGCGAGATTGAAAACCAAAATTTGAACGCCAACATAGGTAAGTAGCGAAAGCAATAATTTCTCATATCAGGAGAACATTGCCCATCGCAAGGGGCCGAAAGTAATGAAGTGATCACCCAACTTTTCACCAATTTTACAAACAGTATTGGCTTTTCCATTCGCAAAAGAAGAACAATGTTAGCTCTGGCTATCCTGGTAATAATGCCCATTGGAATGGTTGTAATGCGTCTCCTTGAAGAAAAAGTGATTCGAATAGCTAAAAAAGAGAATAGCCCGCACCTGCATACTTACCCTTTCATCCATGCTGCCAAATATGGCAAATATATTACCGCCAATTAAACCTTAAACTTCACAAAATATATTTAATCGCACAAGCGTGATTGAAAAGTAGTGTTTGACATTGACAAATATTACTACTAATTAAACCTTAAATCTTCAGCAACTTAGGTAAGTAGGACTCATAGTAGAGAAAAGAGGGTGTAATTTGTGTCTATAATTTGTTGTAGCGAAGAGGCTAAATTACATGGATTGTGCAATGTCAGCATGTTTTTCATCCGCATTACAAATGTGACAAACCCAGAACACTTTATTAAGCGGTATAGCAAAAGGAACATACACCGATAGAAGTTATCATTTATTGGTATAAAATTGGCCATCATCAGGGGTCAAAAATCTTATAGTTAAGAGCTGACTTATGCTGATAGTGAAAATAAAATAGTTGACATTGATAGAACCTATCGGCATAGCATTTCCCATCATTTTGGGGCCCAATTCTTACTCTGATGCCCTTAGTTATGCCAATGTCGAAAACACACAACAGCGTATGCAGAGGCATAGGAAAAAATAAAGTTACACTGATAGAAGTTACAAGCATAACATTGTCCATGGGCATGGGCCCAAAATGCCAAATGTTAGAGTGATAACCTGGGTAATGTCGATAGAAAAAGCACAGAACACTTTATGCACCGGTATAGTATAAGTAATTTTGATGCAAAGCGGACAACCAAAAGCACCAACAAGGACCAAAAGTAGTCCTCAAAACTCTTAAAAAGGTTCCGGGTAGGGGTTAAAAGAAAGTTCTCCAATAGTAAGTGCGTCTCACACTTATCATAAGTGTAGGAAATGACTTGATCCTAGGTTATCACAACCTAATCTACAAGAGTACTCAATCATTGAGTCCTATCAAGTCTTCCAGGTCCAACTAATCAGTAGCTGACAACCAGACACTTAGGTTATTATGCACAAATTTTTGCCAATTGTTATAATAAGAACCAGGGGTGACCATACACTTTGATTGGTCTATTTAGGTTCCTGACATGAGTGCAATAAATCCTATGCCACAGAGACATCAATTTGGGCATATTAGTCTTACTGTTCTAGTTCTAGAACTTGTAGCCTTTCAGAAGCATAAATGATGACTGGGAACACACTATTCCACACAACCTTGCCAACTAATCATATATTTAGGTACCCTTTTGGGCTTAGCAAAACATGCTAAGAGCGCAAGACTTGATTGTGAATGCAAGACACAATGGAATGCTGATTTCACCTTACAACTAGGCCTAATTAGGCTATGGTTTGCACTATAGGTACCTCTTCCATACATCCAAATCAAAATCCAATGCTTGGATCATGTGAGGATATATCTGAGACTATAAAATACCAAGTTGCAGGGCTTGGTGATTCTCTAGTAACGAATTGTGTGGACTGGTGTCACAATTCAGAAGGTGCACACATGGGTATGTACACATATGGCATCAATAGAAATCCACTTCCTTTCAAGTTGAGGACCTGCGCCTGCAAATTCTTAAAGAACATATCAAAAACATGAATTCTACCAAGGGCCATCAAATTCCCATAGTGGAATTATAAATTACCCATAATTTTCGTGGAACCCTGGTTCAAGGCTCTTAATCCAAAAACCAGGAATCAAACTTGAATAACTTTCAACTCTGAGGGGAACATAACATGTGATCAAGAACTAATGAAACCAAAACATAGGTGCAACCGAAAATGTCAGTCTTTCATGCTCAGTCCTCCATACACGTCCGTCCAAATTTTCTAATACTCGAAATTGCAGGAAAACAGTTATATTTTATATTGATTTCAAATGCCAAATTACATCATATTACCTTCCACCCACCTGTCAAGGCTTATGAAGGTTTTTCCCAATGGTTAAATACTTATTTTTAAACTATGTAGTCATTGGGAAGTTAATTACAATCTTTGGCAAAAGTTGTCAAAGTTGCTCGACAACTTTACAACTTTTGTTGCAACATTTTTGCAACTTTTTATCCTAGGTGACCAAACTTGGTCCAAACCTAAATCTAATGATCCAACATGAATCCAAACCATTAAATCATAAAAATAGAAAAATCATAAGGTTTTAGACCCTTTGACCATCTTTGACCATAGTTGACCAAGGGCTTATACTTGTGCCAATCCTGGAACTAGGTCTTACAATTTAGTCTAGATGCCTAAATGATAGATGTAACCTAATCTAGAAGTTCCTAGGACTTTGATGAAGCATTATTTATTATGGGTGCTCCTACACCAAATTTTATCCCTATAGAAGTCATGTGTGTAACATTGCCCATCGGGAGTGGCCGCAAAGCTTACATCGAGGTATTTGTGACGTACAATATAGAAAATAGTTGAAGTTTTCCAATGCGTATTTGTGCACTAAAACAAATTATGCATCTTAAGTTGAATCATGCAAGAAGTGGCTAATGTCCATAGAAAACACACCAAAGACAATAAAAAGATGATAAACTTTTTTGATCAAATTTGCAAAAACATAGTGTTGGTGTAAATTTACTGAAAATGGGTTATGTTTTCTTTTTTCTTGAAATTTTGTCAACGTTGCATTTTGTAAGGAACTTAGACATGTCTGTTATGTTTTTTGACAACCCCTTAATGTTGTCAATGAACACATAATTTGTTTTTTGATAATTTTTATTAGCACTTTACGGTGATGGGGAGAAAATGCAAGTGGCACCTGCTTGCGCAACTTGAAGTGCAAGATGGAGATGGTGGTGTGCATCCTTTCTCATCTAATGAAATTGATTGGAGTCCAATTGGTGTGGAAGATGATGAGGTGATGGACTTGTGTGTGGCAATTCCAGCAAACAGAATTGAGGCTTTTGTCGTAGGGGAGTCAAAGAGGGAAGGCATGTAATGTGCATTTGTTCGTTTGAAGCACATAGAACATAGGCATGAAGAGTATAGAGAAAACAAAACAAAGATATATTTTGCATGAGTAGAAACAATCATCATTATAATCGTGATCACAAATTATCATAATTCATTTAATTTTTACAGTAGGACTCTCTTTATGTGTAGTTATTGGTGTTCATTTGGGCTAGATGATAAGAGGAACAATGCACGGCCAGAGAAACGCGTCCATCACTTTATAAAGAAAAGGGGTTGTCAGTGCCACTTCAACATTAAGGTTATGTTTGGTAGACCGGACATGGCTATTTTGAGTTTCACTAAAATGTTTCACATAGATGCGGATGGTATAGATTGTCATGGTGTAAATGATTCGAGCAACGAGTCACATTCTGAGTTTTCGCCTCACCTTTCTACAGAATGCAAGGCTTACATAGAGGACCTACTGGCAATGGATGTCAGTGTGGATGTTGTCATGGATAGACATCTGACCGATCCATATTTTTTGGGTATGTTGCAGAGGAAAGATACCTTCTTGATGTAGAAATATGTAATGAATGCATGGAGAAGAGTGAATTCCAGTCAAGCCCAAAGACATATTCATGACCCCACTAGTATCCTTAAATGGAGATAATTGGATCAGAATAATTTCTTCTATTGACAGGAGCCACATAATGATGGGACACCTTTCATTATGGGTATACAAACCCTATGGATGCTTGATATGATGGTTCGACACTCACACAATTCTATAATCTGCATAGATTTGACATTTTCCACCAACAAATATGGGGTGAGACATCTACAATCGTGCTTGGAGTGAGTAGTGAAAAGTCTTTCCTATTCGTTAGATGTCATTAAAATATTGCAGTCATCATTGATTTCTTTACCATGTGCAGTATCAGCTGTACTCGCTAGTCGTGTTTAACAAGCAACAATCTAGGGTTCCTGTTGCATGGATCGTGTCCTCCTATAACACGATCGAGGACATTGAAGGGTGTCTATCCATTATTTGTAGATGAGGAAAGGAGGCTAGAAATGGGTGGATGGTGAATGCTTTCTTGACTGATGATGCCAACGCTGAGATACAAGCCATTCAGTAAGTTCTTTATCTCTTTGTTTGACTGGCCATTTCAACTGGCATTTCAACTCCATATGGAATTATGTTTACCCAGTTTTCATTCACCGACCCTAGTCATGCTGCTATTCATGTGCACCAGGGTATCTTTTCAATGTCATGTCATTCTATGCACTTGGCACATGCGTCGGGCATGGTTGAAGAATGTGCAGATGCATCAAAAGATTGAGCGAAGGCAATGTTTCAATGCCTCCGCATGATAATGACGACAATGAGTGAGAGTGAGGAAATCACTCGTAGGTTATTATATGAGTTTTTTGTTGATTTTTCTGATCAACCGCAATTTCTAAACTATTTGTTTAGGAAATGGTGTCAAGGGGACGGCCATATAGATAAGAGATCTCTATCTTTTTGTGCAACCATTTTTGTATTTTGCAATACTTGTCCTGTTAATTACAGTGCATTTCCTTTAAAGCTAGTAACGCATTGTACACACAGAAATGTGGACGAAAAGCTCTAGATTCTTCCCACATGCAAATCAAGACACAAATGTTGCCATAGAATCGTACCATTACACGTTGAAGACACAATACCCTTTCAACCATCAAAAGAAATGTACATGTCGGATGAATCATCTATACTTCACCCTCGTTTACAAGATGGAACTGTTATACACTACATTTGTGCCTTTTTATCAAGCTCTCTTGGTCTTGATAACTTAGTATAACATGGGAATCATCTCTAGGTTGTGGGACCTATGCTAACTGAGATGAGACCTCTAGGTTCTAGGTTGGTTCCTCTTGGATAATCACCTTAATTTGCTTCTATACATGAAAGTAAATCTTTGGGGAAAAGGGATAGAAGGAATGCTTGAAAGGGAAATGACTGAAAGCAAACTATCGACTAGGTGATACACCGAAATTAGGGGTATGAATTGGAGCATAGAAGGATATAACCAATGAAAGGCTTAGGTCTAGTAGGTCACAACTTATTGAATAGGCTTGCATAACTGTTTCATAGGAGGGCCTGAACATAAGACACAACTTATGACCTACAAATAGACATTCACTTCTACAACTCGGTGTAGGACTGAGACAAGACTATTAGGGGGCTGAAGTATACCCACAAAAACATCTAAATCAGATCAAACACAATAACACACATAATCACAAAAAGTAAGAGGGATCAGGAACCCTAAGTTGTCATTGAAAACATGCATAGACTTCAATTCATTAAGAGATGATTCAAACAAGGAAGCATAGGGACATGAAGAATTGTCACAAAATCCTCTGCAATGTTTGAATAATCAATGAAAGATTACAGAATGTGGAAAACCATAGGGCAGGAAGAAATGCCACAGATAGTTTTCGAAGAAAGAGACTTTCTTCTTTACAAAATGTGAACTCTGAGCTCAAAAGCTCTAAAAATACAATATATACATCCTCTTGCATGCAGGCAAGAGTCAAAACTAACTAGGGTTACAGATTTTGCATAAGTGTAACAAACCCTAACTCTGTCACATCTGACCATAAATGCATATCTGCAACATCATGGACGATCAGATATTTTGTTTGCGTGCCCATGCCTGTACTGAAATCAACCTACAGACAAGCAACCCTGATCCATCAACTTTTCTACAACTCAGCGTGAAATCAATAACATGGTACCTCAGGAAGCAGGAATCGACCAAAGACAGCTGTTTAGACCTTATCATCATCCTCCCAACCACAAATGTCTGGAAGAAATAACTTTGAGCTACCACATTGTTTTATATGGCTTTCTGTGAGAAACAATGGCAGAAATATTTGAATATAAATAAAAACGGTTAGCAGGTAATTATTAAAACACAGTCATTTATATCTTTTATCTCTTGGTAGTCAAACGGCTCAGATTATCCCAACAACAGTTATAAAACCCTTTGAAAAGTCTTGGCCCAACTCAGCACACTGCAGCCAATAGGAATTGAGCATGTCAGCACCCCTATCATATTTGAAACCACCTCAAGCTTTCCTCTTTTAAGTCATTCGGTGACTACATGACCAAAGACCCTTTTCTCATTCATGAAATCCTTCTCTTAACCTTGGTCTGGTCAAGCGATTCAGTGAACAAGGCATTTCGCTGAATCACCTAGTCTTTTAACTAACCCTGGTTCCATTAAGTGAACGCAAGAAATCCTTCAGTCATCGAGTCGCTTAATACTTTACTAACCCTGGGCCCAGGCTACCACATGTCACCTTTCTATTCATTCCAACCGCTCCATCAGCAGACACCTCAGCAAATTCTGACATCAGACCCACTGCGACCAAGATTCTTATCTAACGGTGGGTGCATGATCTCATAGCCTTCAAATATTCCTTCTGATCATGTGCCAGCTGTAGATCACCTTTTCACTAGGACCTCACTGACACGTGGGTCCACCTGGAAATCTCTGTCAGCACACTGCAACCAATCATCAGCGAGCACAAATGCAACATGTGACATTGGACCCACTGACATTTCTTTATATTTCAGCCAATCATAAACTAGCATGTCAACCTGACCTGGCATCGGACCCACTCTTTATAAGGTTTAAATCGGATAGTGGTCCTTATACCACTGACTTAAACAACATGCATCTTATCCTAGTGGTGTAATGAAAACCATGAGATCTTGTTGTACTTTAACCTCCTGAAAAGATTAGGACCCACTGACTCATCTAGGTCATCATTTTGTGTACCAATCACATGCGAGCACATCAGCAAGAAAGGACCCACCTCCAAAGGCTCTGACAACAAAGAAATATTGATGGTTGGTGCATAATCTCATGGCTCTGACACAAGGCATGAGATCATGCATCAGCCGTTGGATCAAAAGGATGCCATTCGGCTGGGCCCACTCTAACAAGTCTTACAAATCACCACCCTTGACCAATGAAAAGCTTCCATGTTGGATGTCATGGCAGTGGACCCACTAAACAAATGGAGTGCTACATACCTAGAAGATCTAACAGTTGTCGCAAGATCACAAGCCTCTGACAGATCCCTTGTAAACTTACGATGACCATCGGATCCTGTAGAACTGGGACTCCCGCAAACTAAGACCGCCAAAAATTTAAGGGACTAGGCGACTGAAGGAAGAATAGACTGTCTGATGAGTCACTAACCGTTGAGGACTTAACCGTGAAACACTGGGGTATTATGTGAACAAGGCATTCATTGAATCGTCGAAAGGAAAAGGTAACTGTCGACTAACTTGGAGAACTAGCAACCAACCAATGAATGAAAAGCACACATGGAGAATTAAGAACTTAAATGGCCCATAAAGTAACAATGAAATAGAAACTAGCCTAGGGTTTGCAGGGTTTTATGCCTACAACGGCTATATTTTTTGAATTTTTCAATTGTAGACCAGGGGATAAAACAAATTGTAGAGGCCAGGAAACCATACATAAAACCATGAAATTTTTAGGGATGCTCTGCAGGGGTAAAACAGAGACGTTGGAATAGATTTTAGCCAAATTTGCATGCATATGAAAATTAGGGTAACATTTTGGTGACTTTTGATGGATGTTAGCCTACTAGACATTGATCAATGGCCTTAAAGCAATCCATTGGGTATGGGGTCATTTCAGAAAAACAAAAACTCCTTCCTCCTGACAGACAGACAAAAGCTGGAACTGTGCTCAAGTACTTCTTGGAAAATAGGAAGAACTATCCTAGAAAATTGAAGAAAAATAGGAAAAACTAACCTAACTTAAACTAACCAGTGCAAAAAACTGGTTAAACAAAACCATTCATTGGTATGCTAAAATAACTACCCTTCCTTAGTAAGACATTTTGCATTGAATGTGTAAGGATAGCTACAAAGATATGAGGTACATAAAAATTTGTCAAATAGTCATGAACTCCCTCTGCAAAAATAAGATCAAGTTTACCTTCCTCTAATTGATCATATGGAGAGGCCTCGGTAAACTCCTTCTGGGCCAAGTATCTGATGGGGCAGCCTCTTGAAAGTTTGAAGGCAGAACCTTCTTTGATGGTTTCCTCTTTATCTTCATGGTTATCCTCCATCATGGATAGCCATGTCAAATCATTATCTATCGACAGGGGACTGTCATCCTCCTCAACTTTTAAACAAGCCAAGAGCTGATCAAAGTTATCAATATCCTGAAGTTCTGGAGCTAGCTCCAACTCTTGCTCATGTAGCAGTCTCTCAGAAAGAGAGCAATCCAAAACTAGGCCTCCTTCTATAGGTACATAACTTTGAACCTCCACTCCAAGGAATAGGGATTCATCATTCAATTTGTTACAAAAGACCTCTATGATATTGGAAAAATCATACTCTTCAAGGCTTTTATCTATGTTCTTTTCTTGGAAAGGCTCCTCCATAACTTTATCATTCTGCTCAACAAAACTAGGCAGCTCATCTAATAAAAGCATAGCATCCTCCTCTATATCAACCTCTTGTTGATGGTGAACCCTTTGTTCTGATTGACCTTCACCCATAGGTAAAGGCCTGGTCTCTTCTTCATCATCAACAAAGAGGGGGAGCTCATCAAACAAGTCAGCCAAGACACCAGGCTAGGCATCAATCTCCACCTCCTCACCCTGCTATTCCAATTCATCACAGTCCTCACTTAGCACTGATACCTCAGACTTTCTCTCCTCCTCATCACATGAAAGCTCATTTACCACAGGTCCTTGCTCAGACACTAGACTAGTATCCTTGAAAAGACTTGGCATCTGACATCCAAGAGGCAGAGTCCATTGGGATCACCATGGGAGTTCATCATCTTGAGAGACCAGAGGGGTCTCTTGAGATAAAAAAAAATTTCTTGAATAGGCTGCTCTTGCAGAGTGGTAGACTGGATCTCAAGTAAAGGCTCTTGGAAAGAATTTTTTTCCTTAAAACTTGGGATGTGAAATTGAGAGGGCTCAAAGGGAGACATAAAAGGCATACCCATCTTGAAGCTTGGAAAACTAAAGGCCCTATCATCTTGGTGTTGGTCCCTTGTAGTCGACTCTATCTCAACATAGTCTTTAGGTTGTTGCAAACCACAATAAGGTTGCAACTACTCCAAAATACGCTCAAATTCTTGAAGGGTACTCCTAAAGCTTGGAATTGAGCACTTTGTATGCCCCTCAGGTGTAGGCTCCTAAGAAAATTGGGCCCTCCAACTTGAAATCTTAGGCCTAGGAGCCTCTTGTTCAGCAATTTGTGATCTTAACCTTGCTGTCTCAATTTTAGCTCAATGTCTGATCTCTTCTTGAAATTGTCTTACTTGTTGCTAATCAACAAGAACCTCTACCACTTGGTGGGGAATTGTCTCCTACTCATAGCCTTGAGCCTCTATCTCTTGCTGCTCTCTGATCTTGACACTTGCTTAACCAAATCAAGCAATAGATTCTTGGTCTCTTCTTGCTCTTTCATAAAGTCTAGGCTCTGAATCTTCTACCTATTAGGCTAAGAAAGGGTGGGTGCGTGGTAAGCATGATAGGAGAGTTGGCTTTGCATTTTTTGTTGTGCCACTTGTACCCATGATCCATCTTGGTGGAGGGCTCTTTCATAATCTTGCACAAGGGCAAAATCATTTGGGGCATGCTGGATATATTGATAGCCTTGTATAGTATGGAAGCTTGGGATGAAAACAGGCCTTAGGTGGCTTTGGTAAGGTTTATTACTAGCCCACTGAGCATTACTCTCATAATAGGATGGTGGGTAACCTGACTGTCCATAATAACTTGACATGTCTACTCATGCAATTAGCTAGAATTTGAATATGAAAGATTTGAAACATACCAGCACTTGATCTTTGAAACAAGTAGATTTTCTAGAGTCTCCAGATATGCAACAAAATGGCCTCTTCTAGGTCTACAACCTACTAGATGCATATCAGAACCAGCAAGAACTATAAAAATTATGACCTCTTGGTCCCACCGAGCGTGCTAGAATTGTTATACACTAAGTTTGTGCCTTTGTTTCAAGCTCGCTTGGTCTTGATAACTTAGTATAACATGGGAATCATCTCCAGGTTGTGGGACATATGCTAACTGAGATGAGACCTCCAGGTTCTAGGTTGGTTCCTCTTGGATAATCACCTTAATTTGCTTCTAGACATGAAAGTAAATCTTTGGGCAAAAGGGATAGAAGGAATGCTTGAAAGGGAAATGACTAAAAGCAAACTATCTACTAGGTGATACACCAAAATTAGGGGTATGAATTGGAACATAGAGGGATATAACCAATGAAAGGCTTAGGTCTAGTAGGTCACAACTTATTGAATAGGCTTGCATAAGTGTTTCATAGGAGAGCCTGAACATAAGACAAAACTTATGACCTGCAAGTAGACATTCACTTCTGCAACTCCATGTAGGATTGAGACAAGACTGTTAGGGGGCTGAAGTATACCCACAAAAAATATCTAAATCAGATCAAACATAATAACACATATAATCACAGAAAGTAAGAGGGATCAGGAACCCTAAGTTGTCATTGAAAAAATGCATAGACTTCAATTCATTAAGAGATGATTCAAACAAGGAAGCATAGGGACATGAAGAATTGTCACAAAATACCTTTGCAATGTTTGAATAATCAATGAAAGATTACAGAATGTGGAAAACTAGAGGGTAGGAAGAAATACCACAGATAGCTTTCCAAGAAAGAGACTTTCTTCTTTACAAAATGTGAACTCTAAGCTCAAAAGCTCTAAAAATACAATATATACATCCTCTTGCACGTAGGCAAGAGTCAAAACTAACTAGGGTTACAGATTTTGCATAAGTGTTACAAACCCTAACTCTATCACATCTGACCATAAATGCATCTCTACAACATCATGGCCGATCAAATATTTTGTTTGTGTGCCCATGCTTGTACTAAAATCAACCTACAAATAAGCAACCCTGATCCATCAACTTTTCTGCAACTCGGCGTGAAATCAATAACATGGTACCTTAGGAAGTAGGAATCGACCAAAGACGGCTGTTCAGACCTTATCATCATCCTCCCAACCACAAATGTCCAGAAGAAATAACTCTGAGCTACCATGTTGTTTTATATGGCTTTCTGTGAGAAACAATGGCGAAACCCTTCTTAGAAATATTTGAATTTAAATAACAATACTTAGCAGGTCATTATTAAAACACAACCATTGATATCTTTTATCTCCCAGTAGTCGAATGGCTCAGATTATCTCGACAACAGTTCTAAAACCCTTTTAAAAGTCTTGGCCCACCTCAACACACTGCAGCCAATAGGAATTGAGCATGTCAACACCCCTATCATATTTGGAACCACCTTGAGCTTTCCTCTTTTAAGTCATTCGGTGACTGTGCGATCGAAGACCCTTTTCTCATTCACAAAATCCTTCTCTTAACCCTGGTCTGGTCAATCAATTCAGTGAACAAGGCATTTTTCTGAATCACTGATTCTTTTTACTAACCCTAGTTCCATTAAGCGAATTCAAGAAATCCTTCAGTCACTAAGTCGCTTAATACTTTACTAACCCTGGGCCCAGGCTGCCACATGTCACCTTTCTATTCATTCTGGTCGCTCCATCAGTAGACACCTCTACCAATTTTGACATTGGACCCACTATGACTGAGATTTTGATCTAACAGTGGGCACATGATCTCATAGCCTTCAAATATTCCTTCCAATCATGCGCCAGCCGTAGATCACCTTTCCACTAGGACCCCACTGACACATGGGTCCACCTAGAAGTCTTTGTCAGCACACGGCAACCAATCATCAGCGAGCACAAACACAACATGCGGCACTAGACCCACTGACATGTCTTTATATTTTGGCCAATCATAAACCGGCATGTCACCTTGACCTAGCATTGGACTCACTCTTTATAAGGTTTAAATTAGATGGTGGTCATTATATCACTGACTTAAACAACATGCATCTTATCCTAGTGGTGTAATGACAACCGCAAGATCTTGTTGTACTTTAACCTCCCAAAAAGATTAGGACCCACTGACTCATTTAGGTCATCATTTTGTGGACCAATCACATGCAAGCACATCAGCAAGAAAAGACCCACCTCCAAAGGCTCTGACAACAAAGCAAGATCAACGGTTGGCACATAATCTCATGGTTCTGACACAATGCATGAGATCATGCACCGGCCATTGGATCAAAAGGAAGCCAGTCGGTCAGGCCCGCTCTAACAAGTCTTACAAATCACCACCCTCAACCAATGAAAAGCTTCCATGTTGGATGTCGTGGCAGTGGACCCACTAAACAAATGGAGCGCTGCATACTTGGAAGATCTAATAGTTGTCGCAAGATCACAAGGCTCTGACAGATCCCTTGTGAACTTATGACAACCATCAAATCCTGCAAAACTGGGACCCCCACAAACTGAGACCACCAAACATTTAAGCGACTACACGACTGAAGGAAGAATAGACCGCCTGCTGAGTCACTAACCGTTGAGGACTTAACCGTGAAACACTAGGGTATTATGCAAACAAGGCATTCGCTAAACTAACCGCCGACTGACTTGGAGAACTAGCGACCAACCAATGAATGAAAAGTGTACATGGAGAATTAAGAACTTAAGTGGCTGATAAAGTAACAATGTGATAGAAACTAGCCTAGGGTTTGCAGGGTTTTATGCCTACAACTGCTATATTTTTTGAATTTTTCAACTGCAGACCAGGGGATAAAACAAATTGCAGAGGCCAGGAAACCAGACATAAAACCATGAAATTTTTAGGGACACTTGGTAGGGGTAAAACAAAGACCTTGGAGTAGATTTTAGCCAAATTTGCATGCATATGAAAATTAGGGTAACAGGAACCATTGTATAGGAAAAAGGAGAAGTTACAAGATGTTGGTTTCATCAGGAACTACAGGGTGCAAAGTTTGGAAAAAAGTATTGAGAGGACAAAGGCAATTCCTAATGACGATTGCTTTCTTGATGAAAGTAGACCAGGATTCTACTTTTTGAGAAGTCAGACATTGTGTACTTTTTATTTGGTCAGACCTTGTGGTGATAACGGTTATGTGTGTGATTGTCCTTGGGCCCTGTAGGGAAATACATGCAAGCATGCATTGAAGGTTTCAGCCATGATTACGGGATGCGTTAGTGGCAAGTGAATGTTTTGTGGCCATTTAATCTTTATTCAAATGATGTAATTTTGGTATGTATTTGTGCATTCATCGATTGCCTGTAAAATGAATTTTTGAATGCAAGTGATATTCACATGAAGAATGATTTTGTGACATTAGAGACAGACAGTTATCCACCTCATATGGACATGGAGGATGCATGATAGGGTGCATGCAGTTCAGACTACCCTGAAAGGGTAGTTGATGTTCAATCGCCTGTCTAGACAATGGATTAGTGGAATGAATCGATCGATTTGTTGAAGTTAGTGATGAAAATGAAGCCATAGACACATGACCAAGAGAAAGTATTCTCAAAATGCGTAGGCCATTTTCTTATCAATCTAGACCAGTCCAGGGCTGTGCCATTTAACCTGACTCCCAACACACATCCATCTACAATGAGCATAGTTCAGCGTATCCTTGGTTTAGTACTAGTAGGGTTCCTATCCCTCAAAGGCAACAACGCAAGCATGATTCTAACCATGACCAATTGAATGAATTCTATCCTTCATAGTCATTTGTGTTTCCCACCGGTGGCACCAAGAGGGGGAGGTCTAAGAAGGATCCCTTACATTTTGCAGAACACGGTGGGCATGCTTCATCTACTCCAGCAATCATTGGTGAGCACTTAATTTTTTGAAAAACACACTCTTTGGGAATGGTTGACACTTGGCAGCATTGGATCTTTTTATTTTGCTATTCATTTTTATTGGCAATCTCCAACTTAATCAATAATTGTTTCCTATGTTTTGCAACCACCACCACTAGCTACCTCGAGGAATCCTCGACGAAGATTGTCTTATGATGGTGCCAATGGTGGTGAAGTTTCCCATGGCGGTGCTAATTATTTCGCATGTAGAAGATTGTGCTCACCTGTTCTTTGCCAAGGTTTTTAATTGGTAATGATCCATGCGATACATAGGTTTCACTAGAAATAGGAAAAACAAGAAAATAATTATTGGTGTAACTATCTACCTTTTCACAAGTTCAATATATAGAAACCTGATTTTAAACCTAGCTAAATCCTTATATTAAATCCAAATAAAATGACCCTTGAAATCTAACAATTAACTAAACCCTAATCCTAATACAATTAACCTATAACCAATATTATGAAAAAAGATGAGAAAGTACAGGATTTAAGGGATCATAGTACAAATATATTATTTCTCTCTATTTGTTGTCTTCACATTGAATTATCAATTTTTGATGACCTTTTCTATGGTACATTTTTTATATATCTATTGAAAATTAACGTGATTTTTGTAACATACTTGTTAGTTTTTGGCAAGAGTAGAAACTCTTCCATTCAGCTATTTCTCACTTGTATTGGTTAGAGATGAACACATTAATAGAAGCATGACATAGGAGCTATTATCTTCCAACCATAATGCCTTTAAAGTTGTGTATAGTTTATAAACATATGTATGTTTTTGTTGATCATTTCAATTACTTTTTTTTTCTCTATGCACATCCTTAAATGATGTTGACTATTGTACTCACTATAGATGCAGGTTTATGGAATTTTGTGTTCAAATGTTTCCAGTAGTTCACACATTTATTGAACTACCCATTGAGATTCGTGAGATGATTGTGTTGTGTTTCATTGAAGAGGACTCTGTCTGGACAGGGGTGGAGATGGCTATTTTTTCAGATGGCGGGGGAAACCGTCATTTGTCAATTGCAGTAAATGTCTAGAGATTTTATCTCTTGTATCTAGTTAACCAACTGGCTATGGTGGACGAAGCAAGTCAAATTCAGTCTGCAATGCTTCACTGGCTAGGACATCTGCCAAGGGTTGCAATCTTATGCAGCATGGTAGAGATCACCAGCAGGCGAGAGGGCCAGCTCCCGTTGCACAACAACTTCATCTCTGTCATATGTGCACTTTTCTCGGGTAATCTAATTGTCTTGGACTACATGGAAGGGTTCAGGACATAGCAGAGTTGAAGTCCACCTCTGAGATTCTGAAGGATCACTTTGCGATGGCCAAGCCCAGAAAGCTAATTTTATCAGAATGGATTTTCATGAACATATACATGTTTCATATTGATGATTTGCATCATGTGTATTTTAAACTAACAAATGAATCTACCAAAAAAGAAGTGTGCTTTGGGCATTTATGTAATTGTGTTTCTATATTTTCTAAGATTTTATTGCATTTTATATGGAGCTCAGCCTGTCCCATGTTAATGTTTTAGTTGTCTATGGACAAATGATTGTGTACCCCATAATTGCTCCCCCATTCTCTCAGCACTTTGTGTTTTTGTCGGTGGTAATAGACAATGTTTTGTACTCACGCTTGACTATGTAATGTGTTGTACCAGTCACCCATTCTCCCACCACTTCTTGTTGACGCTGTTGTAAAAGGACAATTTTTGGTAGTTGGACTTGAATATGTAAGATATTCTGCAAGGGTTTTATACTTAGTTTTTTATCAATGAAATATGTTGTTTCATGTGTTGTGCTTAAATAAAACTGACCATTACAAGAAATTGAGAAATAGGTAGCATGTTTATTTATGTTGATAGCAACAATGGATAGGAAAGGACAATATGAGGACGTGTATATTTCGACCTAAAGATATCATAAAACACATTGAATTTTTGTACTCATGTTTTTGACATAAAAAGCGTTGAGCTCGAATGTATAAGTTTTGCAATCATGTTTTAAACATAAAAAGTAGACTTAACAATTATCTTATTTTATGTATTTTTGAAATATAAGATGAACAGGCTATTGTCAAGATTCATCAGTATTGTATTTATGTTCCTTTTATCCAAGAAATTTGGTTTGCACATATCAGGGTCCATGTAGAGTCTCACTAACAAGAACAAAATCTAAAGCAAGGAAAACAATTTATTTTCATAAACTAAGAGGCGAGAGCCATAAATTTTATTTTATTTTTATAAACTAAAAAGTACAAACTCCATTATATGCAGGCACTGGTAGGAAAGAACGGAGTTACAAAGACCTCCAGTGTAGCCCGAGACAAGTGCAATCCATATCATTACAAATATTTTCTGGTACTATACATACAGAACACTTAGGTACAGAAGCTTCAGGTTCCTTGCCATAATTTTGGAAATAAATCATATAGCCTACAAAAGACAATACATATCCTATCATTTTCATATGTTGGACAGGTCATTAATGTCGTTACAGTACGGTATATAACAATTCTGACATGACAGTCCAGGTTATGTAGGTTGTTACACTAGAAACTATCCAAATCATATGACATACAATTATCATTTCCTTATCACAAGTGTCCACTTTGTGTTCATCATCCTCGACTACCTTATCCTAATAAAACCTATATTTAAACAAGCATCGTCCATCTTGGGTACACATTAGTATTTACCAAAAAATCATCATTTACATAAATCATTCCTAGATACGAATAGAATTCAAGATGTAATAATTTAATTAGCCATCACTTCGAATAAATAGATAAAAAGCAAAGTAATATATGGACACATTAGTATGTGTGAGGGATATTCTCTATGTATGTATAAATATGTATTTGGTTCAAAATATATTCAGAAATCCAAATATTATTCACATAACTCACAACTCATACATACCGTGACTCTGTGCATAAATAGTTTGATAGAATGTATACTACAAAACCATAGATTTTCTTGTACTGCACATGCGCAGTCCATATTAAGAGTAATTGGCTTGGTCACACAAATATTTTCTATAAATATAAATAGATATATGCCACCAAAGCCCCACAGATATGAATATTAAAAGTCATAAACAAATACATATGAAATGTTCATCAAATAACAATTTAGCCTACCCAACAAGCCATCAAAGCACATCAAGAAGATTTACAATCTTCAAACCAGCGAGGCTCATTTGAAGAGCCAATAAGAATTAATAGGCCACAAACAATCCAAAAATGAATGCTCTAAAACCATAATGCGATGAAACACAACATCACTGGCCAGGGTAAAGCATGGCACAGGACCCCAGACAGCATAAACTAAAGAAAATAGAGAAGGAAAAGGAAAGGTTAATATCAAAATTTACTCAGTTGAGTTCAACCCTTATGTGACAGACCCAAATACATAAGTTATAACAAGAATTGTAATTTCTCTAATTATGCGAATACACAATTGATGTAAGTCCATTTACGTGCATAAGAACTTGCCATGCAAAACCACGGAAACACTCTTAACCTTCTTCAAATGAAATCTTACACAAAATGTTATCATAAGAAAGCCTCTGTCAACGATAGTATGAAGTATAGAGAACCTACATTATACTCATTGCAATCGATTCATCCTCTAGTTCACATTTACATGTATGCTTTGTATATGAACCTTCTGAGAAAGGCTATTGTGTTTTGCTAATGTCATTGCAAAATAATTAATACCTTTAACAAAACTTTCAAACTCAAAACATTATAAATATTAGGCCCTGCAAACCCATTATTTGACCACAAATAAATGTTGCATATATTCATCAGATTTGTATGTCACAGCATGACTGATGCTTTCCCTTGTAGCCATTTCAATGGTAATGAACTTATCCATGAGACAGTGGATCTTCTAAAGCGTGGGATCAAAATTCTTTTCCTGTTTGAAGTCCTCATCCACCATTGTCCTACACTCATCCACCCACTCGGCCACACCTCTCATGTCTCCAATCTCTATGTAAAGTTTGGGCAAGCACCCATCTGAAAGACAGTTGAGCTCGTGCATCTCTAATTTGAGAGATTTGATGAATTCTTTATGTTTATGTTTCATTATCCTAGCCTCCTACATGCCTTTATTGGTACGTGGTCGTCTGCTCTCATATTGTTTCAACTTCTCTCAAATCCGGCATCCAATTCTTTCAGCATCTTTAATAGATTTCACATTGTTTGAATGGGACTCCCAAAATGTTTCAGCCCACTCAATAAACTCGCCATACCTTTTTTACATCAATGTGGAGGCCGTTTCAAACCAAATATTGAAACAATCCTCTAGATGTGTTGTTTCATTGATTAGCCTTCACTCTTTCAAATCGTGCATGGATCTGAGATGGCGGATATACTCTGTATCATAGATTTTTGTCTTTGCCTTGCCGAGTCTAACCCATCTGTGTTGGATTCTAACTAAGTCCTCAATTTGATTATCAAACACATTCATTATTCTATCTTCGTTGGGTTGTGATGATAGAAGGGCAGTATCTCGCATTCTATGAATTTCATCCTGCCAAGCAAAGAATGTCTTGAGATTTTTTGTTACCTTGTCTCCCTCTTTTTGTTCAACATAAATGGAGGGCATCCCACAATCACTTAGACTATAAAAATCTATAAGTTCTCTCCTCATCATGTGGGTATATAGATAATGCTTGGAGAACTGTCCGGATAAAACAGTGAACTTCCACTCTAAATCAACCACAAGATCAGAAAGAACACAAGGTGGAAACTTTGATGAGTAGAATTTAAAGCCTCTTATCAACTTGTTCAACTTTGACAGTGAGCATGCCAAAAAGTGCTAGCACTGCAGATGTTTATTCTAAAAGTTGACAAACTCTACAAAAACATTCCATGTTTCTTGTACATTATTTGTAAGGATGTCTGTCTTGCAGTGAATGACACCGCATAGTGCATTGTTACTGGCATCACTGGTCTAAGCATCTGTAATGGTCTTTTTTAAATTGGCTTGCAATCTCTGGTTCTCAACATTTAATTTTGTAATTGTAGTCTTCAATTTATTGACCTCCTCATGATGAATCCCCTCATTAGGAAGTCCACACACTTCCTGCAGTTGTTCTCGAAGCCTCTTATTCATAGCCTCCAATGCTACAATCCTATCCTCTTCCCTTGATGCAACTGTGTGCGACATCTTTGCCACATTAACAACTAAACTAGTTGCTTGTACACACAAAATTTAGAAGACTTTCTCATAAGCAACTGTCCATAATATTTATCCTAAAATGAAATCATATATGGCTTATTGGTATTGGCATACAATGACCAAATAGCAAGTACATCAATTTCATCATCAAATGCGGAATGAAATATGAGGCTTTGTTCTTCATCTGGCGATAAGTTAGAGAGATCAAGATCCTGCCTCCTCATGAGGCTATCAAATGCAATGGCAGACAAAATATCACAACCTTCCAAAAGAAGAATACCACTTTGTGCTATAATTTCTCTCCCCTATTCTGGAGTGATCTTTTCCATCAATTCTTCTACCCTTTTCAGTACCTCATCCTTTACTTTTGACTGCTCCTCTTCACTCAACGATTGAAAATTTAGTCCCCTGCTAGCAACTAGGTTGATGGCCTCTTGTTGGAGAACAAAGTGTTTGAAATCCTTCTTTTTTATGAATTTATCATCACCAATTAACTCTCTGCATGCCTCCATTCATATAGCTTCAGTCAACCCTCCTCCTAACTTGAAAGCAAGAAGTGTTCTTTCATTGGATGGTGGCTCCAGTTAAATTGCTTTTACAATGTCGAAGCATGTAGGAGGTGGAAGTGGATGAGTTGGTGTCTGAAATGCCTCCTATGGAGTGTATGGTATTTTTTGATTAGGAGCCAGTGTTCAAAGTGGTAGAATGGAGAAATGCTTATGCGCAGCAGGAGATGGCCCTGGGCCTGGTGATGAAGTACCCTCCATGGGTGTACTTGAATTAGATGGAGTGGAAGGTTCGGATGCAGGCCCAATTGGAGATCCAATGGAAGTAGGTGAAGATCCAGAGTGTATTTCCATTTGGGTAGGCCTACACTCTTCACCCTCACTATTGATTTCATGGGGCAATGGCATGCTATCAACATCAATGTACAAGGTTGCAAGCATATTCATTTTTGTCTCAACATTATGAGCCAATTTATAGTCAAGTTGATAGTTACCTTCTCCCTGCTTTCAGTTCTCTAAATGCTATATCTGGTACCACCTCTCCCTTTGTTTGAGTACATCATCGTAGTCTATACAATTACATATCCAATCTTCTAGCTCATCATCTTGGTGAGTGTTAGATCCTAGGTATATTGCCTTTATGAATCCCTCTAGGTCATAAAATCTATAATTCTCATCAGTCATGTTATATTCTTTCATTTTGCTAGGCATCACCTCAAATCCCTTTCTTGATAGGAAGTGCAGAAGACCTTTTATGACCACCTGGGCAGGGAAGAAAGAAGCTCTCTTTCTGTTTGTTGTTCTTAGAGCATATCTTTCTGTTGATTAAAGCTGCCTCGTTACTTCATAGAATGCAATTCTATTAGTGACTATGATCGGTAGTGCCTTTGGTGCTACTTGACTTCCAAAAACTCTAATCACTATATGGTCCTTGTAGTAAAACCATGACACCAAATTGTGATTGATTACGCTCTCTGGGTTTAAATCCTTTGGTCTGAGGAATTGTTTTACTCTATCATACAGCCCCCATGGGACACTTCCTTTCAAATAAGTCATCAGAGGCCTGACAAAGTGATTCTCAAACAAAATATAAGATGATGTGCTATCATCCTTGTACCAAATGTAATTCCACTCTTGGACTCGTGCCATCTCCCCATCAACACTGGCTTCGACTCTGAGTTTTGGATCCCAAATCTTGAGTCCGCTCCACAAAATCATGTGCATTAAGATGGAGTAGAACCTAAACTTACTACTCTTCCCCTAATTTATACTAATGAAGGCCTTATGGATGTCATCTACTAATGTTCTCACATAATAAAAACATTTGTAGGCTTCATTTCCCTATATATCCAAGCACATGACCAACATCCAATTAGGGATATTAAATGTTGCATCCTCACCATGCCACTGACATAAAGTGTAGTATGTATATTTCATGTATGGAGCAAACAAATCTACATGATATGGAGGCTTGTCTCTAGGACTAAATGCCTTCTTTGCCCTAGTCAAGTTCTTTGGCCTGTGAAGAGAAATTTTGCTTCTATACAAATTATGTAACTTTTCAAAATCATGGCCCATCATATTTGTATCAAGTGGCCACCAGTCCTTGTTTGTATCTAGCATGTATGTCTCCTCTATACTTTCTCTTGTTATCTTGATAATTTCCTTGCTATCATGGGTCAGTACCTATTTGGTGTTAGGGACGTACCTATTTACAATCTCAAGTATCAAATCTGCATTAACAAAAACATTTGGGATAATGATTCTAGCTAAATTGGAATCCCATATGTTCCTGACAGGTTTTGCCTCCTTTCTCTTATTGTAATTTCTTCTCCACAAGGAAAAACCTATCACGCTAGGTCCTAGAAAAGGGTATTTGTATCCTTTGTGGGCATCGATTAAGAAATCTTCAGGGTGAGTATTATAGGTTGCTCTTTTTTGGATTCCATGTGACCCTAGTAACTGTCTTGTTATCTCATCGGGATACAAATTCTGATCACAAGGTCCTTCCTTCCACTTCATGATTACAATTCTTCGGCAGGGTTGACAGGAAGGTTAGGGCTTCAAATTGATAGCTAAATTGCTTACCCTAAGCTCACAATCGTAATCTATTATGATACACGGCCTCTGAAGAATTCAGTAATAGAGAACTATGCACTTGAAATATTCATTCAATTTGTTCATAGAAGTCGATAACGCAGAGTGATTTGCATAATTTGTAGGAGGAAAAGCCATAAGCGAAATACAAATGGGAATGGATAAAGTGTAGAAAATTACCATTTAAGAGCATAGAAGAACACCTTCGCCGGACAATTCTGGTGCATTCCCATATCCCAAACCAGACATCAACCACACCTGCATACTCAGGCAAGCCAATGAGCCGTTATGAATCAAATTTGAAACCTGGGAAAGGAAATTCCTAAATCGCGACAGGTGGCAAGGAAACAAGTATTAAGCTGTTTGATGGTTCAACAATGCAAGAAATTTGACCGCCCGTTCAATCTTATTAGACCATCATTTTTTAACTAGTTGTGCACCTCTACCTTAATCATGTAAAGGCGATGGCTTGGGGGTCGTCGATGTCATTCAAGATGGTCTAAAAGGGACCCACTCATTGACTTACTTATAAGTCTACACACGGCTGAATACGAAGGGCGGTGGCTAAGCTCCCGATGAAAATGCACTACATTTTTTATTTTTTTCAGATATGCAAAAAGGCACTATTTTTTAAAAAAAAATTGGGGATTAGGTTAAAGGGTTAAAGGGTTTCTAGATAATGATTTTGTTTATGGTTAGGTTTTTGATTGGGCGGCAGCTATCCTCCTGATAGAATGCACCATAAATTAGAATTTTATTTTTTTCAAATCTGCAAAAATGCAGAGTTTTTTTCAAAAAAAATTTGGTTGTTTTTTATCCAGAATATGTAGATGATGAAGAGCACATCCTAAAATTTTCATAAAAATCCATAGTGTTTTCAGAATTTTGATATTTGTACGGTGGTGCATTCCTTCGAGAGGATAGCCCCATCCTTTTGATTGGGGTTATCTACTTACGGTTTTACATTAGGGTTTACATGAAGGTTGGGGCTACAGTTAGGGCTAGGTTTTCACAAATGTGAATAAAATATGACAACATTTTCGATAGACTAAAATTCAACAAATGGTAATCACAGTGTATTTTTGGAAATCTGAAAATACCTAATACATTCTAGATTTTCCCAAATGTGAATAAAAAATGACAACATTTTCGATCCATATGAAATTTTTAGCATAATTTGAAATATAAAAGCGTGTTCTTCTCAATCCAATTTTGATTAAGTCCTTTGTTTTTTCAATCTTTAGTGTATTTTGTATGGATCTTGGTTTCTTCCTATAAACATAGAGATAAATCAAAACCATACATGAAGACAATAAGAAATATACATGGAAATTTTGTATATTTTATTAATAAACCTCTAGTGTCAGTACATTCAAAGAAAATGGATTCCCTGAGAATCAAAAGATTAAATCTATCGAATCCTATGACAATAAGTATTTCACCACCCTTTGGTGTGAGATAGAAACAACTATATATAGAGAGACCACCTTGGGATCCTTGAGAAAAGGATGCAACAAGCTACGGGTGGCTCTGATATTGACTTTGCACTAGAATACAAAAGTTTTAAAGCATATAATAGAAAGAGGGAAAATGGCACCAATCTTGTTTCTTCTTGGAGTTTGAACTTCCACTTTAAGCTGCACCTTTGTATGTGGGTATTTAGATGCCACTACTAAAGTTTGTTGTATGAATGATGACCAACTAACTTACATCATCCCCTGTATGATCAGTTGCTCTTCTTGTGCTCGTAGATCAAGTGCACTATTGGAACTCATTCATCATCCAAGTCATCCAGGTCATCTATTGTAGGCCTACTTATCTCAGGCTTTGTCATGTTGTCCCATGTAGTAACCTGATCTTTTGTTGGTCATGGGAGTTGTTGAATGCTCTGTAATTGCTTCTTTTTTCTTTCCCATCTTGCATCAACAATTTTTTTTACATCTGTGGTGAACTTGTTGATGTCCATTTCTGCCCTAATAGCTTCATCCAAAACTGTGTTGAAATGATCTAGATCAACATTATTTTTATCTTTAAGAAAAGCCTCTTTCTTAGGTAGTAAGAGATCAAAATCTGACCTCCATGTATCCAAATTCTTTATTTATCCCTCCTCTATCTTGATTCGAGGAATGAAGCTATTGAAATCAGGTCCAAAAATTGCCATTTTTGCCTCCACCTGATTGGCCTTGCCCTTGAAGAAAGATGAAACAACACCAATCTTTGCATTTTCAGCTCCCACTTGTAATACTATATCTAGGATGTCACTCCTTAGAGACTGTACTGCTGCTAGTTTGTCAAATAATGATTCCATTATTGCCCAATTTGTATGATAGGTACTCAAAATAGAGACAAAATTGTTTACTTCACTTTGTAAACTAGGCATTTTATTATATGCAGTCTTGAAAATTTTAAAAATATTACCAACACCTAACACTACATATGATTTAACCCCAACTATAGATCGTACATCCTAACACTGCAAAAAACCTTAAATTGATCTAAACCCTAAGCATACATGTACAATAGCCTTAATATAACAATAACTATTAGTAATCTTGACCATATTACTAATTGTAATGCTATCCCTAACCCCTTACCCTAATCTTTAACTTTAATGTGACAGTTGCAAGTCCAAAATTAATAATACTTGTAACGTTAAAATTAAAACCTAATTGTAACCATAACCCTCTTGATTTCCATACATAAAATGGTAAACATGACGCTTATAGTTCAAGATTTTGCACCAAGATTTAAAATTAGGGTTATAGCTCATTTTGGTTTAGTATAATGGATAGGGTTAAGTTTAGGGCTTAATTTATCAAGCGACCACTGTCAACCCAATTGGCCTTCCATTGGGCATATGAAGAAGTTTATACATGTTCGAAAGCAAAACACAATGCTCCATCTATGGAAACCTCCTGTGCTTGAAATTTAACTAAGTCTGATTTTTTTGAAATTTCTAAAATCTACGATCTGTACTATAAGGGTACTATTAGGGTTAGGGTTAGGATAAAAGTTTAAGTTCATGGCATACTTTAGGATATGGTTATTTTGAGGGTTCATGTTAGGATTAGGGTTTAGCATTTAGGTCCATGGTTAGGGTTAGGATTATGGTTAAAGTGAGTGTTGGTTCCTCAAACCAGACTTTATGCTTTTCGAAGCAACCAATACATCTATAGGGTTTTAGGATGGGCTAGATCCAAATATGGGATTCTAAGATGATTGGACCAACTATAGGGACAAGACTGCCCTCTGCACTTATGGCTCTACAAAACCAAGGAGGGTACTCCTAATCCAGTGATCAACTAACCTTATTTCAGCAATAATAGTTTGGATTCAATAACAACAGATAGATGATAAGAAAATACTAAATGATAGCCATTCATTTATTGATTCTCCATTATCATTAGATGTAAAAATACTTTTCAAGTCATTGTACTCACAGAATTTTGAAAAGATTTATATCAATATTAGGAATACACATAGAACCCCTTTAAACACTGATTTCTGTAGAAACAACTCCTCTGCTGGCCAGTGCCTTATCCATTGGCCAACACCTTCACTGCAAGTTTGTTATACATAAACAAATATATTGAGCTTTTAATATCCTTGTCCTTTGAAAATGCTATCACCCTATGGTGGATTTTATCAAAGGAAGCCTAGGTTCATACTGCTTACTCATATCCTTATGTAAAACTTTAAAGAATTTATGCTATGTCTAAAGCTTATTTAATTTGATCCTAAATCAGAGATGAAGAACACAAACATACACACATAGAAAATCTATGCAACAAATTTCAATAATAAATAACTCCAAGAGAAATACACACAGGAGAGATTTGAACTTTGGATTTTATTCAAATGCTATATCGATATCATGTATACAAAATGCTTTAAAATGAAAACTATATGGATTTAATTCAAACCACCAATATTTCTTTCCTACAAAAATATGCCTAATACAGTCTACCGTATCCTAGACTCAAAACTTGTCAGAAAATATGCTCAAGTCTTGGTCCTCCTATAATGATCCTGGTAATCCTTTTATAGATACAAGGATTGCATACAAGCTTCGGATCTTTTCTACAAGAGACAAAAGAGTTTGTCATATGAGACAAAAAATGAAAATATAACACCTTCTTATTACAATTTAACAAAAAAATTAGAAAGGTGAGTGCCAAAATTTTGCAACAAGTCCGAAGGTCAGTTCAGCATCTGCGAGGTGTATCATCTGTGCATCTTTCAATTGTTTGATGCTTCTAGCACTGTTTGCAACAAATTTTCAAGAGCTCGGGGCCTCGCCACCTGTTGCTTCTTCTTTAGATGTTTCTCCTTCTTTCTCACTCTCCACAAGATATGATGCTTCCCAAGCTGTAAAAGTGTCTTCACTTGGCCATTCAAAAGCCAGAATCTCATCCCTCTTTGGTGGGATTTTATCCCAACCAGAAACCACTTGGTTAACTTCAGCCATTACCTTTGTGAAGTGTATCCTAATGTCTTGTAGTACCTCAATTATTCATACAAAAGGGGCATTATCCTCTATTCCTAAAATAACATCAATTTTAGATAACACTCCATTATTAATCTATTCTAACCATTGTTCTCTATCCCTTATAATCCCATCTGCTCTGACAAGGCCAGGGATTAGTTGGAAATCATTTTGGAAATATCTAACTCTTAGGAGTTCTTCCTTCCTCTTCAACCCCTCCCTGGTTGATTCAAAATCAAAAAGGTTTTTAACAATTTTATAGGTGTCTATTAGTTTAACATTTACAATGCCCTGATCTTTAATTGAATCAAATAATAAGTTTAACATATTCTCCCTAGGAATCCAATTATCCATAATTTTTCCTACAGTGGCTACTTCTTCCTTAAAAGAAACCAAAATGCCAGCCAATTGCTTAGCATTCTTATAAACCTCCTTTGGTTTTATATTAGCAGCAAAATGTAGAATAATACCTCTTATTCTTTTCTCATACCTTTTCTTTTCTCTTTGTTCTATCTCTTCATTACTTATAGAAGGAAGGAGAGGGGATATGGGATATTCAACTATAGGACTTGAAGAAGAAGGCCTAGTAGGGGAAGAGGAAATTTGTAATTGTCCTAAAACTTGAAATGGACCATCTTCTCCCAACCTTTTCTTCAAATCTGCAATCAATTTGTCCTTTTCAAACATCTCCTGTTTCAATTCCCCATAGGCTTTTAGCATTATCTCAAATTGTTCTATAAGCTCTTTCTTTTCCTTGGCCTCCTTCTCTGCTACTTTCTTTGCAAGTTGGGTTGTGGCTACCACCATTCCTGATGCTTCAATCATGGAAGTGTCAACAACCCTTTTTACTATGAGTCCACCAATGAGATCACTTCTAGTAATTTTCTTTCCTTTATTCTTTTCTTCCCTTTTCAAAGACCACATGACCAAGGCCTAATGGTCATTACTAAAAGCAACTCCTTTTATGGATTTTTCTGCCTCTTCTTTGGTCTTGTGCATAGGAGTAGTTGGTTTCCTCATTGCATCAAGGACTACTGCATCTGCTATATCCCATTCTAGGAGGATAAGTACTCCTGCATTTTTTACTAGTTCTCTCCCCTGTTTGGAGTAGTTTTCTCAAAATTGTCTTCCATCTCTTTTCTGACCTCAGCTTCAATGATCTTAAGATCTTTATCTGGATTTTCCTTATGTCCTTTTTCACATGTTTCCTCAAATTTATTCATATTCAATTTCCAAAGAAATTGCATAAAAGCCCTCATTTTAACAAAGTCATCATCAGCCAGGAATTCATCACAAGCTTGTTTGATTATAGGGTCCAACTCTGTACCTTCCATCTGTTCTATTGTTAAGCCTAACTTAGGCTCTCTTGGTTTCTTTGGCACTCCTTCATTAATTTCTTCATAGGTCATAAAAATTTGACCTTGATAACCCATTTGTTGTGCCTACTCTGTACTCTCCTGATCATCCATGATAACTAGAGGTGATTGGGAAGGAGAGTATTCCTCTTCTACATCTTAAGGCCTCTCTTCTAATTTTTTTTTCTTTGTAGGAGGTGAGAAATTAGGAACATTCTTAATTGATTTATCTTGAGGTGTGTCTGCAACATCCACAACCTCCTTGTTCTTCTTCACCTATTGTGATGTGGAAGGGATGTCCTCCTTTTTCTTTATTTGTTTCTTTTTGTCAAACTCTAGGATTACCACATTATAATCAGTCTTCTTCTATACCACATACTTGCCTAGAGGTAGCATCTTTGTGAATGTTGTCTAGCTTAATAGTGTTTGAGCTTTTCCTAGAATTTCACTTATGACCTTCTCCTTTTTCTCATTGAAGGTCAGATAGATCTCTTTAAAATTATCCATAAGAGTATATATCTTCTTACCTATAGGATTTATCTGTTTAGGGGGTCATACCTTGGGTCAAATTGTCTGACAAAATCCAAAATATTCTTATACACCTACCACTTTTCTTTCCTTCTTGATCTTGCAATCTTGGGACATTCCTAATAATGTCTTCTGGAAAATTGAAAATATGGTTTATGGATGAATACTTGACTTTCTTCTTGAACATCTCATTATAAAAACCCTCTGGGTTTGCTATCTTGACAACTATGGTAGCCATATGATATGGTTTCAGTAATTTGTCCATATGAACCCTTCCACCCTTTGTAATTATAAATTGGTGGGAAAATGTAATGTTTGGGAATAGACATCCCCTTTGTTTCCCTATGACAACATTTTTCTTAATATCTCCTAGCTATCTAAAGAGTTCAGCTATACCAATCTTAAGAGGAACTTGATATGGTAATATAAAAGGAGCCCCTTTAAAACCATATAACCTAATAACAGTAGAATAAGGATAGAAAATAACATCACCTCAATTATGAACTATGTTTAGGTCTTTGGTAAACTGTTGTGGCCTAATCAATTTGGCTAAGGCAGTTGGGATTCTAGGGCTCTTAGGAACAAACAATTTCCTCAATCTAGCAGCAAAACATTTATCAAATTGTATAAAACTACTATCCTTCCTATCCCATGTCATGCTGAGGTTCCACAATTGTACTAGCATGTCCTCACCATCCCTATGTTTTGCCAAATCCATTTCCTCTTTAAAATAGCTAGCTTTTTTAAACAAGAACATGTACATCATAAAAGAATACCTGCAAAAAGGCTTGTCAACTATTCTCTTTTGGATTCCAATTAATCCATTATGAATCAATTCAGAAATAAAAGGGGCGTAATCAAAAGTAACTGACAAGTATGAATGCAAAATCTAGACCATCATGCACATCAAATGTACTGGCATTCTCTTTTCGGCATCTTCCCCAAAAACTTGACATAATGCCCAGTATGCACCTCTTGCTCTCACATCAAAATAATCTATTTTGAAAGGCTCCTATGTGCTTGGCCCTATGACAACCATCTTTCCAACTTTAGTACACAATTCCTTTAAAGGAACATTTATGATATAATTCCTTTGTGCATTGTACACTTCTCTCAATTCTTCAAAATTAATCTATTCTAGGTCATTTGAGGGTTCACTTAACCTAAAAACTATCCTAATTTCATCAGCTAAAATCTTCATCAACAATTGTCCTCTGGCATCCCTAGTCTCCCTAGTAATAGGGTCATAATTCTTTGCAACTTGAACCATTAGGCCTGCATCTAAGAAAACACCAGGCACCACAAGCTTCCCTAGGTCAAACTTCCATATATTACTGATAGGAACAGGGGCATTTCTTTGGCTAAACCCTACTATGAATAGTGTCAGACCAGTGAGATCAGAGACACCACTTGCGTTAAGTGTACCAATCTTAGCATCCCTAATGTAGTTTCCTGTATCATATAAACCATCCTCAATCTTTACCCTAGGTTCTTTTGGCATTATTTGTTTCACCTTTACTAGGTCAGTTGTCGAACTGGGAAATAATTGTAACAAATCCTCATGCAAACCCCTCTTACTATAATCGATCTCGCTAGACAATTCCTTTCTACACAGCATTTTTTGGGTTTTCATTCTATACAGTTGATGCAAAAGAAATACTATAGAATTTTAATGATTTTCTTTCTAACAGGAATAGAAAATGAAAATATTCACCAACCTTCTCTTCAAATTTCTCAGAAATGACAATCAGTCTCTGCAAAGTTCTCGCCCAGCTCTCTGCAAACTTTTTTCTTCTTGTGATTTTCTAAAAAGGCATAGATCTTTGAAATATTATCAATCAAAAGTAATCATTCCAACAATTTACTCCACATGATTTCATAATTAATTCTCTAAGAAATCAACCTATCATCATCCAATGGGAAAAATTGAATTTCACACCTTTCTGTATTAAGTTTGAATTTGGGTCGTTCATCTTCTTTAAAAAAAAAATCTAATGGTTGTCGCATGATTGCAAGGCCTGAAAGAAACCTATGTGAACATGTGACAACCATTGGATCAATCTGCATCGATGACAATCTTGTCCATCTTT
This sequence comes from Chamaecyparis obtusa, assembly GCA_027943335.1. NCBI lineage: Eukaryota > Viridiplantae > Streptophyta > Pinopsida > Cupressales > Cupressaceae > Chamaecyparis > Chamaecyparis obtusa. The sequence goes on along the minus strand of BSBK01009404.1, from coordinate 65,470 downwards.
AAACACGTCACCCAGGCCCCACTTTATACCTTGGACTCTTCACCATCATCAGATGCTGCATCTGATGATCATTTTGATTTCACCTTTATGACTGGACATGAAGTGGGCCATCATGCACTTGATACTAAATCTAGGGCTATCGCATGATCGCATAGCTTCAAAAGATTATATGTGAACATGTGACCACCATTAGATTTTCCACTTGCCATTTATTCTTTAAATATTCTGGCCCTACTTTGCCTCAACCATTTAGGAAAGTCCACGTTTGCATTACCTGGCAGAGAGGACATGTAACTTTTCCTTACTGAGCTCCATTATTACTAACTTCTTCCACATCATCACACACCTTGGTCCAATCCGTAGTGGCAATGTGTATACACCTGGCAGTGGACCCACCTTTCTCTCCCCTCTTATGCCCGGGAATAAAGTCAAATCTACAGTTGTCGCATGATTGCATGGACTCAAAATATTCTATGGGACCATGCAACCACCATTGGATCTTTTGCACATTGTCAGGCATGCAGATTCTCTTGAGGCTGGGCCCATTCTTCTTAACTAACGAGGAGTTGCCACATTGCAATATCCAGTAGGCGGACATAAAGTTTTCATGCTTAAGTGTTAGCCTTGTCAACGGTTTCCAAGTTAGAAAAATATAACCAATCAGAGAAGTCCATGTGGGATACATCTTGCAGCGGTCCCACTTGCTATAAATGCCAATGAATAAATAAGATCGACGGTTGTCGCATGATTGCATGGCTTCAAAAGATTCTATGTGAACAAGCGACCACCATTAGATTTAGTTTCCAGATTCCAAGCGAAGTAGAGTGCCGAAATATTAAGAGATAAGGTGGTTAGGACTTTGGATTATTAAGGAAAATCACTGGGCTTAGACTTAGGAAAAATTAAAAAAGGGGTCGGGTTTAGGTGACTAAACAAGTGTTACTAACATCACCCCTATGTGGTGATATAATTTGGCACATTGTTTTAAAGACTTTAGTGATTTGCAAAAAGTAACAATCAAATAGAAACCTTAAAGGAAAACCTAGGGTTCCATTTAAAATAAAAGCACTCGGGTTCTTCTCAGGACTAGTTCTATTCAATGGGATTTAATTAGGGCTTACTAGATTGTAGTGAAAACTCGGTAACTTTGTAGGATTTTTCTAGATTTTTTGCAGTAGAATTTTCTTTACTTCAGGATCACATATACAACTTCAATTTTGTGAGGAAAAAGCATAATTTTATGTTTTGAAAATTGAAGTGGCAACAGTGAGGGTTTAGATATTGCTTATTCTTTTGGTTAGGATTTTGGTTTTGATTAGGGTTACGATTTAGGGTTTATGATTATAATTATCATTAGGGTTATGGTTTACATCTTGGTTAATGTTAGGGTTACCTGGTTAAGATAAATGTTTATATGCATCACATGGTTAGAGTTATGGTTATATTTAGGGTTCATGTTACGATTACAATTTAGCATTTAGGGGTTCACATTCAAGTATAGGGTTTAGCATAAATATGATGATGCTTGACCATTTAGGATTAGGGTTTGGCATTTAGGATCTATGGTATGGTTAAGTTTAGGTTAGGGTATTATGTCTAGGGTTAGTATTTTTTAGGGTTGGGGTATTATGGTTAGGGTTAGGGTTTTGTCAGGCTGAGGGTATTATGGTTAGGGCTAGGGATTTTGTAGGGTTAGGGTTGAAGCTAAGTATACCTAGGTATTGATTATGGTAAGGGTTTGAATATGGATAATGTATGATTATACTTAGGGTTAGAATTAGAGTTCAATTATAGCTATAGTTAGGGTTATAGTAAAAGTAAAAATAAAAATATATATAAAAAAATTATTAAATATGAAAAAAAAATATGACCTTGATATTTGGTTGGTTGCTTTCTATTGAAAAGGGTTCCCTACAAGTGAAATGAGGTGACACTCCTTTATAATCAAACAACGTGTCCTCATTTTCCCCAAATATGTTAATTGAACTGTAATCGTAGCTCCCTATTTCAAACATAACCGTAAACTCAAATTCAACTAGAATTAGGACCTAATTAGACCTAATTAGACTAATTAGACTCAATTAGACCAGTTAGGACTTAAGTAGACTTAATTAGACCAATTATACCAATTAGGACCTAATTAGACTCAATTATACCAATTAGGACCTGATTAGACTTAATTCTAGACCAATTAGGATGGTATTAGACCCAATTAGACCAATTAGGACCTATAACGACCAATTAGAGTCAATTACAACTAATTATGACCTAATTAGACTCTATTAGACTCAGTTAGGACCTAATTAGACCAATTAGACCAAATAGGACCTAATTAGAATTAGGAAGGTATTAGACCCAATTAGGACCAATTATGACCAATTAGACTCAATTAGAGTCATTTACAACTAATTAGGACCTAATTAGACCCAATTAGGAACTAATTAGACCAATTAGGGCTTACGATTAGGATTATCATTAGGGTTAGCATTTACAACATGGTTAGTATTAGGGTTAGGGTTTGGATTAAGGTTAACCATTAAACCTAGGGATATGGTTTGGGTTTGGGTTAGGGTTAGGATTGCATTTTATTTAAAAGGCTAGTGTTTAATTTGGTTTAGTGTTGGAGTAAAGTATCAATTTGGTTTAGGGTCATATTTCAAGAGACCCATTGTTAATTTTTTATTTCTTCCTTATAGGTCATTAATTAAAAAAATTATCACATATTTTAATTTGAAGTATATCTCTAGAAAAAATTATTGTTTGCACAATGATAGAGATATATTTTCGCCTGTCTATACTAATCATATTATGTTAATTAATGAAATAATAGAAACGTCATAAAATCATTAATTGAATGTGAAGAGAACAAATAGATATAAATAATATTTAAATCTAAATCTAACTATAAAAGTTAAACTAAATCTAAATCTTAAATTATTCAAAGTAAATCTTAAAGATTTTCCAATTTGAATTAAGGAAGAAGAAATATTTTTCAGCATTTTAAACTATTATAAATCAATAATCTAAATAATCTAAAGAAAAAACCAATATGATGGCATTGCCCTGTATATTTAAATTTAAATCTAAATATTAAAACTAAATATTAAATAAAATAATGATCAAAATCTAAATCTAAGAGAAATATAAATCTAACTCTAACTAAAACTAAAACTAAATGTAAATGTAAAACTAAAACTAAATATAAATATAAATATAAATATAAATATAAAACTAAAATAATAACTATATATAAAAAATTATAAAATATAAAATAAAAATGTCACCATTATATTTGGTTGGTTCCTTTCTATTGAAAAGGGCTTCGTACAAATGTAATGAGGAGACACTTGTTTATAATTAGAGAGCGTCTTTATGTTCCCCAAAGATGTTAACTAAACTCTAATCATAGCTCCCTTTTTCAAACGTAACCATAAACTCAAATACAACTATAATTAGGACCTAATTAGACCTAATTACACTAATTAGAGTCAATTAGACCAATTAGACCTATTAGGACCTAATTAGACTCAATTATACCAATTAGGACCTAATTAGACTTAATTCTAGACCAATTAGGATGGTATTAGACCCAATTACACCAATTAGGACCAATTAGGCCCAATTAGACTCAGTTAGACACATTTACAACTAACTAGGACCTAATTAAACCCAATTAGGACCTAAATAGACAATATAGGACCTATTAGGACCTAATTAGACACAATTATACCAACTACGACCTCATTAGACTTAATTTTAGACCAATTAGGAAGGTATTAGACCCAATTAGACTAATTAGGACCAATTAGAGTCAATTAGACTCGTTTACAACTAATTAGGACCTAATTAGACCCAGTTATGACCTTCTTAGACAATATAAGACCTAATTAGACTCAATTATACCAATTAGGACCTAATTAGACTTAATTCTAGACCAATTAGGAAGGTATTAGACCCAATTAGACCAATTACAAACAATTAGGACCAATTGGACTCAGTTAGACACATTTACAACTAATTAGGACCTAAATAGACAATATAGGACCTATTAGGACCTAATTAGACACAATTATACCAATTACAACCTAATTAGACTTAATTCTAGACCAATTAGGATGGTATTAGACCCATTTAGACCAATTAGGACCACTTAGGACCAATTAGACTTAGTTGGACACATTTACAACTAATTAGGACCTAATTAGACCCAATTAGGACCTAAATAGACAATATAGGACCTATTAAGACCTAATTAGACACAATTGTACCAATTATGAACTCATTAGACTTAATTATAGACCAATTAGGAAGGTATTATACCCAATTAGGACCAATTAGAGTCAATTAGACTCATTTACAACTAATTAGGACCTAATTAGATCTAGTTATGACCTTATTAGACAATATAGGACCCATTAGGACCTAATTAGACACAATTATACAAATTACGACCTAATTAGACTTAATTCTAGACCAATTAGGATGGTATTAGACCCAATTAGACCAATTAGGACCAATTAGGCCCAATTAGACTCAAGTAGACACATTTACAACTAATTAGGACCTAATTAGACCCAATTAGGACCTAAATAGACAATATAGGACCTAATTAGACATAATTTTATCAATTACAACCTAATTAGACTTAATTCTAGACCAATTAGGATGGTATTAGACCCAATTAGACTCATTTAGACACATTTACAACTAATTACGACCTAATTAGACCCAATTAGGACCTAAATAGATAATATAAGACCTATTAGGACCTAATTAGACACAATTATACCAATTATGACCTCATTAAACTTAATTGTAGACCAATTAGGAAGGTATTAGACCCAATTAAACCAATTAGGACCAATTACAGTCAATTAGACTCATTTACAACTAATTAGGACCTAATTAGACCCAGTTATTACCTTATTATACAATATAGGACCTATTAGGACCTAATTAGACTCAATTATACCAATTAGGACCTAATTAGACTTAATTCTAGACCAATTAGGATGGTATTAGACCCAATTAGACCAATTAGGACCAATTAGACTCAGTTAGACACATTTACAACTAATTAGGACCTAATTAGACACAATTATACCAATTATGACCTAATTAGACTTAATTGTAGACCAATTAGGAAGGTATTAGACCCAATTAGACTAATTAGGACCAATTAGAGTCAATTAGACTCATTTACAACTAATTAGGACCTAATTAGACCTAGTTATGACCTTATTAGATAATATAGGACCTATTAGGACCTAAGTAGATTCAATTATACCAATTAGGACCTAATTAGACTTAATTCTAGACCAATTAGGATGGTATTAGACCCAATTACACCAATTAAGACCAATTAGGTCCAATTAGACTCGGTTAGACACATTTACAACTAATTAGGACCTAATTACACCTAATTAGCACCTAAATAGACAATATAGGACCTATTAGGACCTAATTAGACACAATTATACCAATTACGACCTCATTAGACTTAATTGTAGACCAATTACGAAGGTATTAGACCAATTAGACCAATTAGGACTAATTAGAGTCAATTAGACTCATTTGCAACTAATTAGGACCTAATTAGACCTAGTTATGACCTTATTAGAAAATATAGGACCTATTAGGACCTAATTAGACTCAATTATACCAATTAGGACCTAATTAGACTTAATTCTAGACCAATTAGGGTGTTATTAGACCCAATTAGACCAATTAGGGCCAGTTAGACTCAATTAGTCACATTTACAACTAATTAGGACCTAATTAGATCCAATAAGGATCTAATTAGACCCAATTAGGACCTAATTAGACCTAATTAGACCAAATATGACCTAATTAGACTTAATTATACCAATTAGGACCAAATTACAATTAATTGTACATGAATTAGGAAGGTATTAGACCCAATTAGACCCAATTAGACCAATTATGACCAATTACGATGAATTAGACTCAATTAGAGTCATTTACAACTAATTAGACACTAATTAGACCCAATTAGGACCTAATTAGACCAATTAGTACCTAATAGGACCCAATTAGACCAATTAGGACCAATTAGACTTAATTAGACAAATAAGGACCTAATTAGAGTTATTTCTAAACCAATTAGGACCTATTAGGACCCAATTAGACCCAATTAGACCTATTAGGACCAATTACAACCCAATTACACCCACTAAGACCCAATTAGGACACAATTAGGATATTGAATTCCTAAAGTTGGTTCCTGAATTCTAGTTATGCATTAGGATATTGACCCCATACTATTCATGTGTCTCAGAGCATAAACTCGTAACATTTTCAAGAACCAATTGGTTCAATATGGTTTTCTCTAGGTTTAGGGTTCAATTTGATTTAGGATTTGGATTTAATTTAGTTGAAGTTTAGGGTATGACTTTACATCATGATTAGTATTAGGGTTATGATTTAGGATTAGCTCTTACCATTTAGGATTGGGATTCGGATTACAGTTCAACATTTATGATGAGGGCTTAGCTTTTAGGATTTTGGACGAATTGGAAAAGGTAATAATAAAAAACTTGTGCACTAAATTTCAAGACAATAAAATGGCTTACATTGGGTTTTAGGATTTACTATTTGGATTAAGCTTAGGTTTGATATTATATTCCTCTAATTTAGGATTTTGTGTTAGGATTAGGATTAGGATCATTGTAAGGATTATGATTTCACTAAGTGTAAGAGTTTAGATCATTAATTTAATATTATCTTTATGAATAGGATTGAGTTGAAGGTAAGGATTATGATTAGAGTAAGGGTAAGACTCTACATCACGGTTACTATTATTGTTAGGATTTAGAGTTTTGATTAGGATTACTATTATGATTTAATAATTAGGCTATGATATTTTATAGGATTATGAACACTATTAGGATTAGAGTAAGGGTTTTCCATTTTTATTAGTATTCATGGTTTAAGATATTGAATATGGTTAGGATGATGGTTAGGGTTAGGTAGATAGTAGTATCGCTACGATTACCATTTTGGTCATAGTTACGATTAGGAGTGGATTAGATGTTAGTATTATTGTTAGGGTAAGTTGTAATGTGATGTTCCTATCATGCTTGCTATTATAATTACTCTTAACATGAGGGATAAACCCCTTTTTAGAGCCATATCCACCTCATCTATGCATTTATTGAATGAGTCACTTTTTTGGGTAGAACAATACGCTGCATAAGTTAAAATTTGAGCAATTTTTATTTCTTTCTTTCTTTTGTGTGTTTTGTGTGAGTTCCTTCTTTGTTCGTAAAATTTAAAATAGTTACATTACAAGTACTATTAAAATAAAAATACTATTAGAATACAAATATACAATTAGTATTACTGGTGGGGTTAGGGTTTGGGGTTAAGATAATGGTTAATATAATGGCTAGGTTTACATTTATATCATGGTTTAAATTGCCGTATATAATTAGTGTTAAGATGAGAGATAGACCCCTAGATAAGAATCCAAATCACGTAATGTACACATTTGTTAAAGTCCTTAGTTAAATGGACCTTTTTTTGTACAATACTATGGTGCACAAGTTAAAATTTGAGCAATACATTTTATTTTAATTTCAATTTTTTTTAATTTCCTTTAATCCATGTTTGTTTACAAAAATTTAATTCTACCAATTAATCTTTTTTCTTTTTTAGTAAGTTTTGTCGGGTCGAGTTCTACCTAGGGGGTAGTACCCTTTTGTATTCCTTGAAAATAAAGATTACAAATGAGGGAGAACCTATAGATTACAACCAACAGTGATTAGTGGAATAAGTACATTATTCCCTAACCAATTTCAACCAATCTTACTCCTATCTCCTCTGAAAAGAGCTTATTGTTTGCTGGAGAAAGGCTCCAAACTTCACCTCATCGTATTTCTTAACACCTACTCTAAAGGAAAACCACCCCTTCTTCATCAATATCTTTTTTGCTTCAACTTCCAACGCAAAGAAACCCAAAAAACCATTGCTTTTTGGTTGGGTATCGATGCTATCCATTGCCTCCACCACCTCTAGGTATATTTCATCCGCCAGGATTCTACGGGCTAGTCCCCTACCATGCAGAGGGGCCCAAAAATCTGTATCATCAGTTGGAACAATTCTACCACCAGTATGCCATCATGGACATGACCACCAGACCAGAAGTCACCCCCCAGGATTGACACCATAGTCACATGCTCCTTCTCCTTCGCTTTGCTAAAAATCCTCTATAATTGCTCCTCCGGTGTTTCCTGCAATGATTCCACCTTGCTACACCAACATGTTATGCCCAGGTGATTTGCCATTATGTTGTGAAAAAACACAAGAATAGAGGAATATGAATAGAATTCTCTGCATCCTTATCAAAGAGCTTCCACGATGAAAGACGGACTGACTGCAACATAGCCGAAGTTCACAAGATCGATCATGAGTCTCTCATGTGCACGGTCAAAATTGTCCCTTCTCTTTGTCCCAATATCTTAACTTGATCTCCTTCGCTACTTCAAATAACTTGGAACTGACCTACACATCTATCCACTTCTACAGCAGTCGTCCTTACTGCTAAATACTTATTGATATTGACTGAGGACATGATCTTGATATTCTGAATCGAAAAACACCAAAAAAATTTGAAAACAAATGACTGTGTTTTCGTAAATCTGGAAAAAAAAAATGTCTTGTAGTGCATTTTTGTCAGGAGGATAGCTAATGCCACTGATATTCAAAAAGTATGAGGTGAACAATTCACGGGAAAATGCACTTCCGAACATCAAAAATAAAAATCTTTTCCATTACCCTACACCTTTCCTTTTGAAAGTACATTGATCTTCTTAAAAAAATTAATCCTTGTTAAGATATAATTCTATCATATAGACCTGTAAAAAAAATTTGTGCATATATCAACTAGTTTTTCATATATTTTTAAGATTTTTCTTCGTGAACCATAAAAATAAATATAGCAGATGTTTTCAACTATCAGTATTATAGCTACCAAGGTATATATCGTAGTTACAAAATGGATATTGAAAATTATATATAGTTATACTATTAATGACCTAATTTTCAACTATTATTTTAAGCCTTTGTAAGGAATTGTCTGTAATAGATCTATGGCACTGATTTGCACAAACTGATATAACCACTCAAATAATAGAATATGATTTTTAGCTATATTTCATGGACTCCTTAAGTTAGAAATGTCATCAATAAATATACTTTTAATATTTGTTAGTAGCATACATTTGTAAGCTCCACTCTAAACCAGCTTATCCAAAATTCAAAATAATTTACATCTATCATGAAAAACAAAATTTTAAAGAAGCATCAAAAGGTATCAAAGAGGAAAGTAGCTTAATAGTATACATCACACATGAAGGTCCCCAATATGGGACGTATGGGCATTCGTAAAAACAAGCAAGCTTAAATTTATGTGTCAGTCGGGCAACCTGCTCAAGCACCCCTGACTATGCTCCCCATTCAATGGTGTCATCATCTTGGCACGCTGTGGATCGGCCTGAATAGTGTGTTGTAGTCTAACACAAATTTGGATGCTTGAATACCTCAATTTGCATACTCTATTGTGAGCTCCAGAACTACATCTACCACCTGCGTGCCCCAGGAAGTCACCTAATATGTACAGTCCATAACGATTTTCCCATTGTTCGATGGCCACATTGTCATAATAGATGTAAATAAACTCAGTCTAGTCATCACTCTGAAGAATGTTGCAATAAAAGGTCCACACATCCATGTAGAAAATAGTAAGTGTGCAAGTCCGCGGTCAAAAACATCCAGTGTTTTATGTGAAGTCGGTCCCAGTTATTAGAAAAATCAATATCTCTCCTTTGGTGGTCAGATTTGTGAATGCACTAGTGTTGTCCATCATCTCTGCATAATAGGTAATCGTTATTTGTTTGGTCCCGCTTATGTGTATCGATTGATAGAGGTTGCGCGATTACATTCATAATGCCCTATATGTAAGTGCACATGTGAGCTGTGCCAAGCGTTATGTAAGTTTATTATCAAGGTTTTAGTTTATTAGATGCCTAAATTTAATGAACTATAAGTAATTAACTATATAATTTGGTATTAGGGTTGGGATCAGGGCTTAGAATTAGTATTATTGTCATGGTTAGGGTCTACATCATGGTTAGTATTTTGGTTAAGGTTAGGAATTTGGTTACGGTTGAGATTAGGGCTTACGATTAGGATTATCATTAGGGTTAGCGTTTACAACATGGTTAGTATTAGTGTTAGGGTTTGGATTAAGGTTAACCATTAAACCTAGGGATATGGTTTGGGTTAGGGTTAGGGTTAGGATTGCATTTTTTTAAAAAGGTTAGTGTTTAATTTGGTTTAGTGTAGGAGTAAAGTATCAATTTGGTTTAGGGTAATATTTCAAGAGACCCATTGTTAATTTTTTATTTCTTCCTTATAGGTCATTAATTCAAAAAAATATCACATATTTTAATTTGAAGCATATCTCTAGAAAAAATTATTGTTTGCACAATGATAGAGATATATTTTTGCCTATCTATACTAATCATATTATGTTAATTAATGAAATATTAGAAACATCATAAAACCATTAATTGAATGTGAAGAGAACAAATAGATATAAATAATATTTAAATTTAAATCTAAATATTAAATAAAATAATGATCAAAATCTAAAGCCAAGAGAAAGATAAATCTAAATCTAACTATAAAAGTTAAACTAAATCTAAATCTTAAAGTATTCAAAGTAAATCTTAAAGATTTTCCAATTTTAATTAAGGAAGAAGAAATATTTTTCACCATTTTAAACTATTATAAATCAATAATCTAAATAATCTAAATAAAAACCAATATGATGCCATTGCCCTGCATATTTAAATTTAAATCTAAATATTAAATAAAATATATAATAATCTAAATCTAAATCTAACTCTAACTCATTGAACTAAAACTAAAACTAAATATAAATATAAATATAAATATAAAACTAAAATTATAACTATATATAAAAAATTATTAAATATAAAATAAAAATATCACCCTTATATTTGGTTGGTTGCTTTCTAAAAAAAGGGCTTTGTACAAATGAAATAAGGAGACACTTGTTTATAATTTGAGAGCGTGTTTTTATGTTCCCCAAAGATGTTAACTTAACTCTAATCATAGCTCCCTTTTTCAAACGTAACCATAAACTCAAATACAACTATAATTAGGACCTAATTAGACCTAATTACACTAATTAGACTCAATTAGACTACTTAGTACCTAATTAGACCAATTAGAACAAATAAGACCTAATAGACTCTATTACACCAATTAGGACCTTATTAGACTTAATTTTAGACCAATTAGGATGGTATTATACCCAATTAGACCAATTAGGACCAATTAGACTCAGTTAGACTCATTTACAACTAATTAGGACCTAATTAGACCTAATTAGGACCTAAATAGACAATATAGGACCTAATTAGACACAATTATACCAATTACGACCTCATTAGACTTAATTGTAGACCAATTAGGAAGGTATTAGACCCAATTAGACCAATTAGGACCAATTACAGTCAATTAGACTCATTTACAACTAATTAGGACCTAATTAGACCCAGTTATGACCTAATTAGATAATATAGGACCTATTAGGACCTAATTAGACTCAATTATACCAATTAGGACCTAATTAGACCATATAGGACATATTATGGTAAGGGTTTGAATATGGATAATGTATGATTATACTTAGGGTTATAATTAGAGTTCAGTTAGAGCTACAGTTTGGGTTATAGTTTAATTGTATTAGGATTAGGGTTAAGTTGAGTGTTGTATTTGAAGGGTCATTTTTTTTGGATTTTATATAAGTTAGGATTTAGCTAGATTTAAAATTAGGGTTATAGCTCATTTTGGTTTAGTATAATGGATAGGGTTAAGTTTAGGGCTTAATTTATCGAGTGACAAGGTATAAAGTAGTTAATGATTATGGCTCAATTTGGTTAAATGTTCAAATAGTTTGAAGGTTATGGTTTAATGTGGTTTACTATTATGATTAGGGTTTCAGTTGATCATATGATTGTACACACATGACAATGTATGCATGATTCTCCTGTATATGAAAACATATTCAATTATGTTATGCTTTGTGATTTAATGGATTGTGTTCAATTTCCTTTTGTGTTACCTTTGAGCACGATGTGGCATACTATTGTCAATTTTTATTGATCATTAGGATTAGGCTTCAATATGCTATTAGTTGTGGATTGCAGTTCACATTTAGGATTTGGTGTTAAGGTTTAATGTTAGGATTATCTTTATGGTAGGGTTAGAATTTTGTTTAGGGTTAGGGTTAGGATCATGGTTAGACTTGGGATTATGGTTAGGCTGTTAGGAATGAATGCTAAATAAATCATACAGGGGAGTATTCCTAGCCATTTTGTACTAGTTGTTGTTGCATTCATGACTGTGATTGTCGTTGATGTCAACACAGTGATCTACTAAAGATTAGGGTTACGATTTAGGGTTTATGATTACAATTATCATTAGGGTTATGGTTTACATCTTGGTTAATGTTAGGGTTAGGGTTAGGGTTTTGTTAGGCTTAGGGTATTATGGTTAGGGCTAGGGATTTTTTAGGGTTAGGGTTGAAGCTAAGTATACCTAGGTATTGATTATGGTAAGGGTTTGAATATGGATTATGTATGATTATACATAGGGTTAGAATTAGAGTTCAATTATAGCTATAGTTAGGGTTATAGTTTATTTGTAATAGGATTAGGGTTAAGTTGAGTGTTAGATTTGAAGGGTCATTTTCTCTGGATTGTATATAAGTTAGGATTTAGCAAGATTTAAAATTAGGGTTATAGTTCATTTTGGTGTAGTATAATGGTTAGGGTTAAGTTTAGGCCTTAATCTATCAAGTGACCATATTTTTTTTAATCTTAGTTAGGGTTAGGCTCATCGTCTCTTTTAATGTGTAATATGATATAGAGTGAAGGTTGGTTTTCAATATACTTTTTTTAAGGTTTGTAATTTCTATTTATTCAATGTGTTTCTCCTCAACTAAGATTTTAGGTTTAAAATTTATTTGACTTCAAATTTAATGATGATTAGGGTTAGGATTGCAATTATTTGTAAGGTTAGTGTTTAGTTTTCTTTAGTTTTGGATTAAAGTCTCAATTTGGTTTAGGGTAATATTTCAAGAGACCTCTTGGAAATTTTTTCTTTCTTTCTTATAGGTCATTAATTAAAATTATTATCACATATTTAAATTTGAAGTATTTCTCTAGAAAATTTATAGTTTGCACAATGATAGAAATTAAATAATATCACAACATAGCCCTACATATTTTTCTTCAAACATTCAAACCCAAATATAATAGTAGAAATTAAATGCTAAATATAAAAACTAAAAAAACTAAACTATTAAAACTAAATCTTAATGATTTTCCAATTTTGAATAAGGAAGTAGAATTTTTTTCACCATTTTAAACCATTGCAAATGAATAATATAAATAATCTAAATCTAAAGCAATATAGGATATTGCCCTCCATATTTAAGTTTAAATCTAAATATTAAATAAAATAATTATTAAAATCTAACTCTAAAAGTAAAACTAAATCAAAATATTAAAATATTAAAAGTAAATGCTAAAGATTTTCCAATTTTAAACAAGTGCCACATAGTGGCCAAGTACTTGCCTTTAGTAATTAATTTTAATTTTAATTTTTAATATAAATTTAATCTTAATTTTAATAAATTTATTATAGTATATAAGATATTTTCATTAATTATATAATATATAATTATAATTTTTTATATAATGATAATGTAGTAATAAATAATTTTTAAAATTATAATTATACAAACAATTATTGATTGCAAATGATAATTAATTTAAACCTTAATTTTAATTTATTTGTAAATATAACAATAGTGCTAATTTTATTTTATTGATATATATTTTTTATTACATATGATTAATATTATTGTATATATAATATTGTATTATTATATTATACATAAATTATAATTACAATATAATATATTTAGAATGTATAATAATTATAAATATAATATTATTATTTTGATTTATATTATAATCTATATTATAATAATTTATCTTAGAAGATTATATAATAGAAATATATATTATTTTTATTTAACATTTCCAATTAATTATAAAATAAAATATTTATTTACTATGGTTAGTTTAAATTATAATATTTTGTAAGGGAAAATATATCACACATTGGCTTACCTAAATATTTATTAATGCATAATTTACATATAATAAATTTTAAAATATTTTTAAAAAATATATAAATGAGAATAAATATATATTATATTATATCGTATATTTACAATATTTTTATTTACATTAGAAAAAGTAAGTTATATACTAAAATAAACTCATGTAATATAATTTAAAATTTAAAAATTTTAATATACAATTAATATAAAAAAGAAAAAGATTAATGAAACTCCTAATTAAAGATAGAAACAAAAATTGTTTCCAAGCCGAAAACTTTGCAATATGGAAGGAGCAATGCATTTTCATTATATTAAATATAAAGTGTACAATAAATAACAAACGTGGTAAATTTTAATTGGTTCACTCCCGTAATAAGACCTCAAGTGATTTAGCCAATCAAATGATAGAAAAATGATTTCTATAAATTAAAAAGTTAAAAATATTGCATCTAACTTTACAAAATATGAAATTTATTACAAAATACAAAATCTATAAAATTCTAATTGGTCTAAATAGTTTTATTTAATCACTAGTTAACACTAAAAACTCAAAAATTGATGCAATAGTACTTGCTTAGCCTATCGTCAAGTACTAATAAGGAAGAAGAAAGATTTTTCACCATTTTGAACCATTGCAAATGAACAAATTAAATAATCTAAATCTAAAACAATATGGCGGGTTTGCTCTCCATATTTAAATTTAAATTTAAATATTAAATTAAAAAATCTAAATTTAAGAAAAAGATAAATCTAAATCCAACTAAAAAGGTAAAATTAAATCCAAATCTTAAAGTATTAAAACTATTATAGATTTTCCTAAGTCCTAAGTCCCCATGTCATTTTCCCAAGGGTTCAACACTTTATTTAAGTGATTATCTTCCTCGCTAATTGAACGGTTGGCGCAATGCCACAAAGTAAATATGTAGGATCATTAACCATCGCGGCATTGCGATAGTCATCGATCCATCAAACACTCAGCATGAAAGAAAACCATCAAATGTTTCGTAAGAAAAGATCGATGATCCTCATTTAAACTTATCCAAATTTGGTGGGAAAGGAAATTCGCCCGTTGAGTTCAAACCATTCGAATAGTCAGATAAGTTATGGACCAATCATGCGGATTGAATTGTCAAGAGTAAATGATTTTTGTGCGCAGTATATCTTTTTTATTGTTTCAATTCTAAAAGCACAAAGATAGAGAATTTGCAGAGCCTGGGTGAAGAAATTTGCAGCGTGAATTATCATCTCGTGGGAAATCACTAGAATTGGTCAGTACTATATGAATTGTTGTATCCCTGCTATTATTTACCTGAATTTCTTGTTGAGAAAGTCTCGACGACCTTCCTATATGAAGAGGATCACCTCCTATACTTATAAAGAAGAACTTTGGTGATACTGGTAAATTTACTAAGTACTCCAATTAATTCAATGATCATTTCAAGAAGTAGTCAAAGAGCGAAGATGGAAAAGTAAGTAATGTGAAAGATTTCAAAAAGACATTGGTTAAGGGAGAGACAGTAGATGGTACTATCTCTTCACAAGTGATTAACCCTAAGACATTGACCTGGAAGGTCGAGCGCCCTTATGGGGAGCATTCAATGCGGGGAACAAAATATATCAAGCCCCTGTATATGTAGAGTAAGCTCAAGCGAGCTTGGTTATGATGTGTACAGACACTGAGGAGTCTGTAGCAGAGAGCGCAACACTTGTAGGTTCATCTGATGTGTTTGTGAATTTTGTGTTGATGGGACAACATGCGAAGTTGATCTACCAATCTTTAATGCACTTACTCAACTTGTGATGGCTAAAAGGACTTAGTAGATATCATTTCTACAATTTTTGTTGATCAGCGTTTAAGGAGAGCAGAGTTGTAAAGGATATCACTCATCTACCATACTAATTGTGTGATCGCATGAAGCAAAGTCCTAGATTTCAGTGCATTAAAGGTATTTAGATTTATATTGAGTGAAAAGTTATGGATGCACCGATAGTTTATGATGTTGTTGATAGACCCAGGTATAAGTTCAAGAAACATCCATTTAAGTCTTGTGAGGATGATCTAGAGGGAGCATTTTCACAAACCCCTGTTGGGGTATTGCATGTAGAAGATATTAGGGCATACATTCATTGCAAATATGAAATCATCGGGGATGAAAACATCTATAGTGAATTGGGCACAATGATAAAAGTAGATGGATCAATGGTAGATGAGGTTAAACACCTATAAGATCAATCTATCATGAAGCTTACCCAACTCACGAAATTCATGGAATTAGAATGGTTTAAGATTATTCTTAGCAGAGTACATGATCAGTTTCTTTGGATTGGAGATCATCTAGTAAAATTATATGCATAGATGATACATGAGATAATAGGCCTAGACAATGAAGGAGCCCTACCAGTTTTAGAAAAGAACTTAAGGAAAAAAGTAGAAGCCCTAATGCATTCCAAGTGGGACAAGAGAGCGATGACAGTCAATGACATCTATCAACCAGATGTTAGGTTGGTAGCTATGTTGTTAAGATATAAGTTGTTTTATAGTAGCAGACCGAATTCAGTTTCTACTGGAGTTGTTATGATGGCCTATCAGATGGTCAAGGAAAACAAGAAGTATAACCTATGCGAAGTTCTTTCACAAAAATTCATAGACAATGTGAAAGCGATAAAGAAAAACAAATCTAAAGCATTTAGGTTCGGGTCTTTATTAGTTCATATTTATATACATATCATTCACAAATTCCCTGGCATGCACCCCTGTGCATGGAAAGCAGATGTACCTACTGGGATTTAGATTTCAGAGAGTTACAGGAGACAAGACAAAAATTGGGTTGATGGGGAATTGTTTGCATGGATCAAGATACTTCAGAGGTAGATGAAGGAAAGGTATATGATACCTAAGAGTCTAGTTGAGAAATATGAAGACACTATCTATTTCATGGTTGAAACTGATTGTGTTTGCTTTGAGGTAGTAGTACCAAGAAAGAAATGGTGTTATCCTATGGGATATGAAGTCAGTGCAGAAATCTTAACTATGCATGTAGAACATGTGTTGGCAGTAGAGGTAGACCTTGCAGAAGAAAGATGGGGAACTTATAGAGAGAAATCAAAAAAGGTAACAAAAGAACATGAAAAAGTTAGAAGAAAAAGAAAAATAAACAAGATTGTGGAAGATATTACTACGAAGGTGGGAATCTCTAAGGAGTAGTTGATACATTTAAGAACAAATATGGACGCATCTTCTAGCATTGGTAACGATGCACGTATTCCTACAGAGGCAGAGAAAATAGTAAGTCCTACCATTGAAATTGTTGATTTGTCAGTTACTCAAGAGGAGGTAGCACAAGAAGTTTTTTCTGTGAGCTTGCCTAGGAGATATAGAAGATCTAACAAGTAGGGCAGTTGTAGAGAAAAAGAGGTAGAATTGAAAAGGAAGAAGAAAGAGGAAATGGTAGTTGAAAAAGTTGAAGAGAAAGTAGTGTAGAAGGATCCACAAACCTTGTGGAAGCCTGACCTTAAATTATTGCAGATGAGATTTTTAAAAGATGGAAAGGTAAACTTAGTGGACAGGTACTATGATAGATATAGTTCTGAGGATCAAGTGATCATTGAAGATACTGTCATTGAGTATCTACTAGCTTTTGACAAGAATCTATTGGAAATTGAATGAAGCATCCCTAAGGAGCTTTGCAAAAAATTACAGATCAAAAAATAGTTGGCAAAATCAGAGGATGAAAACATAAGGATTAAGGCAATCGAGGACACGTTACTAGTTGTCTCAATATAGGAAAGAGAGAGACTTTTAAATGCATTGAAACCCCTTCTAAGGACAAAGGCCAAACTAGTCAAAATCATGGCTAGAAAGTATAATGAAGTCATTGAGGAGACTCAAAAGGCATTAGAGAAAATCCTAATGGTTGATATGCCAAATAAGACATCACCTCCCAAGGTTATGAAGCCTACATCTCTAGGATTGGGAGAAAACTTTCCAAGGCAGTCGATGAAAGTGTACAAGCTAGCATGCAACTAGTTTTATTTGTTTCTGGTGTGCCTATGACCCTTGACACTTCGCATGACGTTAATGATCCATTTCTGGATTATTTGGGTAGTGCGATGGAATTTGAAGAATAGGAGAGGGTAGAGGAAGAGAAAATAGAGGACAAACAAGAAGAGAATATAGAGAATAAATCTATAATGCTTGAAGAAAGCAAGCAAGAAAGGATCAAAATAGAGAAAGTTGCTGATGTTAGATTGGACACCTCTTAAATGTTGGCAAGTATGGCCAAACCGGTATGTTCAGATGTGGACAGTATGGATGAGGATGAGCTGATGAGGCTATCCTTTGTGGCCTTTTCTAAGGCTAAAGAAAGAGCAGTTCAGAAAGGTGACAAAAGAGTAAAGGTAATGACTAGGGTTGTAGAAACAATGAACAAGCTACTTCCCTCACCAATTATATTTCAAGAAAATGATGAATCTAAGAACCTTGGTATGGTATTGGATACCTTTGATAGTCATTTTGACTCGTTTATAAAGAGTGTGGAAGATATGGCAGAGAAGAACTTTTTGGAGAAGAAGATGAGACAAGTATGTCAGTCCATTTCATTGGACTTAGACATTCTCAAGGCTACTACTATTAATGCTAAGAGTTGTGTAGCACAAGCCAAGAAGATTTACAGCGACTGCATAAGTCCTTGTAGGCATGTAAAGAACATTGAGGAGATATTAGCCAAAGATAGGACTACTCTTGATCGTCTGATGGATAGTTATGAATTATCTTCACTAACTATGGATGAAATGGATAAATAGGCATCCAAGCTATTGGACAAGATAAGTGTATTGGAAATGGAGAAAGGGAGATTTGTAGACAGATTTGGTTTATTAAGAAGCCAATTGACCCCTAAGCTTAGAATGCTTGAGATACATCTATCAGAGATGGAAAAGTTTGAAGGATCAATGACTGTGTCTACACCTAGTGGGCTAGAGGCAGTGGAGACAACATCATATGTACTGAATGGATTGATACATGTCAGTGAGCTAATGATAAAGTCATGGGATGAGGAAGTGAAGACTTTGGAAAATTCTTTCCAAGATGTATTAAAATAGGTGAGTAAGCACTAAATCATTTTGTGCTTGCGTTTTTGAAATTTTGAATGTACCTTTTCCATTGATGTCAATGGGAGAGGAAGATTGGAAAAATGAGGAAGACCATGAATAGAAGAGACTTGTATTGTGACACTTACTCATTTTTGTAAGTGTCACCATCGATGCCAAAGGGAGAGGTTGTCCACAAGTGATATTTTGGGGCAGTAGGGATCACTTGAGAGTTTTCATTTATGGAAATAGTTATGTTGGACTGATTGCATGATGAGAAGTTTGCTACTAGAGTCACAGTCATGAAAATGACTAAGTCCACAATCAGGATAGCAGGTTACAATGCTACAGTTTTGGTCAATGATGAAGATATATGAGGTATTATGGCTTGCGAAGATAACTAAATGTATATTGGAATATTTATATGCTTTAGTTAAGAGTGCATGATTTTTTGTGATCTGATAAGTAAGATACAGTGTTTGGAAGGTATGCATTGATAGAGAATCAGTATATCAAGGTATATGAGTAGTTGCGAAGATTATGGAGAGTATAGTGGATATGGTGACGTGCTAAGTTAGGTGAATGAATTATATTGCCAACTATTTGGCAATATAAGATTGTTAAATACATAATGATCAGTTGCAACTATTTATTGATATGTTTTGTATGGTATTTGTGAAGCCGAGTGGAAATCTAGTATGTAAGAGGTGGGGAGTTACTTATTGTAAAAAGAGTTTTTGCACATGTGTTTTGAGTTTTAAGAGTTTTAGTCTCTGGATGCACTGATACAGAAGATTTATTACTGAAAATATACTGAAATTCCTTGTATATGTTTTGTTGTCTTCATGTGTGAATTTGGATTTCTTTATGTGTCATATATGTAAGGCATTTTTCATACATCATCTGTAAGGTATAATGTGGGGTTTGTTAATGCTCAAACTTGTAGATGATAAATAGGTATCAAAAACATATGATTTATAACTCTAACACTCCCAACAGATGCATCTAACAAAATTTAAACATTAAAGTATTAAGGTTAAAAAGCCCTCTTCACTTCGGGTTTCAAACCTAGGCGGCTTTACATTTCAGATCTCCTTCTTTAAAGCATTACAATAGTTATCCATGCCTTTGACATAGACAAGATACACTCAAAACATAGAACAAAACTTAAAATGAACTGATTATTTCAATTGTTGATGGTGAAAAATGCAGATGGAGTTAATAGCAATGCCAAATCCTAGGGCATCAGAGTACTCTTCATAATCAGGAGAAGAGTAATTGAAGAGTAACCTTTCTCTACATCAAACTTCTCCTTGGGTTGTCCCTCTAGCCGACAAGACATGGCACCATGCATATCAACCATTCTATCAACACATACACAAGATAATCCATGCAATGAAACTAAAAGAAAGAGAACACGAAGGAGAGATATGAACTTTGGATTTCTTTTTTTTCAATTTTCTATATCATCTGTACGTAGACATAATTCTTTAAAATGCAAACCATCTTAAAATTATCTAAACAAGTCATACTTGGTATTCTATAAAAAACTTGGCATAATACAGTCTACTATATCCTAGACTGAAAACTTGTCAATCAAATGTTCAAGTTCTAGTAATTACAAAGTGGTCCTAGGAATCCCTTTACACAAATTAAGGATTGCATACAAGCTTTTGATCCCTTTAGAAAAGACAAAATAATGAGAACCATATAGGACAACAAATGACAAGTATAACACTTTCTTGTTATATTTTTACAAAGTTGCTTATTGACTTGGGTGCCAAAATTAGCAACAAGTTCCAAAGTTAGTTCAAATTCTGCCAAGTGTTACCTTCTGCATATGAGATCCTTCATGTTGTTTTCTTTTCTTTACAAAGTTCAAGAAGTGCCATCTGTTGTAGCCTCAGTGGATGTCTCTTCTTTCTTGGTACTCTCCAAAGAATATGTTTCTTCCCAAGATGTATAAACTTCTTCATCTCGCCACTGGAAGGCCAGTGCCTCATCTCTTTTAGGTAACAAAGTGTCCCATTCAAATTTTACTTGATGTACCTCTTTCCATAGTGTTTTCAAATGTACCCTGGCATCTTGTAATAGTTCAATTGTTTGGACAAAGGTAATATTGTTGTCTGCAGTTAAAATGGTGGTTATTGTGGCTAACAATTCATCATCTATTTGTCCTAACCATCCCTCTTTGTCTTTTATGGCTCCATTTTCTTTGAAAAGATCGGGAAATATTTGCAAACTATTTTGGAAATATGTTTCCCTCATAACCGATGCCTTTCTCTCTAGGTTTTCCTTCTTTATTGCAAACTCGAGTAAAGTTTTAACAAACTTATGGGTATTTTTTAAATGTATATCCACAATCTACTGAGTTTTAATCAAAGAGTAAAATGATTTTAACTTATTTGTTCTTGCAACCCACCTATCCAAAATTGGGTTCACAGTGTTTTTTCCTTCCTTTAAAGAAATCAAAATTTTAGATCATTGTTCACCAACCTTATAGATTTCCTTTGGCTCTATACTTGGAACAAATTGAAAAATTGTGTCCCTTATTTTCTCTTCATATTTCATGGACACTTCCAATTGTCCCTACTCAAACAATTGTCTTTCATTTCTCAATATATTGGCCTTTTCCAAGAGAGCCCACCTTTCATTTTCGAACATTTCCCTTTGTATTATATCTTCAACCTTCAAAGGAGGGGGTAAAGGGGAAGGGGGGTATTCAATTATAGGACTAGATGAAGAAGGCATAGTAGGGGAGGAAGATATATGCAACTGTTATAATACCTAGATTCGGCCTTGTTCCCCCAACCTCTTGCTGGTAATATTTTCAAAATTTTCAAGATTGTGTTTCTTCCTAGTTTCTTTGGTAGTTTTCCAGGTCTTTGTGTTTTTATCCTACAAGTTTCATATCCAAAATGCAAAATTTGTGTTCCAAATGTTGAAAACCCTAGGCGCTAGGTTAAAATGCTTGTGAAAATCTAGAAAACCCT
Source organism: Chamaecyparis obtusa (assembly GCA_027943335.1). NCBI lineage: Eukaryota > Viridiplantae > Streptophyta > Pinopsida > Cupressales > Cupressaceae > Chamaecyparis > Chamaecyparis obtusa. Next base: position 43,144 of record BSBK01009404.1, on the reverse strand, counting down.
ACAAAGGTTGACCAGGTTCTAATCATTCTAATTTGCCATTACTTTTTCCAAGTGACTTAAGTGATCCTTTAAGCATGTGCACTTTATATTACCGCTTAGTCACCTGATCTCAAAATGCATTCAGCATATTCCTTTTATTTTGGCGATTCAGCAGATATGCTTTTTCACACAGTCTCTATAAGTCTAGAGAATATTCCCTTTATCATGAGACTCAGCGGATGTTTATAGTCGCCAAGTCTCCAAGTGATCTTTGTGAGATCTAGCGACCACTAGTGGTAAATATTTTGGAGTTGAACTATAGTCGCTAAATCTCTACATGCACAAGACAGGCAGTCAGGCAATCTCTTTATGGAATAATGAAGTCCCCAAAGTTTTAGCGATAAGGAGACTCACTAATTGGTCGTTGAGTCTCTAAATAAAGGATAACGATTATGTTTCTTTTCAGTCTCATAATCTCTCAATTCTCTGGCAGTTACAAAAATCATCTAGTGGTCTAGCAATAATGATAGTCACATGTTCTCAGGTTCCCAGTGGTTATGTTCTAAACACTCAGTGATCCAGTGACATGGTTATCTCCTAATCTCACAATGAAGCAGTTAAGCCGTAGTAAATCTAGTGACTTAGCGATAACTGTAGGATGAAGGAAGAATCAATAGTCAGTGTTATATCTCACAGTTTGACCGAGGTTAAGAAAAGTATCTGGCGACTTGGCGAATAAAGGGTTTCGGTAGTCTCCAAATGTTACCAGGGTAAAGAGAAATATTATGTGACTGCAAGATGTCTTCAGTCATGTGATCGCCAGAAGTACATGGGTTAGGGAAAAGGTTTTCAAAGAACATATCTAAGCTGTTGATATGTTGGAAATTAGGTGGTGGTCACATTATCTCAGGATTAAACCATGAGTTAAGAAATCTTGCAGCGACTGTGAGAAGTGTGTAGTCGCCCAGTCTCTGAAGTAAACTCAGGATTAAGAGAATCATAGTATAACAATTAAAGATTTCCCCTTAGTCGCTTAATCTCTAAATAAAATGAAAAGATCCAAATCTTTCACAGTTGCTAGGATGCCAAAAATTAAATTTGATTACCTGTCATTATCGTATCCCATGACTAGTGAATTAAAGTTCAGGGCATGCCAAGTAATGGCAGAAGTGACAGGATTTACAGAATTTGAAATCTCGAAAGGGCAAGTTGCATTCAATTCTCTAGCATAAATATAACTAACTGATAATCATTGCCAAATTATCGAGTATTCCAGAGAGCTAAAGCTGAAGTACGAGAGTTTTTGAGCTTTCTGTAGTCAGAGGATTTACAATCTCAGAATTTTTAGAAGAATTCAATTTGCAGTTAGAATGAGTCAACAATCGACCAGTGGGGCTTCTACCAGTAGGGGTTCCAAGGAGAAAGCAAAAGAAAGTTACTCTGATGAATTTCTCACATTGCTACCAGGATCGTCACAAAATAAAAAGTTTAGTGACGAATGTTTCATTGACAATTTGAGCTATTTAAGAGATGTCAGGATGCCTGAGTGTTCCAAAATGTTTTTGTTTAGATATTTCTATAAAAATTCTGAAAGTCCAATTCCTGTGTCAAACCCTTGGATATGAGGACTAGCCAAGTTGATAGTCCCAGATGTTTTCTTAGATGTTGATTTGATAGTTGCATTGGAAAGTTGTTATGACCCCTTGTCCAGAATGATAAGAAGACATGATGGTTCAGCCCTAGTTACATTGGATAGGAGCTCTTTCATGAGGGCTTTTGGAATTTATATCCCCGTGGCCACAGAAATTAACCTACAAGCCCTGGCCAATAGATATACTCAGGAATCTTTCCTTGTAGCCAAGGAGATTCAAAGCCATGTTCACCGAGGCAATAGGAATTACATTGCACCAATGGCTGGATCAACCCCTTACTTTTACAAAGATTTGGATTTTTATGTAAAGTATATTGCATATGGTTTGTGTAGAGTACTTGGAGTAGATGGTGGGATAGATAGGATTACATCTGGCCTTTTGATGATGGTATTGGACTCACAACACATGCATACCAACAAAGGCTATGACTAAATTAGGTATGGTATTGACAAAATGTACAGGGAATTGGAGGCAATAAGAAACAGGGAAGAGTCCCCTAAATTTCTACATTACTCATTGTTAATGCACCTCATTTTGTTCCACAATTACAACATTATGAATCTAGAGCACTTACATCCTTGAATAATGTGGAAGGGTCAACCCAATCCAGTACAGTTTTGGATAGGAGCTTGGAGCCCTACTTTCCCTAGTTGTGATTTCTATGCTTTTCAAAATAGGATGGTGAGACCAATCATGCTCAAACTAGGGTTAGATCTTTGCAGGCTACCAGTAAAGGCTCTACAATTGCTACAGCCTTCTCAATTTATTGACAAATGGCCTAAAGGACACAACTGGGGGGACTTTTACTATGAAGGGACACACACCATAATAAGAGTTTATGGGTGCCCCCAACCACCTCATATACTACCATTCTTTGTTCCACCAAGGGTTGCTTTCCTGGAGATTATTTGGAAACTAATATTAACTAATAAAGAGCATTTGGCCTCCCTCAAAAAGGGTACATTTACCCCCAGGTACTTTTCTATATGCAACTTCACAATTGGGAAGAGTGCATTTGCCAAGTTAAATGATTGGCTGGGCCAATTCAAAATGAATATTGCAGCACCTAGATATGTTGATATAGAGGGTTTCATAGTTATGGCTAGAAATTTCTACACTCCTACCATTCCTATAAATAAGAGACATGAGGAGTATCCTAAAGAGGATCTTATCAGGAACATCATTGAAGAAGATGTGATAGAAAAATCAATACATCAATTCAATGAATTGATGAGGTATGAGAAGAAATTGAAAGTACAAGGGATTCTCTTTGGAGGCTTCTATCCTACTTTGCCTTATTTGCAAAGATTGGAGATGATGATGGATAATTACTAAACATTGGTCAACTTTATTGAAGACCAAATTGAAGATAAGAATCAAGAGAAGGAGAAGCATTCAGAGTCTGATTATGAAGATAGTGATGGAGGTTACCCAATCTACAGTACTCCTACTATGGAACAAGGATCTCCTGCTTCTCAACAAGGAGAGGAAAATATAATAATGGACTTAACAAAGCTTCCTAGCTCTCAAGACACCAGTGAGCCTCCTCAGAAGGAGCAGAAGCTGCAAGTAGGAGAATCTTCACAAGCTATGGTCAAAGAAAAGAAGGGAGATAGAGTGAAAGCTTTGTTTCTAGGAGATAGAGACCATGATCATCGGCTTAGGCAGAGGATCAGAGAGGGAAAAAGAAAATAGAAAGTAATGATAGAAGTAGTTGAGTTACCTTTGGTCTTAGGTCAAGATGAAAGGATGCTTGAATAGGATGCCTCCTTGAAGGATGACAATTTCATCAAGTCAAAGGAATTCAAGGACTTCCTTTTATGGTACAAACAACAGCAGGTAGCTTCAAATGTTCAGATCAAAGAAGATGGCCAAATACTTGATGAAGCCATCCAAGCCTTGAGGGATTATGATCCTAAATCTGAAACCATAACTCTAGAAGAAGCCAGGCGATTAGTAAAAGCCAGTAACATGTTGCTTGTGCCTAGGTGGGATTTGGCCTCAACTTTTATAATTGACCAAATCAGAAAGTAGGATAACATAAGTCTAACTTCAGAAACCCAAGTAGGGGATTTGATAAGAGGGTTTGGGTATAGCCCTAAAAATAAGGCATTGGCTATGTGGAGCCTATATCCAAAAGATCAAATGCCTTCCCTATTGAACATCAAAGAGAAGATGGATGGTGATAAGATGATATGGTCAATACACAATACTGGAGATCTTGAGATCTCATAGGTGCTGACTCAATTTGCCAGATTAAATGAAGATAAAACCAAATAATTATCAAAGAGGCATCAAAAACTTTTCAATGATTATAGTGCATTAGTGAAAGATAGAGAGATTTTGATAATGAACGGAAAAGAGATAGAAAAGTGTGTAGAGGACTTGCAATTGCAAATTTTCAACATGCCTAAAGTTGCCCCTACACCACTAGAACAGCCTGCACTACTAGAGGTACAAGGTGTAACTGAAGAAGTTGTTGCTATAGAAGAAAGGATGAACAAGGAAAAGACTGAGAGTATAGTGCAATCCCTATAGAAAATATTGCAACATAGGATAGAAGTCTTGAAGGATAAGGCAGAGGCAGTTTATACTGCATATAATAAATTGCCTGGCTTACAAAGTGAGGTAAACAATTTTGTTTCTATTTCAAGTACCTATCATACAACTTGGTCCACAAGGGAGTCATTGTTTGAGAGACTAGCAGCAATAGAGTCTCTAAGGAGTGACATCCCAAATGTAGTATTACAAGTGGGAACTGAAATTGCAAAGATTGGTATTGTTTCCTCTTTCTTCAAGGGCAAGGCAAATCAGGTGGAGGCAATAATGGAAATTTTTTGACCTGATTTCAATAGATTCATTCCTCGAATCATAATAGAGGAGGGAGAAATAAAGAACTTGGATACATCGAGTTCAGATTTTGATCTCTTACTACCTAAGAAAGAAGCTTTTCTTAAAGATAAAAATGATGTTGATTTAAATCATTTTAACACAGTTTTGGATGAAGCTATTAGGGAAGAAATGGACATCAGCAAGTTCACCACAAATGTAAAACAAATTGTTGATGTAAGATGGGAAAGACAAAAGAAGCAATTATAGAGCATTCATAAATTCCCATGGCCAACAGAAGATCAGGTTACTACATGGGACAACATCACAAAGCCTAAAATTAGTAGGCCTACAACATATGACCTAGATGACTTGGATGATGAATGAGTTCTGGCAGTGCACCTAATCTACAAGCACAAGAAGAGCAACTGATCATACAAGGGATGATGTAAGTTAGCCAGTTATGTGGTCATCATTCATACAACAAACTTTAGCAGTTGCATCTAAATACCTGTAGACAAAGGTGCAGCTCAAAGTGGAAGTTCAAACTCCAAGAAGAAACAACATTGGCACCATTTTCCCTCTTTCTATTATATGCTTTAAAAAAAATTTATTCTAGTTCAAGTCACTATTAGAGGCACCCATAGCTTATTGCATCCTTTTCTCAAGGATCCCAAGGTGGTCTCTCTATATATAGTTGTTTCTCTCTCACACCAAAGGGTGGTGAAATACGTATTGTCATAGGAGTTTATAGATTTAGGCTTTGATTCTCAGGAATCCATTTTTCTTTGAATGTACTGAAACTGGAGCTTTATCAATAAAATATACTAAATTTCCATGTATATTTCTTATTGTCTTTATGTATGGTTTTGATTTCTCTGTATATTTATATTTGTAAGGCATTTTAGACATATCTTTCTACAAGGTAGATAGTGGGGTTGAAATTTGAGTTCCTTTCAAGGGAGGGATAAATCTTGAGTGAGGTCTCTGAGATTTATGTGTTCATACATGAATTGGATGATATGATTTATGCATAAGAAGGTAATTTGCAAGGCATCTTATCTGGGGTTTGGGTGTGTTTGATCTGAGAGATTTTCTATAGATGTTCATTCATCGACTCTGATGCCCTAGGATTAGGCACTGGTCTATGCTTATTTTGCAGTTGTTTCACCATAAATCAAATTAAAATGATTTACTTTAAACTGTATGAGTTATATGATTAGATCTGTATCAATTATACAGATCATAGTTGTGATATTTGAATAATTCAATCTAGAAAGGTAATACCCACCTGAAGCTTTAAGCTCAAAGAGAAGAAGGATTGAAAATCCTTAATACCTTAGTATTGATTATTGTTGATGCATCTATTGGAACTGCTAGAGTTATAAATCAGATTTTTCTGATTGAGTTTTGATCATCTACAATTTTAAGTACTAACACCTCTTTCTCAAGTCTAATACCAACTTATCCTTTTCACTAATCTCCTTTTTCATCTCTCCATAGGCTTTCAACACTATCTCTAACTTTATTGTGAGCTCTTCCTTTTCCCTGGCTTCTCTCTATGCCACCTTCATGCTAAGCTTGGCTGTTTCCAAGGTCATGGCCGATGCCTCAACAATTGAGGTCTCACCAACCCTTTTTACTAGAAGGTTGCATGTAAGATCACCTCTCGCAATTTTTTGGCCTTTCTTGTTTTCATTTTTCCTCAAGGACCATGTTAGTACTACAAAATTTTTGGGTCCTTGTGTTTTAGAAAATTGATAAACCATTATACCTAGCAAGGAGAAAAGAGGATGTAAACCCTAAATTGATATAAGCCTTGTTATGATTAAAAATTACTTTTTCATTCACTGAAAGTACAAATAATACATATGCCATTATAAACCTTTAAAATTGTCTATTCCATGTGTTTTACGGTTAGGTTTTAAGTGGGTTACTTTTTAATAAATTTCCCTCAAACTTTGGTCTTTCACAAGATTTCCTAACCATCTGATTCACTTTAATCTTGTGCCTGTTGCTTTATCTCAAGGCTCTCGGTTGTTAGATTTTATGACTTGCAAAATGATGATAATCTGACACCTATTGAGGTGGGCCTATATTCAGTTATGAGTTTTTGTACACCACATGGATAATTTGATTTGTTCTCATTGGTTGATAAGGGCCTGTTTGGTAGCGGGAATTAGACTGGAATTGACATTTGTTTGTTCCCATTTTGTCAAATCCTCAGTTTGGGAGTGCAACAAAGAAATAGAAGTCGAAGATGTAAATGCTCATTTTGGCTCAAAATTTTTATTTTTGTGTCCGCATTGTTTTGGCATCAACATTCAGTTTTGAGGGCATCCTGCATTTGCGTCCATGTTGTTTTGAAGGCACCCTGCTTCGGTTTTGAGGGCATCCTGCATTTGTTTTGTTTTGAGGGCATTCTGCTTAGCGAAGCTAAGGCATTTCATTTTTTGAAGGCATTCTGCATAGCGAAGCCAAGGCATTTCATGATGAAGCGCTTGCATTCTTCTTTAATCTAGTATGCATCTAGGGTTTTTAGTTTTCATTCAAAGAATCTTTGACTCTGCTAACTCCCCCTTCCCAACCTGTATCTCACTTTTTTTGGAAACACATCTTCTAACTCCATCCCCTCTTGAATCTTCATTCATTGTATGGAAGCTCGCCCCTACTATTCTATGGCCATTATTTTCTGAAGAATCTTGAATGTTTTTGGGAGTTTCAAGTTCGTGGATTTTCTATTGTATTTTCATGCCTTTGCAATCATGCCATGAGAGGGTTTCTTTTTTGTGTATCTTGGTGGTCACACCTCTTCATTTCCTTTATATTTCAGATTGAAACAATATTCAAAACACCCAGAACAATTATCATGAGGGTTTTGATAGATCCATGTCATTCTGTATATTTCTAGAAATCTTGTCTCTTTTCATCCCTTTGAATAAAACTTTGAGGGTTTTATTTATTTCTGTATATTGAGACAAGAAACCTCTTTGTTTTGAATTTCACTTTTAGATTGCTTTATTTTGATGCCATACAAAATTGGGTATCTTGCATATACCTCCCATGAGGGCTTTGTGAAAGCTTAACCACTTTACACTCTTTTCTTATATATTCAGACATACTGAGACTCATTTTATGGCTATAATTTTCAAGTTTTTTTAGCAGGCTAAACCTTTGTACCTTTTAATACATTGTAAACATAATGGCTTTCTTTTCCTGGTGTTTTTATTGAGTGTCTTCCTGGACTTGATGGTATACTAACCTTTCATTTCTATCATGAAAAATCCTTAGTGTATTTGTCTCATCACCATGTAAAGAATCCTACTCTAAAGTCTATTTTGTACCCTCCTTTAACAATGATTTCTCTGAACAATGCCCAACATATTTCTATAACTGATCTTTAATTTTGACCATTTTTATATCTGCACATTATTACATGGTAACATTGTACTTTTGCACTGAATATGGATGACTTGATGACAATGATCTTAAAACGAAACACTACATATCCATTTACTATTCAAGATTATTCAATGACTGCTTCCACGTCATAGCTCCTTTGATAAATATGCTCGTATAGCATTATAGCATGTTGTACTGTAGGTGTTTGCTTCAACTTGCTTCTTAAACATTACATGCTTCTTTGTCTGCAATCATTGTAATGATATATAAATGCTCTATGGATTGAGATTCTCATTCTTTGATTATGTTACTAAATGATTATAATAGTGAATGTGTCTATTGTGTCTTGACTGTACCTTGTGGAAACAATGCCTTTGCTTTACCTGTTACTATTTTTGGCCTCTCAATTGATGCTTGTTTATCTGATTAACACTGGCAACTACTTTTTCCATTGTATCATTAGCTCCTCTCTATTTTGACACCATGATTCTTGGGAATTAGTATTTGCATTCAACCTGTGTCTATCTTTACATCATGTTGATATCAATTAGGAGCCTGCTCTATATGCTCAGATGTACTATCAATGCTGTCCCTTAAAGCTCTGTTGTCACGTCCTCCTTTTCTATAGCAACTAGCATGCAATGCACCTATTTTGTTCATTTTTTTATTTTTCTATTGATGATTGTGCTCAAGTGTCAAGTGAATCAACCTTGTGCTCTCATATTCCTCCAAGTTGGATGGAAGATGTGTGTTGCCACTCTATCGTCGAATACTTGGGCCTTGAAAGTCTCTCAAGACTAGGATAAAGGCATCTATTCCTTATTCCTTCTTAATCCTCAATCATACCATGAATGGTAAAGCCTTATTTATAAATCCTTTTGGAACATCTTTCAAGACATATATTTGCAACATTTCTTAGAATAGAATTTATCAATCCAATATGGTCAAGCTTGTGCATTCCAATCCTAAGCATAAAGTTGATTTGGAAGCTTGAACTAAAGTGGGTTGGATGTTTACTAGTTTTAGCAACTACCTATATTGGCATATTGGCATAATGCATCAATTGGTGCCATGAAAATGTGATTCAATTAATCTACATCCATCTAGATTATATACATGATGCAATTAATCAAGGCTGGCCATGAAACTATATTCTCTGTAATCTAAAGTTCATTCCAATGATCTTTTTGTAAAACATGATTAATAATATTACATACTTATATAAATGTGTATGTGCCTATATAAGAACCATATATATGCACATATACATGTATATAATAATATTATTAATCATGTTTTACAAAAAAAATCTTCTATGTTTTTCCCTCATTTGAATTTCTTTCCTAATGCAACAATGCTAACAAATTGAACACCTATAGATGATAACCAGCTAGGAATACATTTAAAAATAGTTGTGTCAATAAGTACATACATTTCTTGGCTTGTCCTCTTGATACATATGACTGTTGATTTTGTATCTCAAACCTTCTTCACCCTGTACTTTTTAGGGATGGATCTTATCAACAATATAAGCATTCAAGGACTTATTTGTAGGAAGGTCAGAAAAGCTCGTATTCACACACTTAATTTTGCTATCCTTGGAGTAGAAAAAGAAGTGTCTATGCTTGAACATAGGAAAACAAAGCGTAACAAAAGAAGTGATGGAAGTGGTTTTTATAAATGCATTATTCATTAGAGTGAGGTGCATTGTCACGACCAAATTCGCATGAGTGCAACAACCTTCTTTTAGCTAGCCAATCTTGTAAAGAAAAAAGGAAGCCTATCAGATATGATGAGCATAACATTAGAAGAACAATTAGTCATGTTCCTCCACACCCTTTGCCACAATCTAAGGAATCATAAGATTGCCCACAACTTTGGTCACTCCAAAGAGAGTAAGCCGATACTTCCACAAGGCCTTGACGGCTGTCTTAGCACTCCATGCAGATTATCTCATACCACCTAGGCCAAAAATTCCTCCTCAAATTAGTGGGAAGGACCATTTCGATCCTTACTTCAAGTTAAACCCCCTAGCGCTACAAATTTCTTTCCTTAGTGATAATATTATTACTGCGTCTTTCTTGACTACAATTTTTCTTTCTATAGGATTGTGTTGGAGCAATTGATGGAACCCATATACCAGTCATTGTCGATGTTGACTTACAGGGTAAATATTAGGATAGAGAAGGGAACTTGTCACAAAATTTTATGGCTACCTCTTCTTTTGATTATAAGTTTCAATACGTTCTTTCTAGTTGGGAAGGGTCTGCTGCAGATAGCTGTGTTCTAGCTTCAGCTCTCAGTAGAGCTGATCCACTTGTAGTTCCCCCTAGTATGCTATTTCACACCATATTTTTACTAAAGAAAATGATAAATGTTTGACGGTGTCAATGTTTCATGGTTTAACAATATATGTTATTTTGTAGGAAAATATTATTTAGTCGATGTTGGATATCCAAATGTACCACATTTTTTCTTGCACCTTACCGATGTACACGTTACCACCTGAAGGAGTTTTCAAGAGAAAACCCTATAAACAGCCCACAAGAGTTGTTTAAACACCGACATTCCTCTCTTAGAAATGCAATAGAGTGTACATTTGGCATTTTGAAGCAGCGTTTTCCTATCCTGAGGCATGCAACACCTTATCCAATCACGATACAAGTACGTATTGTTTTGGCATGTTGCCTATTGCACAACTTCATTACTATAGAGGATGGTGTTCCATTCGAAGTGGTTATTGAAGAGGATGATGATCGTGATGGGATAAATGTACCAATACTTGTGACATATGGGTTGAGTTAGCATGATACAGATGATTGGGGGAAATTTAGAGATGATATAGCAAGTAGGATGTGGGAAGACTAAAGACGTAGAGAATAGTTGTAGTTTTACAAGACCTTTCTTTGTTCTTTAATGGGCTTTCATTCCTAACTGGTTATTGTCTATGCCTCTTGAATTTGTAAGCCTTGTTGCATTACAAAATATAAATCATAATGTTGTAATGCTGATGCTCAAAACATGTGTTCTCATAGTTTACATATGCAATATTCTTTGAAAGAAATGAAGCCTATGTATGATTTCTAACTCTGATTTCTCTTTGATTAACATTCATGTGTGTACCTTGTTAGACACTTTTTCTTCTAAATGGGGATTGAGAAAATGGTAATTTTGCCCTCAAATTCTAATTCCACCTTTTCATGTGGAAGATGTACTAGAGCATATATAGTACAATTGTATGAACATAGTAGACCATATATAATTACAATATTGATTCAGTATTGTAATTATATATGGTCTACTATGTTCATATAGTTGTACTATATACTGATTCAGTGTGCAATAGAATGAACATTGAATCTGTGTTCATTCTGTTGCACACTGATTTAATTGCTCAAGAATACCACTTATCATCATTCTTGAGCAACTAACTCAGTGTCTTGTATTGTTCATTTTGTTGCACACTGAATCAGTATATAGTACTGTATGCACCCTAAAATGGTCACCTAGACTTTGGGACCCATTTATTTGATTTATCAATCCTGAATCATTTTTATCAATAATCAATATTTTCAACAATATCAATCTCTTGATCAAGTCTTAATTTCGATCATATATTGGATTTTTATCCTTGGGCTAACCATTTATCCTAAGTCTTTATTTCATTAAAAGGAATATTTCCTCCCCTTTTGATTAAATAAAAAGCCCCACTTTTCCTCTTATCCTAAGTTGCACAAATAAAGCACTATTCCTATTTTATAAAAAGAAGAAAACATTTTTTGTCTCATATGGACATAAAGTCAACTTCTATTTTTCTATTGGAGGATACTTGTGCACATGGATTGCTCCTTTTTCAAGCTCCTCCGTTGATTGAGTCTTTTGCCTCTTAATCTCAATGGTCCATTTCACTTCATTTCTTATAAAAGGAGAGCTCTCTCCTTCATTTGCATACCATGTTTTTATGCTAATGTTATGCTGCAGGTTTTAGGTGCATTTGGAGCTTTTGAAGATATTGAAGACTTGCTTCATTTCATTACATCATTTAGTTGCATATTTCCTTTTCTTATTTTGCATGATCATGGCATATTAGCTTAGTTTCCTTTTATGCAATAGAGTAACTCACACAGCTTAAATAGGAAGGCTTTGTAACACTTGTTATTTCCTTTCATAGATTAGTTGCATTGTACTTTCCTTTCATAGCTTAGATTACATTCTCATTTAGATTTACATTGCATTTTCATTCTTGATTCTTGAGGATATTGACATTTTTGCCCTTGTCTTCATTGAATCTCCCATTGCATGGTTTACTAGCAAGGTTATAGGCTAAATAGCTCTAGCTGAGAGCATTCTTAAAAACCCTTGCACTCCATGCCTAGGGAGCTATGGATCAATTTGTGAGGGCTCATTCTTGAGTTTCCTTGCATGTAATGATTCATAGAAGTGTGGTCATTTTTACACCATACATTTCTGGCGCCCACCGTGGGGCAGAGTAGATAGGCTTTGTCCTTTGTTTCATTTGCATTTTTCATCATTTTTCGGATTATTTTTCAGAAATTTTGCAGTTTTGGTTTTCTGTCTCAGAGTACCGTGTGATACTTCTCAGGAATATCGTGTGATATACCTTTATATAGCGGTGTGACACTTCGCGCAAGAGAAGAATCACCCGCCAGTACTAAGGTATATCGCCTGGCATCGTGTGAAGTATCGCCCACCCATAGTGTAGAGTATCGCCTAGACTGAGGTATATCACCCGACTATAGGAAACTGTGTTGCGTGATATTGGTGAAGTCTGAAGTATATTGCCTGATCTGACAGAGACCCGCATTTCTAGTTTTATCATCCAAATTTGATCATTTTAGTTTGCTGGTTTATTTTACTGTATTTAGATAGGTCTAACCTGCATCTTTTAGCTTGAATCTATCAGTTTATTGCATATTTACATTTGGATTTTGATTTTGCTAACCTTGTTGGTCTAACAAGTTGTGCTTGTAGGTGCTCTCATTGCTTAAAATTTGTTAAAAATACATGTCAAAGAGGGCTACTAAAAGTTTTTGCAGGGCTGCCCAAGCATAAAAACAAAAAAATTCTTGCTTGTTTATTTGCTTTCATTCCAAGTGTGGCATTCACTAATTGTATTGGGAATCTTTAAAACCTTGTGAAAGAGATTTTGAGGTGGTAGGAGAAGTATGCTCTTCACCTTTAGGTGAATCAGAAAATCTTGACCCATCTTAAGGTTTTGGAAGCAAGGGAGTAATTGAATCTCTTTGCTTGGTGTGTTTGGGAGAAGTTTTTGAGATAGGGGAGTATGTTCTTCACCCTTGAGGTGAACCAAAAACCTTGAACCTCATAAATTATCCATTTTTGTTTAGTTTAGGAATCTTTTAGCAGGCCTGCTCTTGAGCAATCAAGAGGAACGACTCAAGTGGGGACAACCTTGTCATCATTTTCCTTGGTGGCAAGTGATTCCAACTCACTATAATCTCAAGGCTATCAAGGACACCAAAAACCTTGGTAGACATAACACTTATCTTCGTTTGATGTGAGTAGCTCATGGGATTGCGACCATGGGGAAAATATTGAACAAGAATGCTTAAGGTACTCTTGAGGCCGTAAGGTCCTAGTCCTTTATGAGGAGCAAGAGGGGTGTTGTGAACGAAAATCCTTATTAAGAACCATTAGATAGAAGCCACCTTGTTTAGCCTCTTATCTTCTTAGTGCAAGGATTGATCCAAGTGGTTTACCCAGATCACCTTAAGATACTCACCATATGTGTCACTTTGGTTGTGTCATTTGACACTTCCACGACAAAGCCAACATCTCTTGTGGGTAACCACTTGGTGTGAGGCGAGGGGGCATCAAGTTGTGGGCTAAGTTGGTAAGCATTGAGCCTTGACTTTTTACGATAGATTTTCTCGAATTGTCTTCGGTTGTGTGATGCCAGTGCAAACGTTCTTACATACAAACAATCAGTAGCATTCATAGGGTGATTTTTCAATTCTGATATCACAAGTGTTTGTCTTGGCAAGGTTGCTTGTGCCCTTGTTTCAAGTGTTTGAGACATGTTTGATCCCTCACTGTTTGCAAACCTGCCAAAATTCTACTGATATTGTGATTGAAATCGAAAACATCAATCCCCAGACTAAAAATTTTGACCAAGCAGACCCAAAAATGCAAATTTTACACAATTTTGGTCAAGAGTTGAACAATTCTGCAATAGTATCGCACTCTGTAAAGTGAAATATCGTGCGATACTTTGCGCTTGCTAAAAATCGCCTGCTTTGAAGAGAAATATTGCACGATAGTTCACCCTTGACGGACTATCGCCTGACCTGCCTGGAGTATATCGCCCACCACTACTGAGGTATATCACCTAGAATAAGGTGAAGTATCATGTGGTTATAGGTATATCACCCCAGTAGCCTAGAGTATATCGCCTGGGTAATTTTTGTCATGCTTGCAATTTGGTCAGTTTTAGTTGCTATTAATCAGGTTAGGTCTTAGGGTAGGCTTCTTGACTTGACGTTTGAGACCTGTCTTGACTCTAAATTTCTAGTTTTAGTCTTCCGAGATAGCATCATTTGATTTACGAAATCACTTTGGAATAATTGTCAAGTTAGAAGGCCATTCTTGGTGCCGAGGTTCATCTCTAAGATTGTTAGCTACATTCTTAGAAAATTTTAGTGCTCTTATTGTCCAAATCGCTTTCATTTAAATCTCAATTTCAATCATATTTTGGCCTAGTCCAACCTCCTGGTTCAAAAGTGCAAGGGTAGTCACCCTTTGATTTGAAGCACCTCTTTGACAGTGTTGGTAAAGCCCCTTTTCTATTTTTCTCATTTCTCTTTGGACAATAGAGGACTTTGATTATCCTAGTTTGGCGCTAACACTTTGAGAGGTCACCTTATCATTGAGAGTATCTTTCTTTCATGTCAGTTATGACAAGGTATCAAGTCAATCAAGGGAAGTGACCCCCTGTTGCCTTTAGCCAGTTACCACCCGTTAAGACTCGTCGACAACATAAGGGAAAAGGACCCCTTTTTGATCAATCACCTAAGATTGAATCTAAGGTTTGTTTTAATCCAGGAGCTAATCCTAGTGAAGTGAGCACCTCTTTTGTACCACTTTCATCAAGTATGGATATGAGTTACACTTTCACCCGACAACAAAGAGAAGTCATGAATCAAACTCTTGAGGATATCTTCCAACGACATAGAAGAGAGTACGGTGGTTCTTCTCATGCTAGTCCACCCGAGTCACCTCCCAACAATGTGAGGTATTTTGATGCTCACCAATAAGCTGAGAGACATCATAAGAAAGCTCACTCAGATTCAGGGTCACAACACGAGGACCAGAACAATGAATCTAGTGATCACCACATAAATGCAACTAATGCAATAAGGCATTTGAGACCATCCTCCCCACTTAAAGACACCTCTTGATATGCAAATACAAGATTGAGAAGCATTGAGAGGGAGAAGCAAGCCTATTTAGATGAACAGGCTATTAAAAAGGAAAAATTTAGACAACTAGAAGAAGAGGAACGTGCATTGTTGGATATACAGAAAAGAGTCACCCAAGAAGAAGAAGATAGACTCTACACACAACAACTCCAAAGCTGATTTAATGGGAGGGGAACCAATAGTGGGACCAACTCACCCCCATCTACCCCTTCACCAAGTCCTAGAAGAAGATCAAGGACACCCTCACAATCCCCAAGTCCTAGAGGAAGAAGGGTTTCAAGATATGATCATCATAGGAGATGATCACCTCATAGACATTCAAAGCAACCCTCCCAATGAGCACATCATGGCTCACAACATGGAGGAAGTTATGCCAAATTTGATCATATGGATTTAATGACTATGCAACAAGAACCATCTTTTCAAGCATATGTAGAACAATATGTGGAACAAAACAAGGATCAGTTCCTAGAAAGCCTTATCAACAAAGGTGCTAAAGTTCCATATGATTTTGATGTCCACCAAAAGATTAAGAAACATAATCCTTCAACCAATGAGGTGATCATGCAAATGCAGAAGGACATAGAAAGGATGAGGGCTCCTAAGAGCACATTTAATTTGGACTCCATATGTCCCAACCCGATTGACAAGAGTGCGGTGTTGGTTGAGTTCCCTAAGAAATTTGAGTTTCCAACCTATGAAAAATATGATGGCGTTGGTGACCCTCATGACCATGTCTGACAGTTCTACATAATGAGCTTTTCTTTTCATCATGAAGACTCCTACTTGATGAGATTATTTCTGAGGAGTCTCAAAGGCCAAGCCATGGAGTGGTTCACCAACCTTACTCCTCTAGTAAAGTCATTTAAAGAACTCATCCAAATATTTGTTCAGAATTTTGCTTATAATCTATCAAGGTCGGTCACAATGCTTGATTTGTGCAAGCTTAAACAAAATCTAGGAGAATCTTTTGTCACTTTCCTACAAAGATGGAGACGTTTGTGCTCAAAATATCCCAAAAAAATTCCTGAGGAGGAAAGAATAGACATCATTGTGAGTAACTTAGTGCCAGAATTAAGATATGAGGTAAGAAAGATACCATTCAATTCTTTTGATACCATGGTAGAAGTGGCATGTTGCATAGAGGATGTCCTAAAAGAACAAGGAATTTTGGCTAAATCAACTAATAACAACAATGGCCAAAACAACAACAATCATGGTTATAAGGACAAAAAGAACTCCTATTGGAACAAGAATAAACAGGGGGTCAATGACAGAGTTGTTGACTCACCACAACCTAAGAATGAAGGAGTTCTTAATCTCTCCAATGTGGTACAAGCCATGAAGCTGCAAGCGTCCTCAGGACAACAAGAGAATAAGTCCAAGTATCAAGGGAAACCCAAGAAGGAAAAGAGATAATTCACCAAACTTGGGGACTCCTATGCTGACATTTTCAAAACACTAATTGCTCATAATTTGGTGCAACCTCAGGATCCTACCAAGCACCGCATACCCAATCCTAAACCTCATTGGTGGGATGAGAAAGCCTTTTGCGTCTTCCACAATGGAATTGGACATGATATCAAAAATCATTTAAAGCTTAAACATCTTGTCCAAGACCTCATTGAAAGTGGGTGATTACAAGTTTATGGTTTAACCACTAATGTGGATCATAAGGCTTTTAAGGAACCCTTGCCCAAATATGAAAAAGGGGAAAATTCTAACAACAAGCATGGTAAGGCTGCTATCAACTATACATATACAAATGCTGAAAATGTGATTAACATGCTTGAAGTGGCTGATGATAAAATCAACATGATGAGAGGGAAAGATCCTTATGGACATGATGTGGACTCAACTCCTATGACTGATGAAAGACCCGTTGTGGTGATAAGAGGTCCTCACTCATAAAGAATGCCCCAGTCCCTCAATGCTGTCACTAGAGGCCAGGCCCAAGCTCCCATTATTATCAGAGGTCCTAGCACTAGCAAGTCTAAGCAGCCCTTGTCCAAGGGTGTTCCTCCTAAATCTATCGTTGGTCCTGATTCCAATTATAATCTTATTGACCAATTAGAATGTACACTCGTGCAGATATCCATTTTTGAGCTTTTAGAATTGTCCCCTAAGCATAAGCGTGTCCTTGAAGATGCTTTGCAAGCAGCCAGTGTCCCTAACAACCTAGATATTGATCAATTCCAGAATATGGTCAACCATTTGGCTAGCCCTCATTACCTCACCTTCTCAGAAGAAGATGACAAATCCATCAGTCACCCACATAACTTGGCCTTACACATCGAAGTCATGATTCATAAAACCTGTGTCAGGCGTGTACTGATAGATGGGGGTGCGGGACTCAATATTTGTACCATGAGTTTGTTGTTGGCTCTAGGATATTCTGAGAACGTCATTGACACAAGGAAAAAGATCACAATCAAGGCATATGATGAAGCAGAAAGAAGTTCTAAGGGATTGGCCATTTTGCCTATTCGCATTGGTCCAGTAGAAAAGGATATCTTATTTCAAATTGTTGATGTTGGACCTTTAGCCTACAACATTTTGCTAGGTAGGCCATGGATTCATGAAATGCAAGCAGTCCCATCAACGTATCACCAGTGTGTTAAGTTTCCCCATAACGGTGTAGAAATTTGCATACCTGGAGATAGTGCTTTGTCAGTTAATAACATTTCTACTGGATCACATGTACCTTTGAATAGGGAAGCTGACAGTCCTAGTAGTTCACTTGAACAATGCAAGCAGAAGTTTAAGACCATAGATCTTGGGATGGGAGATTATAAAATTGATTCTTTTACAAAAATGCCAATCTCTCCTAGGTCTTATGGGAGACCATCACCAAATATGAAGCCTTCATCATCAGCAATGACATTATTTGGAAAATTTGTTGAGTCTTCGGTCCCTATTCAGGAAGAGAAAGAGGAAGTTGTCGTAAGGGACTGGATCTATCACGAGGAAAAATACAAACACAATGAGAATTTTGCTCCTTCACCTGAAGCTTATGGGAGAGGGTATACACTAGTTAAAAATATGGGTTATCCAGGATATGGTCCCCTTAGCCATAGGCTGGATGCTAAAGCAGAGCCTCTTGATCATGCTCTTTTTGGATGAAAGAATAAGTCCACAGTTGGCTTAGGTTTTGAAAGTAAGAAGAAGAAAGACGTCCCTGTCCCAGCTGCGACGGATAGTGATAGTGATTCAGATGACACACCTAATCTCTCTAATCAGCATGATATGTTTGATGATTGGGTGCCTTCAACAAATCTCCTTTGGGGAGGTTCAAAAGATTTGATACTTGACAGTCCTACTATCCCAGCTGCGACGGATAGTGACTATATGGCTGCTAGATCGATAAAGGAAAGTGTTACTATCCTAGCTGTGACAGATAATACCAATACTAACACTAGAGAAGGGGAAACCCTTCCTAACCTTGAGGCTTCTACATCACAAGGCACAAATGATGATTCAAACACAGACTCCCATGAGTATGAATGGGACTCACTTTCAGATGCAACAGTTGATTTGGACATGGATGTTGTCCATGCTTATAGTACCCAACCCGATGCGGCTAACGAGCTTAGTGTAGGACTAGAGGATTGTACTCCTCAAATTGCCTTAGTGGACGACGCTTCGTTTGGTAGGATGAATCCTAATTTGGGTATCTTAGGAGAAGACTTGATGAATCCTGATTGTATGGTCACCAGAGATAACACCCTTCGCATAAATAACATTGAACCAGTCATTGACCTACCCCTTGTTCACTATGACCTAATTGACTGGTCTCAGCACCATCAAGAGCCTATATTCCTCACTTTTCATAATGATTATGAAATTGCCTGCTATCTGAATGCTCTTGAACCTGTGGCTTCTTCCACCAATGAACCAACAACAAGTATGACGGAGCCTGATATTAAGTACCTCAGTCTAAAAATAAAAGAGAAAGAAAGAAAGAAAAATAGGTCTGATGGTGAAAACCACTTTGTGGCGGTATCAGAACCAAAAATAGTAAAAAAAGATGACGTATCTGAGGGTGAAAACCTCTTTGAGGCACCTAAGGATGGGGTACTTAATAACTTGCCGAGTTATTTCCAGGATAGATCATCAGTGTTGATTGAGCCAACAAAACCAGTCAATTTGAACACAGAAGAAACTCCCCAAATAGTTCATCTTGCTCAGTCTTTATCAGAAGAAGAGACCAAGGCATATGTACAGTTCTTACAAAAGAAGAAAATTAATTTTGCATGGACCTATTCAGACATGCCAGGGCTTGACACAAATCTTATAATGCATCACTTATCCATAGCCCCAGGAGTCAAACCAATGAAATAGAGACTTAGAAAAATGCATCCACATGTAGCTCTCCTTGTCAAAGCGGAATTAGAAAAACTTTTGAGAGCTGGATTCATTAGAGCCATCGATTATGCAGAATGGATCTCAAACATAGTACCAGTTTCCAAACATGATGGGTCCATTCGTGTATGCACAGATTTTAGAGATTTACACAAAGCATGCCCAAAGGATGATTTTTCACTTCCAAACATTGATATGATAGTGGACATGACAGCGGGCTATGACATATACTCTCTAATGGATGGTTTCTCGAGATATAATCAAATTAAAATAGCTCCCAAAGACCAAGAGAAAATAGCGTTCACATGTGCATGGGGAACCTATTGCTAGAACGTCATGCCATTTGGGTTAAAGAATGCCAGAGAAACCTACCAAAGAGCTATGACCACTATCTTTCATGATATGATGCACAAAAACATGGAAGATTATGTGGATGATACCCTGGCAAAATCAAGAAAATGGGACACACACCTCGATGATCTGGAAGTAATTCTAGATCGCATGGAACAGTTTCAACTCAGATTGAATCCAAAGAAGTATGCATTTCGTGTCACCTCAGGCAAACTTTTAGGATTTATAACATCAGCAAAAGGTATCGAGGTTGATCCCGAGAAGGTCCAAGCAATTCTAGATATGCCACCTCCTCAAAATATCAGCCAAATGAGAAGTCTTCAGGGATGTCTTCAATCGATTAGGAGGTTTATTTCTCAGCTTGCAGATAGAGTGCAACCCTTTAATCAGACATTACATAAGGGTGCTTCTTGTGTTTGGAACGAGGATTGTCAAAAGAGCCTAGATCAGATCAAACAATACTTGGCTAATCCTTCGATCCTAATGCCTCCTATTCTAGGGAAACCATTGATCCTATATATTGCAGCTACAGACACTTCCCTGGGAGCACTGTTGGCTCAATTAGATGATACTGGGAAAGAATGGGCCATATACTATATTAGTCGTACTCTAGTCTCCTATGAGATCAATTACAATAACATTGAGAAGTCTTGTCTTGCAGTGGTGTTTGCCTCTCAAAAGTTGCGATACTATATGCTTGCCCATACCATACATTTGGTTGCAAAAATTGATCCTCTTAAGTACTTGCTTAGTAAGGCTGCCCTCACGGGTAGACTTTCTAAATGGATGATGGTCCTAACTGAATTTGACATAGAGTACGTTGAAAGGAAGGCCATAAAAGGGCAAGCTATTGCTGCCCAATTAGATGATTTTCCAATTCAGGATAGTATGCCTGTTCAAGTGGAATTCCCAGATGAACACATCTTGTATATGACTACTCACACTTGGAAAATGTTCTTTGATGGTTCCCGTATGCAAAATGGATGAGGTGCTGGAGTATTATTTGCTTCTCCACATGGGTACAATATTCCAAAGTCTTACAAACTTTTATTCCCATGTATGAATAATATTGCAGAATATGAAGCTTTAACCAATGGCTTGAGAATGGCTATAGAATGGAACATCACAGAGTTACATGTCTTTGGGTATTCCCAATTAATCATCAACCAAGTCAATGAGGAGTATCAAACCAAGGATGATAAATTGATACCCTACAAAAAGATGGTTGACTCATTAAAGTGTTACTTTACCTTTGTGATGTTTCAGCAGATCCCTAGGACAGAGAACAAAGCTGCAGATGCCATGGCCACATTAGCTTCCCTTCTTCAGTTGGAGATACATGAATCAAGATTTGAATTCCTGGTGGAAGAGCTACACCATCCCATCTTTGACTCATCTGAAAACCATGTCATTTGTACCATTGTCACACACGAGTCTTCCCGATATGGTGCTATCTATTCATATCTTCGTGATGGCATCATCCCTGACACATTCAACTATTCTGAATGTCGAAACCTCATCCCTAATGCCTCTCACCACACTCTTATCTCTGGTGATTTATATAGGAGGGGTTTAGATGGGACGCTCCTTAGGTGCTTGGTAAAGGAGGAATCCAACCAAGCGTTAGTTGACATCCACGAGGGCATTTGCAGTGGACATTCTAATGGTCTTGCCATGGCCCGAAGGTTGCTTAGGGTGGGATATTATTGGCCCACAATGCAGATAGATGCAGTCACCTTTGCTAAGTCATGTGAAAAATGTCAGAAACATGGAAACCTGATTCATGCTCCAGGTAGGGAGCTGATCCCTTCTGTTTCTCATTGGCCATTTCAGCGCTGGGCCTTTGATCTGGTTGGGCAGATTCATCCCAACTCATCAGGTGGACATAAGTTCATTATTACTGCCACTGACTACTTCACAAAATCGGTGGAAGCTGTGCCACTTTCTGTTACCTCAGGGAAGACTATCTCTTTGTTCATCTTGAATCATATTATTTGCCGATTTGGAGTGCCCTCTGAGATTATCACTAATAACAGAGGTCAATTCAAGAATAAGGACCTAAAGCATTTATGCAAAAAGTTTAAAATCAGGCAACATTGGTCCTCCATCTATTTTCCATAGGGAAACGGACAAGCAGAAGCCTCTAACAAAACCATTCTTAAAATTCTTCATAGGACAGTGCACAAGAATGGTAGGGATTGGCACTTACAAATCAATCCAGCACTATGGGCTTACAGAACAAGCATTCACACACCTACAGGAGCCACTCCTTTTTCTCTTACCTATGGCGCTGAAGTGGTATTGCCTTTAGAAGTCGAGATACCATCACTTAGAGTCTCACTCAAAGGTTTGATTATAGATGAGGATTACCGCGCCATGAGGTTACAGGAACTAGAACTTCTAGATGAGAAGCGTAAAGCTTCTTTTGATCATATGAGAGTGTATCAGAAGCGTATGTCTAAGGCATTCAACAAGAAGGTTCTCCCTAGAGAATTTCAAATAGGTGATCTTGTTTTGCGAGAGAACCCTAAGAACCAACATAACAAAGAACAAAAGGGCAAGTTTGAACCTAACTGGCTTGGACCATATGTCATCACAGCTGCTTTTGGTACCGGTACGTATTTACTGTCAAATCCCGATGGAGAATAGCTCCCAGATCCCATCAACATTATGCACCTCAAGAAGTTCTATCCTTGATGCCCATTTCTATCTGGGGGCATCCTTTGTACATACTTATTGATTCTGAAAAAATACCAAAAAAATTGATATATATTGCTGAAAAAATCCTAAAAAGCATAAAAAGTCCTTAAAAAAAAAAAATTTAAAAAATTTTTTTAAAAAAATTAAAAAATTCAAAAATTGAAAAAGTGCCTTGGTGAAAACCTAGAAACAGGCGCCTTGGTAGCAAAAATACAAAAAAATGAAAACATAAAAAAAAAAAAAAAAAGATTCCAAGTGGTGAAAACTTGGAAACAGGCGCTACTTGAGGCCTTTGCACCCCTATTTGTTAGCATGTGTCCTCGACACTGAGCCTTTCCCTCATGCCTTGACCTTATTTGGCTTAGTTTGGAATTGGTCTCTGTCTTTGTCTAGGGGGCATAACTATTAGCGTTGGTCCTTTAGGTACGTTTGTCTCTTGGGGCATTTCACAACAGGTGTTTTTCAGCACCACCCCAAACAGTATTTTTCAACACTACCCTTGTGTCAAGTGTTTCTTAACACTTATCAGGTGCCTTACCCAACAGTCTCATATGATGTGATATCTCTCACTCAGCAGGTGGGATACTCAAAGTTTGACTCTATGACCTACACACACGCACTTAAACAATCAACTCGCTGGTGATATGATGACTTTATTTTTCTTTGTGTGCTGTCTATGAGGATTTCTTTGATGAGTGGTCTCTCCCTGAGAAGTTTTCGATGATGCATAGCTAGAAGACTGAGGGTCTAAGAACATGTTTTATTTCTTTATCTGCTTGTGGGTATATTTTGTTGATCCTAACTGTCATGAGCATTTATGCTAGTCTTACTTGACACTATGGATTGACAAGGTATTATCCTTGATTGTTTTGTGAGTGCATGCTTATAGCTATCCTGACTTTCATGTGTCTTGATACAAGCATAATCTCACCATAACAAACTTAGGTAATCTCACTACATTAGTCATCTTGACCTCCATGTCTTTGGTGCCTAGGTGAGATTCCCACATTTCTATCTGATAAAGATCATATTCATATCCACATAGTTATGCTAGTGTGCATTGTATGATCTTACGACACTACCAATAACGCTCGATAATGATAATTAGATGTCTATAAGCGTTGTGACCTTGCAAGTCAACCACTTTCATAGTAGCTTACATTTTTAGGGTCATGATAGTCTAGTTTTGCATTTCTTGCATATGGAGAGAGCTCTCATTTTCATCTTACGTGGACCTATCAGTCGACTGCACTCACCTTTCCTTCTTGATCATGTCTTTCACTCCTTGTCCTTTTCATCTCGAACCTGTTCCTATTCATCACAAGGGGTTAATCATATCATCATATCTATATCAAAACTGTCATTTTTCAAGAAACATGAGTCTATATCATACACATGAGAATTAAACATACATCTATGAGAGAGAACATACATAAGCATGTACATAAGCATTTTTGAGCAAAATGATAAGATAATACACATAAACTGATACATTCATCACAAGAGAGACATAAACACATGATACAATCAAACATCTAGTAATCTCATATATACATCAATGTCATGGTACAATATACAAATGAGATCCCATAATCTGGATCAATGTCTCGAGATATGTATAAATATCTATCAACCTAAGACCTAACCCTAGGACTCGCTACCACCCTTGTGAGGAGCTCATGGTGGTGGAGGAGGCATGGCTCTCCTATTGAGTACCACATATGATACCCCTACCCTTTGAGAGTATGATGGTGCTCTCTCACCCTCTGGAATGGCCTGCAAGTAGAGTCCGTGATAATATGCTACTCTCACTGACTCCTGTCAGATCTCTAGCGCATCTGCCTGTGCCATCGCCTAACAGCGTGCTATCTCTACCCTGAGATCGGCTATCTACTGATCTCGCTCCGCCCTCAGATCTAGTAGCTTCTGGTCTCTCACTGCTATGGTAATTCAGAGCTACTGCATCTTAGCCTCAAAAGCTTGTATCCTTGCTCTCAGCTCATCTCCACCCGCAGGCTGGTCCTAATGTGCCTCTGCCTGCTGGTGAGCTGGTCTCGCCTCATCCTCGGGCATCGATGATCTCTGTCCCTGTGACCATTTCCAGCCACCTGATCTCGATCTCTCTCCTCTCTCCATCCTCCTCCCTCTCCCCCTCCCACCATCTCCTCCATCTCCTCCATCCCCTCTATCCCCTCCGTCTCCTCCATCCCCCCCGTCATCTCCTCCATCCCCCCTGTGCTGGTACCTATGCATCTAGTATCATAAATCAAGGGAGTGGTGCCCTCCACCACTCTACCCTGTATGCCGCATCAGCCCCCGCATCTGCCACATCTGGGAAATACTCCCAGGGCTCTCTCCTCATACTCATTGTCTCTGTGACAGCCTGCTGATAATCCAACATGGATAGCCACCCATGACCCTCCTCATCCCTAGCCCTGGCATATGTCGTAGTCTCTGTCGAAACTCGCTACTGCTTCCCAAAATGTCGCCACACCCGAGTGATACAAAATCTCTCCACTATCTCAGCATATTGACCTACTAGTGGCTGAGTGCACATCATGTAGCTCAGCTCATCGGCTGCATCTCCCCAGACCTCCACCTACCTGTATGGCCTCCATGTGAAAGAGGTTATCTCATCTAGGATCCTCCTATAATATGTTACATCCCCAGTATGGGTATGTGATATAAATCCTAGGTACCTGTAGATAAAGGGGTACCTCCTCTCCCTTGGCTGAACTCTAGGGCGCACCACAGCAATGTGCTCCCAAGCCCACACCTGTGCCAGGATGGCACCACACGCCCATGTCCGACCATCCTTGTAGATGATCTCATGCAACTCGTGATACATCTCTGCCAATATGGCAGGACCCCATGCCATCCGACAAGGCCTGCCTACCAAATCCACTAGTAATCTCACCCATCCAAGCGGGAAACCCTTCTAACTGTGGCCAGTCATCAGGATCTGCAAAATGATAGATGCCACTATGCATGGCACTGGATAATCTCTGCCAAAGTCATCTATCAGCCTCTCCCAGCTGACATGCCTATCCAAAATAGTAACATCATGGAACATCTCCTGGACCAGTCGGCGCCCCTCAGTGGCATCCTGATCATAGTACACCTGTGCCAACAAATAAATCATGTCATTTTTCATCATATGGAAACATTACATTTATATCTCAAAACATGAGTATACTCACAAGCTCACCATGGCATGGCACTCGTAGGATCCTGTAGACATCCTCTAAAGTAATGGATGCCTCTCTGGTCGGTAGGTGGAAGGTGTTGTGCTCACTATGCCATCTCTCGACAAGAGCAGTCAACAACCCATGGTTAGCTCTGATATATGGGAACCTCAACCAATACCAGAATCCCATGGCCCTGATATCGACATTGCCCAGATCATCCAGATTTCGGACACACCGCAACCCAATCACCTTCGGTGCTCTGATGATCAACACCGAAAAGACCTCCTGCAAGCCAAAAATCAAGCCAGTTGTTAGCACATATCATGATGGATGTCTAAAAATCAGTATAAAACATCTCTAAAACGTAACATTGTCTGGATCCATGTCATTTTTGCTCAAAAATGCATCAAATATAAAATTTTTAACTTGGGCGATATTATTTTTTGGAGAAGTATCGCGCAATACTTCTCCTTATAGCGGGGCGATATACCTTTGGCCGCGCGATACTTCACCCGGTATCGTGCGATCTTTTTCCTAGTATCGTGTGATACTGGTGCCTATGGTCGCGCGATACTTTGGGGACCCACAAAGTATCACGCGACACTTCTCCCCAAAGGGCACGATACTTCTAAAGTATCACGCGATATTTCGCTCAACAAAAAAATTTTGAAATTTTAAAAATTTGAAAAATGTGCTACAAAAGGTATTAAATGCGAAAAATGACTCAAAAAGCTCAAGTTTTTTGAAAACATACCAGGGCAGGATAGTGTGGTGGCCGGTTGTGCAACCGGGCGCACTCGAATCAATGCCTGTGAATGGGAACTCCTGCTTGCTGGGCCATTTTCTCTCTCTAAAGCTATCAAGATTCTCAAATCACTAAAAGACAAATGATTTTTGAAAATGACATTTTGACCCCTTTTATAGCCTTTTGACTTTTTGACCTCATTTTCAAAACTCCTCGGAATTGCGCAAAAATTGCCACCCCTAGCTAATTTCGACGTCCTGGATCCATTTTTGGACTTGAAATTGAAATCCGAGGTCATCTTGATAGTTAAAATCACATTTCAAAATCTTCCCTTCTTCTATGTAGTTGACTGACCTTTTGAGGCATAATTCTTCGATCTTTGATGGAATTTCTTCCTTCCATGTCTCTCAATTTTCTAGTCTTTCATTCGCCCTATTTCTTTTCTTCTACATATTCACTGGGGCATGTTTTCATTGCCTAATGGTTATCCTATTGACCTTCTTCTCGATTTTGATTTATTATAATTTGATCAAATCTTTATCAGTTTGTTGTTCCTCTCTACCTGATTTCGACTTCGACTCTGAGGGGGCAGTATTTATGGGATTCTCATCCCCAATTCCTTGATTTTCTTGATTCAGCTATCTTTCTGTGAGCTTTTTCTCAAAGCTTGAGATTCTTATCTCTTATTTTGGATATGATCCTGAATCGACCTCATGTCCAGAATCTTTTGTCTATGTTTGTTCGGGTGTGATCCCGAATCGACCTCACATCTGAGTTATTTTGTGATCCCAAATCGATCTCACATTGCAACTTCATTCTTTGACTACATGTGTTCCCAAATCGATCATACATTAGTCAAAGAGGGGCAAATGTATGCACCCTAAAATGGTCGCCTAGACTTTGGGACCCATTTATTTGATTTATCAATCCTGAATCATTTTTATCAATAATCAATATTTTCAACAATATCAATCTCTTGATCAAGTCTTAATTTCGATCATATATTAGATTTTTATCCTTGGGCTAACCATTTATCCTAAGTCTTTATTTCATTAAAAGGAATATTTCCTCCCCTTTTGATTAAATAAAAAGCCCCACTTTTCCTCTTATCCTAAGTTGCACAAATAAAGCACTATTCCTATTTTATAAAAAGAAGAAAACACTTTTTGTCTCATATGGACATAAAGTCAACTTCTATTTTTCTATTGGAGGATACTTGTGCACATGGATTGCTCCTCTTTCAAGCTCCACCCTTGATTGAGTCTTTTGCATCTTAATCTCAATGGTCCATTTCACTTCATTTCTGATAAAAGGAGAGCTCTCTCCTTCATTTGCATACCATATTTTTATGCTAATGTTATGCTGCAGGTTTTAGGTGCATTTGGAGCTTTTGAAGATATTGAAGACTTGCTTCATTTCATTACATCATCTAGTTGCATATTTCCTTTGCTTAGTTTGCATGATCATGGCATATTAGCTTAGTTTCCTTTTATGAAATAGAGTAACTCACATAGCTTAAATAGGAAGGCTTTGTAACACTTGTTATTTCCTTTCATAGATTAGTTGCATTGTACTTTCCTTTCATAGCTTAGATTGCATTCTCATTTAGATTTACATTGCATTTTCATTCTTGATTCTTGAGGATATTGCCATTCTTGCCCTTGTCTTCATTGAATCTCCCATTGCATGGTTTACTAGCAAGGTTATAGGCTAAATAGCTCTAGCTGAGAGCATTCTTAAAAACCCTTGCACTCCATGCCTAGGGAGCTATGGATCGATTTGTGAGGGCTCATTCTTGAGTTTCCTTGCATGTAATGATTCATAGAAGTGTGGTCATTTTTATACCATACAAGTACAACTGTATGAACATAGTAGACCATATATAATTACAATATTGATTCAGTGTGCAATAGAATGAACACTACAAGACACTAATTCAATTGCTCAAGAGAAAATGAACACTACAAGACACTGAATCAGTATTGTAATTATATATGGTCTACTGTGTTCATATAGTTGTATTATATACTAATTCAGTGTACAACTATATGAACATAGTAGACCATATATAATTATAATATTGATTCAGTTTGCAATAGAATGAACACTGATTCAATGTGCAACAGAATGAACACTACAAGACACTGATTTAGTTGCTCAAGACAAAATGAACACTACAAGACACTAAATCAGTATTGTAATTATATATTGTCAATACTGAATGAACATAGTAGACCATAGTAAACTGTGTGAACATAGTAGACCATATTAGACTATGTGAACATAGTAGACCATATATACATGCATACTTAGCTACATGCAAATGAGAATGGATAATAAAGAAATATATTACATATTGTTGGATATCATGCATAAATGCAATATTTTGGATTATATGCCACTATTGTATGACTATTTCTTTAATATTCATTCTCATTTGCATGTAGCTAATGATTGCATATAACAGGTGGTGTAGGTGATGTCCTTCATAGATCTCATTTTGAGCATGGACGATGAGGTTCAACTAAGCCAATCAAGTTCTTCCTCCAAGAAGGTTATGTGGACAAGAGAGATGGAACGAAAGTTCCTAAACTTGCTCCATGATCAAGTTCACCTAGGAAGGAAAGGCGAAGGGGGCTTCAAAAAAGAAGCTTGGACAGCCATTGAGAGGAAGGTCAATGCTGAGATGAACCTTAATTTGTCAAAGGAAAATTTCAAAAATAAGCTTAAAGGATGGAAGCAAGGTTTTAGAGTCATGAGAGAGTTGAAGAATATAAGTGGGTTCGCATGGAATGAAGCTACTCAATGTGTGGACATTGATGACATGGTGTGGGAGGAGCTTCTAAAGGTAACATGTTGTTTTGAATATGTTGGTCTTAGCAATATTTCCTTCTTATTAAGTTAGATACAAGAAAAAGATCTAATTCATTCATCATGACAACATGTAGAGAAAAGAATTCAAAAGTGCCAAAGTGTACAAGAGACAACCCTTCCAGTACTACAATGACCTAGCCTTCATTGTAGGTAATGACTTAGCTAAAGGTACCGCAGCTACTACTGTACAAGAGAAAAAAGAAGGGCTCAATATGGATAGGCCCACCTACGTGGATTGTGATGAGGATGTCCATATGAGTACACCTCTTAACACTACACCTGATTTGGATGATGAATTATATCATTCCAATCAATCAAGTGCAAGTGGTCATCCAAATCCTTCAACATCGTCACCAAGGAGGGGAAAGAGGAAGAAGGTAACCATGACTGGTTCGTTAGATGTGCTTTGTGAAACTATGAAAAGAATAGAAGAGGACTTTTGTGTGCCTCTTCTAATCAAAGTGGACAATTTTAAATCAAATTCTATCTTGGATAGTGTCTATGAGGCTCTCAAAGGCATCCCTGATTTGAGTCAACCAACTATGCTAAAAGCATATAAAACCTTCATGGCTGAAAAAGAAAGAGCCAAAGGGTTCTTGAAAATAAATGAAGATGAGAGGGTGCAGTATATTGCCATGAAGTTTGCAGACCTCTAGCTACTTTTTTTTTTCATTTTAAAGTATTGTTACTTAAACATTAGCAAGGCTAGCCAAGATAATTTTTAAGTTGGCAAGGTTAGCCAAGATACTTGTCTTGTCAACACCATACATTGTTTTTGTTTATCAGCTTTTGCACTATATATGCTCTAGTATATTTTTCTACTATTTCAACCATGATGATATTGTTTTTACTATTATTTCATGCTATTTTAGCCATGATGATATTTTTTTATTGTTATTTCATGCATTATGATATTTTGCTGCTATTTGAGCCATGATGATATTGTTTTTACTAGTACTTCATGATTATAAATGGAATACACCAAGGAGTAACACATGATGAAGATCAATTATAGAGATAATGCTATTTCAGCCATGATGATATTATTTTTACTATTATTTCATGCATTATGATATTTTTCTGCTATTTGAGCCATGATGATATTGGTTTTATTGGTACTTCATGATTATAAATGGAATACACCAAGGAGAAACACATGATGAAGATCAATTATAGCGATAATGTTATTTCAACCATGATGATATTGTTTTTACTGTTATTTCATGCATTATGATATTTTTCTGCTATTTCTGCCATGATGATATTGTTTTTACTGTTATTTGATGATTATAAATGAAATACACCAAGGAGTAACACATGATGAAGATGAGCTCATAATTGTGATATTGTTTTTACTATTATTTCATGCTATTTTAGCCATGATGATATTGTTTTTACTGTTATTTCATGATTGTGAATGTACCTATGCCTTTAGATGAGCTCATAAACTAAGCCCAATGCACATATAGTCTTCTTAGGTTGGATAGACTTCATTCTAAATTTAGTTAATACCATACTTTAAATTACAATTATGAGTTAAGTTGTCTCTATATTATCCTTTCTTAAACTAAGCCAAATGCATATATTATCCTTACAAGGAGTCACATTGGAGTCAATCATGGTTTCAAATCTTCTAATAGAGTGACTTCGTCGTGGACCCGACGGAATTTTATAAAATGGAAGTTCCAAAAGTGGAATTTGGCCCTCAAATTCCAATTCCATCTTTTCAAGTGGCTGACATGATATCAGGATGATGGAACAACCATCCCATACCCAAGTTTGTCTCATTTCTTACGGAGCAACCATCCCTTACCCAAGTTTGTCTCATTTCTTCTATCAACACAGTCACCTTAGAATTTTCCCTATCAAGGAAGGTGGTGCTTATCTTATGTTCTCCATATGGGAGAAATGAGATACCAACACCTAGTGCATCTTTGATCAGTTTTTCAAAATAGGGAGAACAAGCCACATGAAATGGTATGGCATGAGCATAAAAGAACAATGGAAGAGTCAACCACCTCTCATGATTGTGTATTAAACAACCCTGCAACACTACTAGTTATTTTCTTTCCCTTTGTTGGAGTAGAACTGTCTCCCCTTTGAATGCCAACATCTATGGTTTCCATAAGCAATGACATAATCGGCTGCATGCTTTCCAATGGAATTCCCCTCTTTCTTGCCACTCCCTCCATATGCAACCTAGCTACCTTAGCCTTTGTAGCTAAAGTTTAGCCTCACAACCTTTTACCCCTAGTCCACTTATGCATGAAAGATGAGAATAAACTCTTGCACAAGTAACATAGCCATATTCTACTCCCCCCTAAATTTTTTAAGTTATTTGTCTTTACATGTTGCAAACTTTAAGAGGTTTTTGGGTGTTAAATAGGCCCTTTGAATAGGTTTTGAGGAGTTTAGAAAGGGCATTCAAATGGGTTAGTTGAACTTGTAGACCTTGTTAGCATTACTTCTATGAATTCTAGTTCTATGTGACATTTCAACTTCAATCTCTTCTTCTCACTACTCCCATTGCTTCTCATTGTATCTTTTTGTTAAGAATTTAAAATACAGCGACAAGGTTTAGCTATAGTTCAAAGGGTTAGTTGGTTTGGGGATTGTTTTAGGTTTAGGTATAGTTCAAAGGGTGTGGGGGTCCTTGTGAGCCCACCCATCCATTTTTTACTCAAAATTGTGTTTATTTTAAAAAAAGCACAAAAAAGTGTCTAGGTTGTTGGAGACAACTACCATCCCCTACAGCTACAAATGTACCTTGCAGAATTTTGAACATCCCGAGGACATTTGTAATAATTTTAAAAAGTAGGGATGGGGTGGGGGTGATGTACATGTAGTCTTTGGGTTAGCAAGATCATCTGGCCTCCCATAGCTAGTGCCTATCCTCTACTGGAAAAGTTCTCTGCAGCCATCATTTGAACTTTAGCATCTTAATAAGCAATGATTATGACTTATTGCAGGTAGGGATCTTCAGCTTCCTACTTATCCTGCAAGGTTGCCTCCATGAAACCTCTGAAATACTATACTATGAAAAATAGAAACTTTTCTTCAAAAATAGGAGTGTGTGAGTGGGATTGAAAATTTATAGCGCCCACTCAAATATCTTAGGATTATTCTACCAGATGACAACTATCTTGTACTTTTCTTCTTTGAAATTACTTACAGTAGTTTCAAATGAAGAATACTGGAAAGCTGTAACAGATAGGTATATTTTTTATGACTCATCAGCAGCAAAAATTGCAGTTGCCCACATACACTAAAACATTGTGTTAGCGTTTGAACAGTGAATTATGCACCTTACCAGCTCAAACTTTTGGTAAACCATTCTTGGAATTCTGATTTAATATAAAGATTTTTTAAATCTGTAATGAAAACTTTTAAATTAAAATATTTGATGAAACCATGAATAATGTCCAATTTTTCACCAATTTTTTAAAGTAGAAGAATGCCTTATTGGGTAGTCCTATTCCACCTTTCAGATCACAAGTGGGAAATTTTGTTGTTGTATGTGGATGTTGTCTCTAGGAGCTTTAGACATACACAATGCCCTCCTCCCTTGCTTTGTGCAGTTGCCTCTTTTTATTATGGGCTCCCTTCACTCCCTTTTTATTCCATGCAACAACATCTCTTTGAGGCATTGTGTAAACAATTAGAATGACTTTTCCATGCTTCCATATTTTGAACACATCTTCTTGCCAATTGCAAATTTGTAATCACAACTTTTAGCAAAGCTCCTTTCATTTATTTGTTGACAACTTTCCATGCCCTTTTCCAGAGTTCCCATTTGTATAAAGGAAAGTAAAATGAAAACAAAACTCTAGAGCTTGGCTTTATAAGATCACATTTCTTTTAGGCATTTTGTCAAGCATCACATTGCCTTGTCCATGATTCTTCATTTTGCATACATGTATGCCCAGGCAGTTTCAGTTCTACAACTATAATGGGAGCCTTTCACTCCTCAAAATACACCTACGTTTCTTAGAACACTAATCCCATGGTGATTGTAGACTGTCATGTCCAATACTGATTCATTGTCTTGTAGTGTTCATTATGTCTTGAGTAACTGAATCAATGTCTTGTAGTGTTCATTCTATTGCACACTGAATCAGTGTTCATTCTGTTGCACACTGAATCAATATTGTAATTATATATGGTCTACTATGTTCATACTGTTGTACACTGAATCAATATATAGTACAACTTTATGAAAAAAGTAGACCATATATAATTACAATACTAATTTAGTGTCCTGTAGTGTTCATTCTATCTTGAGCAACTAAATCAGTGTCTTGTAGTGTTCATTTTGTTGCACACTGAATCAGTATTGTAATTATATATGGTCTACTATGTCCATATAGTTGTACACTAAATCAGTATATAGTACAACTATATGAACATAGTAGACCACATATAATTACAATACTGATTCAGTGTCCTGTAGTGTTCATTCTATCTTGAGCAACTGAATCAGTGTCTTGCAGTGTTCATTCTGTTGCACACTGAATCAGTGTTCAGTCTATTGCACATTGAATCAGTATTGTAATTATATATGGTCTACTATGTTCATACAGTTGTACTATATACTGATTCACTGTGCAATAAAATGAACAATATAAGACATTGATTCAGTTGCTCAAGAATGATGATAAGTGGTATTCTTCAGCATGAATTTCTCTCCATTATGCTTCTACGACTATAATGTGCCCAAGCCCTTCTACTTAAACTAGTGTATAGAGACAACTTAACTCATAAGTGTAATTTAAAGTTTGGCTTGTCAATTATGCCTAAGAAGACTATATATGCATTGGGCTTAGTTTATGACAGTGATAGCTCAGAGAATCTGGTGAGATTAGAATGCATGGTTTGTTGTTGTAGCAATTCACAAAAACTACAAGCTGGAGTAGTTTTTTAAAATAGTACTCTAGCTTGTACAAATTTTGTACATTGCTCCAACACCTACTTTTATGGTTGCCATCTTATATACATGTTGACAGTTCTTCGAGTACACATATGTTGTTCATGATTTCAACTTACAATCTATATTTCTAATGACTACACATATTTCTGATGTTACTCTTGGTGTATTACATTTATTATTACGAGTATAGATGTGTTATTAGATCCTTTGAGTTTAAAATAGAAAGTCTCTTTAATCAACCATGGATTGTTAGAGTAGATTTGATTATGTGGAGTTTCTAAAATGTTATGAACTATATTTGAATGAACTCTCATTACTTCTTCACCGCTCATATGTTGTTCATGATTTCAACTTACAATCTATATTTCTGATGACTACACATATTTCTGATGTTACTCCTTGGTGTATTACATTTATTATGGGAACTTTGCACGGTGTGTCTTCACACCACCATTTCATTATTGGATTTTGATCTTCCCCATCTTCTATGTATGAGTATAGATGTGTTAGTAGATCCTTTCAGTTTCAAATAGAAAGTCTCTTTAATCAACCATGGATTGTTATAGCATCAACGACTTCGGTCAATGTGTCAATGTGGTGCTAGGCGATGCATATTGAGGATGTCACAAACACCAAGAAATCTTGGGCATCAATTTTGGGCTTGCCCAAAAAAGAAAAAGGTCTGGATATGTAATTATAGTTTTATGTTTAAAAATAATGTGACAACTAATCATTTTAGGAAGAACTCATGTAGATTTGGTATTGCAGGGAAATAGTGAATGTGAATTCTTCTGATGGGTCAATGAACCCAAATGTACATCTACTCCATCTACAACTATACCCAAATTTATGTCTACCCCATCTACATCTATACCTGATGTAGGGAATGAGTGCAAGGAGTGCAAGGCTCAAGAGGCAGCTAGTGCCGCCAAATTTGATTCAATGGCGAAAGCAGAAATCATGTTCCTATGATGCATTCTTTGTGTAGTTTGTGCACTACTTTGTTAGGAACATATGTGTAAATGTGGTTAACTGACGGCTATTGTAGATACATGAAGTTTTTTATAATTTAAAGTAGATACATTGGACATATTTTGATAAACTCGTGAACTTTTTTGTTGTTTATGACTCAGTTGTGATTTTGAATATAAAATTAAACAAAATTAAATATTAACTTTTAGAAAAAATTGATTTATATTTATGATTTTCTATATAAAATTTAATAAAATAAAAAATAAATATTTATGGTTTTCTCTATTAAATTAAATAAAATAAAAAAATAAATCATAAAATGAACTTATAAAAATAAAATATAATATAAAAAAATATTAAAATAGTTCAAAAAATAAAATAAAAATCATAGTCAAATTCCAATTCTAGTTTCAAAAAGTGGAACCAAATGGAGGAAATACATCTTCTCGCTCATATTCCAGGTCAACCAAATGGTCCAAACTATAATCCAGAAATGAAAAATTGGATTATGAAATCCATGATTTGACCATTTCTAGCATTTGATCAAATGTAGCATTTCCTAATTCCCGCTACACAGACTACGTGTTAAAGGGTCCGATGTTAAATCGTTATGACGATGATTTTTGCGAGCCGTCTAATGCACCAAAAAGAAGGAAAATGAATGGTTCAAGTTCAAATTTTATTTTGTGACAGTTGTTGTTTCGTGTCCTGTGAACGTTGAAGCCGCCAGTTTTTAGTAATGGCGGACTTAATGAGTTTCGTGTGGGTGAGTTGTGATGGGTTGCCAATGATTACATAATCTGATTTGATTGTTAAAGATAATGCTTCTCTTTCAAGTTCCTCTGCGAGCGAATTGGTTTTCTTTGCGAGAATCAATAATGAATTATCTCAGGCATCTGGTAGACCAGTTTGATCTTGAAAGTACACAATTTTTTATAAGAAAAATTCTAAGTGTTTAATTTTTCTCTTTTATTACTATCTTGTGGTATATGGGTAGTTTTTGTTCTGGTATTCATATGTTTCTTCGAACCCTAGTTAAGATGCCACCCATAAGACAACTCTTGGGAAAAACAAAGTATAAGGATAGGGGGGTTTTTGAGGATTTAATGCATTTGCTCCCGCATTCAAAGAATAGGCCATGTAGAATGAAAGAAATGGTCCCGAAAAACCCTAGAGACTTTATAAACGAGGGACTGTATGATAGGGGGTTATGGATGACAGATGCCAAGGTAGGAAAGGATTACAATGGTCTAGTTTTATTTATAGCTGCATACTCTCAGAGAAATTCATGTGCTCCTCTTGTAATATTTGGCAGTTTGACATAGGAAAACTGATTGTACCTGGGGTTTTCATGGATGTAGACCTTCTGATACAAATTGCTAAATGTTATGACCCTGTTACCAGATCTGTCTAGGATATAAATGGAAATGATTTCATAAGTATTATAGAAGATGAGATCAGAGACGTCTTCTCGTTAAACGACCCTTCTGTTGGATTGGAAAAGATTGACTTTGGGGAATTTAATTAGATTTATGATGCACAGAGGGACTATCTGAGGTCAGGGCCTTTAAGAGATTTCTTTGGTGAAATTGGAACCATGTGTATGGTTAGCCCAAGTCCACCTGAGCCTATCAGGTTGGACCTATTTAGTTTAAGAGCATGAGGTGTATACAAGTCTTTGGCTTTGATTTTGGAGAGGATGAGGCTACGCACATGCCAATTCCTTACATGTTCATGATAGTACAGTCCTTACACCCACAACTAGCATTAATTTTTTATTTTGCCCCTTACCTTGTAAATCTTATCCATGAATGATTAATGGGAATGAAAAACATGAAGATAAACAAGCCTTTTGGATGGTATTCTATGCTGATGCATATGCTTTTGTACAAGGGTGAGGAGTTTTTCAGCAAGACAATGGATATTGTTAAAGAGAAGAATGGAGAAACATTGTCAGTCCAGTTATGGACTACAGATTTGTCATGGGACAGGACTGATGCTAGTTTCCTTGTATTTGATAGAAATTTTGCTTCAAGGCTTAGAACATTATTATTTTTTGAGAATCCTAGAATTCCAAGGGAGTTGCTAAGGCTAATTAGGCCTAATGATATTGCAAAGATATCACCATCATGCATAACTTTGGTGATATAATTTTATATCCAGTTTCTACTACGTTTAGAGTATA
The DNA here is from genome assembly GCA_027943335.1 of Chamaecyparis obtusa. NCBI lineage: Eukaryota > Viridiplantae > Streptophyta > Pinopsida > Cupressales > Cupressaceae > Chamaecyparis > Chamaecyparis obtusa. Next base: position 5,518 of record BSBK01009404.1, on the reverse strand, counting down.
TGGTTGTAAAAAAGAACCCTACATATTACCTTACTAGGTTCCATTGAAAATAGGGTATGTAAAGATTTTGAGGCAGATTGGTGATCTGCAGGAGACAACCCTAACAAGGAAGGGAAGAGGAATTTTGTTCCCAGATATTACAATAGCCCATCAGTATATCATTGTCAAGAAGGGATGGGTACACTTGAATCAAGTTCTCCAACCCTATAGAATGGCTACAACTATGGCAAGATGTGCCGACAATGAGGGATTCATTTCTGGAGTGTTCAAAGAAAAGATAAGGTGTGCTCTTATGGAACACCAATTTAACTTCCCTAAGGATGTAATTAGAAATGAGTTTGATCTTCAGGCTCAAGAAATCAAGAAAGAAAAATGGGTAATCTACAAGAAGACTGTAGATTTTATAAGAAACTTTGATAAGGAGTATGACCCACTGAAGGCTTTTCAACCATGGGCAAAGAAGGTGGATGCCCTCACGATAAATATTTAGGGAATTATACAAGTAGAAAATGAAAAGAGGGCTGTAGTAAGTAGAATAGATCTTGAGAGAGCTAGGGGGATTTTGAGTCAACCAGGGTACACAAAGTTGACCCCAAGGGAACTTATACAATTCAGCCGAGGAGAGGGTATAGTGTCCTTCTCCCAACTCAACATAAAGATGAGAGTCTCCCATCTACTTCTAGGGGGAAGAGACCTATGAGTGACCCCAATAGTATAGGAGCCTTCCTCAAAGAGGCAAAATAGGAGGAGTCCCAACCAGAGCAGGATATATACTCTCATTCCCAATCCCCCTTAGAATTGGATGAACATGGAGTTGCTCAGAAACTTGTGTAGTTAAGTAATGAGGGAAATATTTTTGTGTCTAATGATGAGATACAGGAGGGAATGCCAAAGGAACCCAAAGGAATAGAGATGGATCTCATGGTGGCAGTGTTTGAGGGTAAACAAATCGACCCAATTTTGAAGCAGGCCACTGACTCTTTTTATTTCAGATGATAAGTTTGTGAAAACTAGAAAATTTCTTCTGTTGTTGTGGAGGATGAAAATAAATTAGTATAAGGAAATTTGTCAAAAAAGGAAAGAAGATTTCCCTGATAGGGATATGACTAAAATTGAGAATGAGACAAAGGGGGAAATGATGAAGGAATTTGAGAAGATAACCCCGGAGGAAGGAAGAGCCATGATCCATACTGTAGGAGTGTTAATTCTCCCTGAGTGGGATATTGTAGATGCAATTGTTTTTGACTCAGTCATAAAAAGTAAAGTGAAGACCCTATCTACTGTAGAACAGGTAGAGCAGGCCACCAGGGGTGTGGCTTTCTCTAATGACCATGCAACTCTGGTCATGTGGTCCCTTAAGAGGAAGGAGAATAAAGGGAAAAGAGACCTTCTCTCTTCAAAATATGATGGAAATTTGCTAGTACAAAGGGTTGGTGAGACTTCAGGTATGGAAGCCTCAAACATTATTTTGGAAATAGCTAGATTCAATGTAAAGGGAGCAGAAAAGGATGCACAAGAAAAAGAGGAGTTAAGGATAAAATTTGAGACTATCCTTAAATCTTACAATGATTTGAAGATAGAATTGATCCAGAAGGACAAGCTGATTGCACAATTGTTAGGACCACAAGATCATAGATCACCTCAGTTGATGCTGACTGATAAGCCTGTAGTGGCCTCTTCTTCTAGTCCTATTATTGAATTCCCACCATCTCCTCTCCCGGAAGAAAACATAGATGCAAGGATCAGTTGGGAAAGGAAACATTTTCTTGAGGAGATAAATAATTTGAGGAAAAGCATGGCAAAGCTGAATAAACAAAGAGATGAACACATGAAGGCTAAATACCTCTTGGACCAAAATATGAGGAAAAAGTTACAGAAGTTGTGATGCAGTTTGCTACTAATCTGAATCCTACAATTTTGTTTGATCATGCTAGGAGACTGAAAATATTGCTCACATCTTTGAGTAAACATAAAGAGGAGTTGGGTCCAATTTTGAATAAGTGGGTTGAAAGATGCCCAAATGTGAGATTATTCTGTTTCCTATCTAAGGGCCAAGTTGATCCTGATCCATTAATCAAGCCAGTGCATCAGTCTATAAAGAGGCTTGTAGAATATAGTATAATTTTGGATGATTTTGAAAGGAAATCCAATCTTCTAAAGAAAGAATTGACACTGCCTTGCTGTGACCTAATTCTAGGAGTTTTCAAGAAAAATGGTGAGCTTAAGGAGTTAGTCAAATGGAGAGGACAGATGGATGATGATTTTTCTGCTAGGATGACTAGCATTTTAACTTTAGAAAATACTTGTTCTTCATACACACTATTGAAACATTAACATCTGCCAAGTCCAAGTTTGACTTTATTCAACACGAGATCACTCAGATGGAGAGCAAGTGGGAAAAATTCTCTAGCAGAAAGGCTGAAATCCTCAAATTTTTGTTCTCAAGTGAAGATGTATTTAATATGTGGAGGTACCAGAACAATCCTCAAGCTGAAATTTGATCAAGGTATTTTTGTAAACCCAGTAGGGTTGTTGTAAAGTTTTAGGGTAAAGTTTTGTGAACCCTAATATGATCGATAGCTTGTTGCATTTCCTTGTATATAAAAGGATTTTCCATGATCATATCAGGCATTGAGAGTCTGAGGTGTTGAGAATATAGAAATTTTGAAAACCCTAACCCTCGGTTAAGGATGTAATATTTTGTATCATTTCTTGTCAAGTAATAGAGAAGAAGCATAGGTTGATACTATTATTTCCTGACTTACAATTCAGCATATATTGTATACAAATGATCAAAGGTTATACTTAATATAAATCTTAGGTCTTCACCTCTCCTTCGTGTCAAATCTGTGAATTTCTAAGTCTATCAAAGACTTATGTGTATTTATTTATATTTATGTTCATGAGCTAAGTTCTTCAAGGATCCTTGTATTTGCTCTATTTTTTGGTTTTATTTGCCCAATGGATAAGGCATTGCCCTGTGTAGATGTATCTTTACTTCATAAGGAATGATTGAAATCATTATAGTTAGAAAACATATAATCAAAACTAGTCATTTGATTTCATTTCCTCTATTTGTCCTGCATTTCAACGTCCTTTGAGGTGGAAGGGATGGCCCTCTATTGTTTTGGCCTTTTCTTGGCTGCATGGTCTAAGTATAACCACACTATATCTGGTCTTCTTCTGCACCATATATCTACCCGGGGTAACATCTTCGCAAATGTAGGCTTACTCAACACAAATCTACCCCTTTATCTGGTTCAGATTGCATGACTTGTTCTTTTTTTTCATTTAGGCTCTGTATAATAACCTAAAAATGGCTCATAAGGGTTTCTATTTTATTCTCAAAAGGGGTGAAATCTTTTAAGGGATCATAATCCCTGACAAAATTATGCACAAAATCTAATGTCTTTCTATACCCCAGCCATTTTTCTTTCCTGATATCCTATTCCAATAGGTGAGGAATGTTCCTGATAATATCTTTAGGAAACTTAAAAATATGATCCATAGAAACACATCTAGTCCTCTTCTAAGGAGTTCTGACAAGGCCTTTGGAATTCTTGGATTTTCTAGAAATAACAAGGCCATGAGCCTTGATGCAAAACATCTATCAAAATTGACAAAACTGTTCTCAACTCTATCCCAAGTCATGTTGAGGTTCCATAACTATACAGGCATTTGTTCACCATCCTTCTGCCTAATCAAATCCATCTCTTTTTCAAAGTAATTTGCACCTCTGTACAAAAACACATACATTAATAGGGAATACTAGCAAAAGGGTTTCTATACTTTCTTATTTAGGATTCCCACTAATCTCGCATGAATCAATTCAGCTAAGAAAGGGTGCAAGATTTGAAACCATCATATACATGAAGTGTACTGGCATCCTCTCTTGAACATCTTCTCCAAATATCTGGCATAATGACCGGTACACAGCTTTTTCCTTAGGGTTAAAGTAGTCTACTTTGAAAGGTTCTTGTGTGTTTGGCCCTACTATAATCAGACCCCCCAATCTTATTGTATAATTCCTTCAAAGGACCACTTCTGAGATAATCTATTTGGCCATCATATACTTTTTTTAACTCATCAAAATCTATTCTTTCTAGGTCAACAATTGGTTCACTTAACCCAAAATCCTTTCTAATCTCGTCGGCTAAAAACATGAATAAAGGGTTTCCACTTATATCCCTTACAACCCTAGCTACTTGATCATATTTATGTGCTACTTGGATCATAATGTGTGCATCCATGAAGATGTTTGGCACAATGATTTTACCCAAGTCAAATTGCCATACATTACTGGTGGGAGCAAAAGCATGTCTTTGACCAAACCCTACTCTAAACAATTCTAAACCAAAGATCCCAATTTTGGCATGTCTCATATAATTCCCTTTGTCGTACAAGCCATCTACAATTCTAACCCTAGGCTCTTTTGGTGTTAAACCCTTTTCCTTGACTGTGTCATTAGTTGAATGATCAAACTGTTACAAGAGGTCTTCATGCACACCCCTCTCATGATATTCAATCTTCCCCATTAATTCTCTTCTACACGCCATTTTTCAGAATTCATGGGTTTTGACGATAATACAAGAAATTAAGAGAGGTAACAGAAAGAATTTCACACTTCTTTAAAAAAAACTCCAAGCAAACAACAGTAGGGATAAAATCTTCACATAATACTAACCAATTTTAGAGAATCCTCAAGAAGTGGTGACCTGCGCTGCAAATTTATTTGTAAGGGCTCTGCAAATTCTGTGACTTCAGGTGATTTGAATTGAATCAATGAACAAGTTATATTGGCGGCATTTAAAACATTAACCTTTTGATAATTTATTCCACACGGTCCGGCCATAACTTCTCTGGAAATTAAATCTGAGTTCAATGGGCGAATTTTCTTTCGCACCAATTTTGATTGAATTTAAATAATGACTGCCGATCTTCAGTTAAGAAATATCCAATGGCTGTCGCATTGCTGCAATGGTTAAAACTTCATCCATCTTGTCTTTTCAGCTATGTGACAACCGTTAGATCAAGTAAGATCTACGGTCATTTCAAAATGGAAAATTGCAGTCGGCCGATGCTTTAATTACCTTCTTATGGAAAAATTAAAACACTAAAGGTAACCGTTATTTGTTTGGATTTTGGTCCCACTTGCACATATCGATTGATAGAGGTTGCGCAATTACATTATGATGCCCCATATGTAAGTGTGCAGGTGCGCATGTGACAAGCGTTATGTGTTTTCGACATGTCCAGATAAATTGGTAAATGTATCTAATTATTAGGGTTTTGGTTTATTAGTTTGCCTAAATTTAATGAAGTATAAGTCATTAACTATATATTTAGTATTAGGGTTGGGATTAGGGCTTCAGAATTGGTATTACTGTCATGGTTAGGGTTTACTTCATGGTTAGTATTATGGTTTAAGGTTAGGATTTTGGTTGCACTTCAAATTAGGGCTTACGATTAGGATTATCATTAGGGTTAGCATTTACATCATGCTTAGTATTAGGGTTTA